>QLTV01002680.1:2177468-2204363 GCA_003457575.1 Thermophis baileyi
GGATGGTTAAAGGTAAAGGGTATAGTCACAAGCCCCAAAATAAAATGAGAAATGTTGACATTAAAATAGGAATTAGTTTAATGTAAATTTGGGAAAAAAGAAAAAATGCTGACATTATTTCAAGAATTTCTTTTATTCTCTTTCATTCTTAAGTAGTTCCAGTTCAGACATAATACACACCGATCATAAAGTCCAGTAAAAATACACAAAATATTTATACAATAAATGCTTTTCTTAAAAGTAGGACTATATATTATCATTCAAAAGAACTGTGGCAAGTTTTTTAAAAATCAGAAATATTTCCAAAGTTGACTCTAGTGTTATCTCCCAAATGTTATTCCTCTGAAAAAGCCAGATTATGAATTTCAGAAATTCCAATTTCCTTTAATTATGGTATAATTGAACAGCTCTCCCTTGCATCCCAATATGTCAAAGATCATCATTTGATGGATTGATATCTGCTCTATTCTCATCCTCTAAGTAGATCACAGTATTGATCCCTGCATCTTAAAGAAGATAATGTAAATGTATAATCTATCTGTTTTAGACAAGGCAATATTTCCTCCCAATCAAAGGATGCAGCAATATGTGTTATTATGGCATCTAGATATTTGTGATATCTTGAAATAAGCTCTTGTATTGTTGATATTGTAGTAGCGATTTCATTGGTAAACCAATGACTATTAATAAGTATAAAATATATGATAGATTTTTTCCTTTTTAGCTTTAATATGTTGTTTGTATTTTTATACTTTTAAGTTTTTCTTTTTTTAAGATTAAAGATTGTTTTGTTACAAAAACTAAAATTATTAAACATTTATTATATAATAATGTTAATAAAACAAAGGAGATCATTGTAGATTTTAGAAAGAGCCAGCATAATCATACTCCACTCAGTATCAAGGATGCAGCTGTAGAGGTGGTCAACAGTATTAAGTATCTGAGGGTTCAGATAATTAACAATCTGAATTGGTCTCTCCACATGTCATCCTTAGTGAAGCATGCAAACCAGTGTCTGCATTTCCTGCGTTGAATGAGGAGAGCACATCTTTCTCCTTCTGTCCTGGCCACTTTTTACAGAGGCACAATTGAGAGCGTTTTAACAAACTGCATCACTGTTTGGTTTGGTGGCAGCAGTGCCTCAGATAGAAAGTCCATACAGAGAGTGGTAAGGACAGCTGAGAAGATTATAGAAAGCTCACTTCATTATTCAAGATACTGCTTATAAGCGCTATGTGCTTAGAGCTCAAAACATTGTTAGAGGCCCCACACAACCACGTTAAGGTCTGTTTCTGTTGCTCCCCTCTGGGAGGAGGTTTCAAAGTATTTCTAGCAAGACTACCAGATTTTGTAACAGCTTTGTTCCCTATGACATCCATCTGGTAAACTCGCAACATTCGTTTTTCTTGCCATATACATATATACATCCAAACTAGACTGTGTTGTTTCTCTGTGTCATATAATACATGTGGATATATGCATAATTGTGTATTTATGTATTTATTTATTTTGTCATGTTTATGTAGTGTATATTGGAGGTGGTAACCCTTTGAGAGCAATGAAATTTCATTTTAATGTATGCTGAAAGTGACAATAAAAGTTATTCTAAGTTATAACATAACGTAACGTAACGTAACGTAACGTAACGTAACGTAACGTAACGTAACGTAACGTAACGTAACGTAACGTAACGTAACGTAACGTAACGTAACGTAACGTAACGTAACGTAACGTAACGTAACATAACATAACATAACATAACATAACATAACATAACATAACATCATAACATAACATAACATAACATAACATAACATAACATAACATAACATAACATAACATAACATAACATAACATAACATAACATAACAAACATAACATTAATAATATTATAGAGATGCCAAAAATGCAAGATGACAATCAAAATTTTCATGATAAGTGACTCTCTTTCAAGAAAGGTTACAATATTGGAGGCTTTTTTTAAAATTGAAAAACAAAATATAGGATAGAGTTGCATATATCCATGGAAAACGTACAGCAGAATATGTTCTTCCTTTCTAGTAATAAGAAATCTGGTTCATTCTTTGAAGCTGAAAGATCAACAGTGATTCAAAACAGGTTTAGGAATGTATTTTTTCATATGACATAACTTATGTAGCTTATTTATTTATTTATTTATTTGTCAACAAGTGCAAGGAAACAGGACACATGAAAAAATGGCACAAATAAATGGATATAAAGAAGCAAAACATAGCCATAAACACATAAAATGAGTACATACAAATGGGTACAGTAGACAGGGACGGTAGGCACGCTGGTGCGCTTATGCGCTTTATATCTCACTGTTATTATTTTTTATAAATAACTCAACATATCGATCTATCTAACGCAACAAACATATGTAACTATCAAACGTATCTAACATATCTTCTATTTTCCCCACAACAATCCTGTGAAGTGGGATTCCCTAAAGTCACCCAACTGGCTCTCATGCCTAAAGCGGGACTACTGTATAAAACATGTTCTCCTGATTTCAAATGTAGAATCTTCTTCTACAGGTAATCCTTGACTTACAACAGTTCATTTGGTGACTGTTCAAAGTTTTGTAGGATCCCCATGATGACGTGATCAAAATTCAGACGCTTGGCAACTGACTCATACTTATGACCGTTGCTGTGTCCCAAGGTCATGTGATCCCCTTTTGCAAGCAAAATCAATGGGGAAAGCCAGATTCACTTAACAACCGTATTACTAACTTATCAACTGCAGTGATTCACTTAACAACTGTGGCAAGAAAGGTCGTAAAATGAGGCAAAATTCCTTAACAAATGTCTCACTTAAAAACAAAAATTTGGGGCTCAATTTTGGTCATAACCTGTACAAGATATGGTGGTGTTACCACTTGGAATATATTTCATAAAGTTATACTGTATACTTCTAACTAGAAGTTTCTAAGAATCAATAAAGAAGAAAGTAATCCACTTACTGACTTAATAATGTCTAATTTCCTAGGCAAGACTGGCCAGATACTGAATCTTAACAAACTTTAACAAACAATGTTTAAACTAATGTTAGAGGCTGAACCACAAACTATTCCACTGATTTTCAGTATCCCAAATAACATAAAGTAATGCATCATTGTTTGGGGGAAGAAACTGTTTTTAAAACTTTATTTAGTTTTAGGATGTTATGATAAAATACATGTTATCTATAGCAGTGTCCCATTTTATTCTAGTATTATTTCTGGTAATTTTCCTGTTAGCTGATTCGAGAGACACTTAAGTACATTGAATGGAGTTACTACAGCTGGGGGAGTAAAGGCCAAGTTGTAGAGAATAAAGGATGCGGAAAATAGAGAAGACTAAGTAATATGGAGGTAACTACAGAAAACATTAAGTGGCTATTACACTCATACCTTTGTTCTTATCTAAACAAAGTTACTGTTTCAAGTATATATTCCTCTTTTGCCTTCTTAGGATATAAATAAGATATACTGATTGATCTGATAACCATAAGCAATTTCCTTGACTTTCCTTTATCATTCTAATTTTTGTTCTACATCCAGAAAGATATTTCAATATTGAATAAATTTGGACTACAATTCTAGTGCTTTACAAAAGTGCCTTCTAATGAAGCTGACCTAAAAATAAAACAAAATAACCTCCAAAGCTCAGTAGACTTTGTATGTTGAGATCACACAATGGACTTCTCCATACAGTTTTGCATGTGATACTTGTTTTAGATGCTCTGCTACTACAGGATGGGGAATCTGTGGAGTCCAACAGCCTGCTAAACTATAACTACTGACTGCTGGTGAACAGGAGACATTGAGTCACTGTCTCTTTGTTAGACATCATGCAACCACTATCAGAATGTTACCTCTGGTTGTCCCAAATGTGCTTTTTCAAAAGGCAAGTGGACTTTCTTTGTTTTCTTTTCTTGAAGATGTTTTGCTTCTCATTCAAGAAGCTTCTTCAGTTCTGACTGAATGATGGGGAATGGAAGGATTTGTATCCATCTATAAATCTTTCCATTCTCCACCATTCAGTCAGAACTGAAGGAGCTTCTTGGATGACAAGCGAAACATCTTCAAGAAAAAAAAGAAAGCCCAGTTGTCTTTTGAAAACGTACATTCTATATGACAGAATCCATAGACAGTTACCTCTGGTTGTTCTTTCATTAATCCAATGTTTTCATAACATTCTGTTATCCTTCTCATAAATAGTCCATCCACAAGCCATGCTTGCAAGCATTTTCTTAACTTTGAAAACCAACAATCACAAACTCTTCATTATGTTATGGTGAATACAGAGGAAGAGTTCAATCTCTGGTACAGGAATAAGCAAACATCTTTCTTTTTTATTTAGGAAATGTTGGGAGGTTTGGTCCAGGGGTGGATTCCAACTTACCTCGCTGCTGGTTCGTTCCCTCCCGCACCGCGTGGGGGTGCCTCATGGGCATGCGCACGCTTTGCGTGTGCACGCATGCGCAGTAACAAAATAACCATTTTTTTTTAAAAAAAGCCGAAAAAAAGATGGCGACCCCATGCACAGTGCCAGAAGTCGGCTTCTGCACATGCTCAGAAGGAAAAAAAATTCAAAATTAAAAAAAAAAAAAAGATGGCAGCACCCATGGACCGGCACCGACCGATCCGGTTTGGTGATGTCATCGTGACATCACCAGCAGGCCGCTACCAGTTCAGGAGAACCGGTCCGAACTGGGAGGAACCCACCCCTGGTTTGGTCCATTGTAGATATTATATTTTCAATTTAATTCTAGTGACTTCATAATGAATTAGTTATTTGCATCCTTTTTTTCCTTTATATTTTGTTCCCAAATGCAAGGATCAGTTCTATTTTGTTGATTGCTAGATTATATTTTTCCTACATATATGCGCAGAGATCAGTTATTTTTGGTTTTAAAATTATAAACAACATGCACAAATATTTTAGGAAAAATAACATAGCCATGAATTGAGAGAACTTGTTAGTATTCCTTTCTTTTAGCAAAGGCTCTACCTGTCCCCCATTGATGGTAATGAGATTAAAACTAAGTTTATGGATTTTGGACAAACAAAACATCTGCCTAGATTAAGGAGGGTGGTATAAGTCAAATGCATTCTAATCAGCTTGCTAGTTGGCCAAAGATATTTTCATGTTGGCCTTTTAAATTCCTTTCCCCCTTGGCATTTTCATTGCAGATTCTCCATTCTTAGTAGATTGGAAAGTCACATTAGACAGAAGTCCACCTTAAGGGGAAATAGAAAGACTATTAAACATGAGTGGCAGGAGATTCAGGAAATGCTGTAACTGGAGAAATTGTTCAAGGCATTTATATACATTGGTTTCTTAGAGAATTGCATGGCATGAGAAGCACAGATATTGGATGGTAATTTAGTTTTCATTATAGCTTTACATGAAAGTGCATGAGCTTGTTTTAAATAGCCAGCCCCATGATCTACGGCTCTGTGCAATTATCATTGCAATGGGCAAAGATAGACTCATGAAACCTCCAGGAGACAGTAGTTGTGGCAGTGATGGAAACCCTCACCATTTGAATATGAATGCGATGTTGACACAAGTATCTAAGGGGCAGAACTTCAATCATGTATTGTGACTATGAACTTGCTTATTTTGACATTCCCTCCATGGACACTGCTGACATGAAAACCAATGCTGTAGAGACACTGAAGCTGTAGAGACACTGATTGTGGTCAGGTGGCAATAACTTGTCCCCCCCCCCCCGGGGTGGGTTCTAGATCCTTTTGCTGCCGGTTTGCTCAGGGTTGTGCTGTGCGCGCGCACGCACGCGCCTGCAGCAATAAAAAATTACCTTCTGCGCATGCAAAATCCAAGATGGCGGTGCCCACAGAGCCACCGACAGAACCGGCTCCGTGACATCATCGCCAAGTTACTAACGGTTCTAAAGAACTGGATAGAACTGGTAAGAACCCACCTCTGCCCCGCCCCCCATACAACCAGAAATAAAACAAAGGAAAAAACTTGAAAAATATATAGAGAGAGACATACTAACTATATGACATACAACAATAGTTAAATATGTTTGAAAAATAATACAGTTCAGACTTTCATTCTAGGAATCGTATCATTTACTCTTTCAATTGTGTTTATCAAGAGCCAGTTCAAAAGCCGATTTCATCAAACTAGGCTGTGGTATTTGGTATGTACATATTTTTCCAGGAATATGCAGCAATAGTTTATAACAATTTGGGCATGACAGATCTGAAGTTCTTCATAAGTAGATAAAGTCCAAATTTATGGGATCCAATTTATCAACAATTAATATTTTCAAATCTAATCTCTTATTAAAATGTAATTGACCATATCCAACCAATATGGAACAACGAATATATATAACCAAATAATGGGGGTTAATGTTTCCAACACTTCACATAGCTATATATTTTAATTATTCACTGATGAGTCCAGTGGTTCCCTAAAATAAAATGCTGATTGATTAATCTCATCAGTTCATACTAAATATATTTAACATTAAAAAAAAAACTGAGACCATTAAGTTGATAGAATTGAATGGTGATCACAGTATAATCAGAATTATATCAGAATAATGAAAATTCTGCATGAGGAAATTGTGTTATGGTTATTTAAGAGTGACCACTGAATGCTCAACATCATAATCTGACTTGTGATGAAAAATTAGTGTTTAAAATCTCTCATTGTCTGTAAAAGAATCTGCTATTTTTCCATCTCATTCTCAAGATGCTTTTGAATTTCTTCCCCAGCTTGTAGTCTCCAGAGGTCTTATCTCAATTCCCACAACTGTTTCCCTCTCTTCCTTGTTTGCAATGTAAGTGATATATACACCCCTTCTTTAAAAAAAACCAGTCTACTCCCACTATTTTCTTGCTTGTCTCATCTGAAACCATAGAAGATCACTACAGCAGCGGTGTCAAACTCACGTCGCCACGGCAGTGTCATGTGGCGTATCAGGACATTTTTTTCCCTTCACTAAACCGGGTGTGGGCGTGGCCAGTGCGTGACGCATCCAGCCTGCGGGCTGGGAATTTGACAGCCCTGCACTACAGTGTTTACTTCTTTCCCACTACCATACTTCACTATAAGGGGACTCAAACATCTCAAACTCCAGTTATCTAAAACAATATTACTGTAAATTTCCATTATTTTTACTTGCTAAAGTTGCCTTCCTTTAATTTCACTGACATTTTTTTGCCTCCTAAATATATTCTGAGATGTTATTTACGCATTGAATAAAACATTGAATTAAAAAAAGGAAGCACAGGTCGTTGTAGATATAATCCCAAAAGCAAAGGGGGAAATTCTTTCTTGTATTTGTTATTTTATCTGGCTGATAATGTTCTTTGAACTAAATTAAGCTTGGAGTGGAGGCAGGATTTTCCACCTTCGGGTTATGTTTCATTCAATTTACTGGCCTGGCTGATTTAGCTGCCTAGAGGCAGCGTATTACAAAAAGGTCCAGAAAGACTCATCAGAAAGAGCCAGATAGCACCTTTTTTTGACTAAGAAATTTTATTAAAAAGCATAAGCCTTTGCAGTTCACTTCATTGGGTGCAATTTTTTTATTCAACAAAAAATGCTACCAATTTTCTGTCATGGCTTTTCTGCTACAAGGAGAATCATATAATCCCATGATGGCGAACCTATGGCACGTGTGCCAGAGGTGGCATGCAGCACCCTCTCTGTGGGCACACGAGCCGTCGCCCCAGTTCAGTTCCGCCACGCATGTGCATGCGCCTCCCGCCGGCTAGCTGGTCTTCGGGTCTCTGCCACGCATGTGTGGGGTGCGTGCGGGGTGTGTGCGTGCATGCACGGGGGGGTGCGTGGTGTGTGGGGGGGGCGTGTGTGCATGCACGGGGGTGGGGCGCATGCAGGGGCCATGCGGGGGGCTGTGCATGCAAGAGTGGGGGCGGGGCACATGCAGGGGCCACACGCACATTGCATTGCGGGCACGCACATGCTTTGGGCACTCGGTCCAGAAAAGGTTAGCCATCACTGATATAATCTAAGCCTGTTTAGCAAAAATAACAGTCTTATGTTCTCTTAAAGACAGCTTAGTTAGGGCAAAAGCTTTTGTGGATATTTGCACTTTTTGAGATGCATGAACTCTTATTCTGATCTAGGGAGAGCTATAGCATCATCATTAGCTGAGAGGAGACATAGTAAATGTGCACAAGCAGTGTCCATCATTATAATAATAGTATTTATAACACAGGTATGACAATAGTGAGTTTGCATCAGTCAGATGATGAACATGAATACTTGGTCTCTTGTTAATGCAGAAAGCATATGGTCCTCTGCATTTATGTGGTACCGCTTGATTTGAATTTTTTGGGGGAAACGTGATTTGGCTGGCAAAGCAAAATATAATATGTTCCTCTTTGGAACACAAGCAGGTGAAGATTATCAGACCTTGTCATAGGATAGAATAGATTGGGGATGGAATCAATATCTTCTGCTGTGCTTAATTCCTGTGTCTCTATCATTGTGACATAGTCTCACTTACTTTTGTTCACTTACCACTATTTAAATAATACCAAAGCAAGTAAGACAGGTTAGCCTCAAGATTAGGATCCTGGTTTACTCGTATTATCAGAAGACTCTGTTCCTTTCGAAGGAGAACATTATGTGCCAATTCTCAGCCTAATAAAGCCACTTAAAAAATACTGATGCTTTGCAGAAAATATAGAGGCACTATGTCAGTCTTATGAAGTAGACAAGAAACACAACCAGAAGAGTTGATTCTACTTTATTGTAAAGCTTCATTAGCAGTATCTTGCAAATCTGAAAGTACCTCTTTTCTTGGCCTATCCCCTTTACAGTCCAGGAAACTAGGGAGGGTCTTTTCTGAGCCTCTTGCCCTGTCCACATTCCTGCTGTGGGCTCTGCTGCCTTTTATCTGACAGTTCCCTTGGCTCATTTCTTTGCCCTGACTCCCAAGCTCTTTCCCACATACCGTTACATCTTCTGAGGTTTAAGATGCACAAATCTTTGTTGTTTTCATCTCTTGCTTTTTCAAATAAACAGAAGCTTGAGGCAGAATGTCAGTGGTGTGGGTGGGGAATATTCCTAACACTAAAGTTTATTTATGAAATTTTAAGAATAACAAGAGAGGAATATTAGTGTAAATTTTAAAAGGAGTCCAGGAAAATCAGTGGGAAGGGCCTTTAGAAAAGGAGAGAATATGTTGGGTAGCTTGATGAGTTTCAGTTCTATATCTTGAATTGTTTCTGTACTTTTAGTTTTAGGTCCATTCTAATATTCTTTTCATTGTTGGATTATTTTTTATTAAGTGGGGAGAAAGCCTCCTGCTTTCTAGGCTGATTTAGCTGTAGTTGAACACCTCTTCACTCCAGAACATTATTCCTTCAGCAAAACCAAGGTAGAAATTTTCAAACCGGTAAGGTCCTTACCAAGCAGATACTATATTATGTGATTTCACATGCCAAGGTTACCCACTCCTATAGTACCTACAGGGGTGGGTTCTAACTTACCTCGCTGCCGGTTCTCTTCCTCCTGCACCACGTGGCCACACCTCATGGGAGCACCTTGTGGGCGCGCGTGCTTCGCCCAGGTGCGCACATGCGCAGTGCCAAAAATTCCAAAAAAATTTCCAAAAAGGCCAAAAACAAGATGGCGGCGCATGCGCAGTGCCGGCAACTCAGCTTCTGCGCCTGCGCAGAAGAAAAAAAAATTGAAAAAAATCCCAAAAATAAAAAAAATAAAAAATAATAATAATAAAAAATTCCAAAAAAAAAAAAAAAAAAAGGCGGCACCCACAGCCCACCAAACTCGGCTTCTGCGTATGCGCAGAAGAAAAAAACCTGGAAAAAATTCCAAAAATTTCCAAAAAAATAAAAAAATAAAAATAAAAAAAAAAGATGGCGGCATCCACGGACTGGTACCAACTGAACCGGCTCCGTGATGTCACCAGCGGGTTGCTAACGGTTCAGGCGAACCGGTCCGAACCGATAGGAACCCACCTCTGAGTACCTATAGTAACATTTCCCAATTTGAAGTCCATTGTCTGGAGTTCATGCAGAGCTAGGATGATGTAGTGGTTAACATAGATAAGCTAAGCTAAGCTAAGATAACCTTTATTATAAGATAACCTATATATATATTAGTCACTGTCCATTTTGAATACATAGTGGAAAGAGGAAACTTGACAGTTCACAAAGTTGCTACTATATGGAACAAAGCTGTTACTGAGTCCAGATATTTTGCTTCGGATACCACAAAGTCTCCTCCTAGAAAGTAACAAGGAAAACTGGTCATGGAGAGGATGTCTAGCATCCCAGATGGTACTCTGGATCCTGCTCAAACAGCACTTTTATGCTTATATGTAGGACTAGCACTGGAGACATGCAAGCTCAAGAGCTCCCTTAGCCCTTGAAATCTACTAGGTAGCTTTGGGCATCTTATCTTTCTGAGTACATCCTAACTTATATTATGAACTTTCTGTGATTTTCAAGCCTGGTCTACCTAGTGGGGTTGAATGTATTAAAGGTATGATTATTTGCTTTCTTTAAGAAAGAAGTACATTGTTCTTCTTTCAAGTGTTCATTGACTTATGATCATAATTGGGACTGGAACTTTTGTTGTTAAGCAAGGCAGTTGTAAGAGAGTTGTGCCCCAGTTTATTACCTTTTTTGCTATGGTCATCAAGTGAATCACTATGATGGTGAAGCAGATTGCAGTCATTAAGCAAATTCAGCTTCTCCCATTGACTTTGGGGGTCAGAAGCCAGCTTGAAAGTTGTAAATGGCAATCATATGACCCTGGGAAGCCATAACCATTGTAAACACATGTTGATGGCCAAATGCCCAAATTTCAGGGGTGGGTTCCTCCCGGTTCGGACCGGATCACCTGAACCAGTAGCGACCCACTGGTGACGTCACTGAAGTGGATCGGCCGGTGCCGGTCCGTGGGCGCCACCATCTTTTTTTGTGATTTTTTTGCGAATTTTTTTACTGTTTGGAAGGTTTTTCCTCTTCTACTGCTTGAAAAAGGGCCCTCCCGCCTGCCCCGGGTTTATACTGACCTTTATTCCTTCGCCCGAAGCACAGCTGATCAGCTCCTCAGCTGTGTTTTGGGCTGATTGCAGCTACTGAGCATGTGCGGAAGCAAAATTGTGCAATTGCGCAAAACGTCGTGATGCAAACCGGTGGGGAAGGTAAGTGGAACCCACCCCTGCCAAATTTGTATCATGTGACCATGAGGATACTGTGTCACTCATAAGTGTGAGGCAGTGGTAAATTTTTTCAGCATTGTTCTAACTTCAAAATTCACTAAAGTGAATTGTAAGTGAAGGACTACAGTTAGAGACAATGATCCAAACTCAAAAATGAAATTCAATATCTAATCTCATCTATCCCTGAAACTGACTAATTGTGAAAAAAGGTTTTGTTAGAAGTTGGATTGAAAGAAAAATGGGAAGAGTTTTGATCTGCAAATCCATAGTTCTTCTAGCTCCTTCCTTGTTTAAGATCTAGGACAGTGATGGTGAACCTTTTTTTGCTCGGGTGCCAAAAGGGCACGCGCGCGCCCCCACCCATAATGCAATGCCCTCCCCCCATGCATGTGCACACAACCCCCCACGCTGCCCCCCCCCCCATGCATGTGCACAGGGCTCACTGAAGCCTCCGGAGCCTGTGGATGTTCAGAAACTTCCGGTTGGGCTGTTGGGTCCGTTTTTCACCATCCACAGGTTCTGGAGGCTTTCCTGAAGCCTGGGGAAGGCAAAAACGACCTCCCCCCGGCCCTCCGGAAGGCCGAAAATCAGTTGGCCAGCATGCACATGCGTGCTGGAGCTGACATAGGGCAACACCTCATGTGCCCTCAGATATGGCTCCGCGTGCCACCTGTGGCACACGTGCCATAGGTTCGCCATCATGGATCTAGGGTATATCCGTGAATGAAATTGTTGTCATCTGGGTATCCCATCATGTTTTCTTCCTTCCTTCTTCTAAAGCCCAAGGCAATATGCATCAATAAGAGAAAGAGAGACAGAGGGAAGCCTGGTCACTGGGTTTAAAAGCTAACAAAGCATACAAAGGAATGAATTGCAAGAAATTTAGAAGAGAGAAATCATTTGAAGAAGGAAAGAGTAGTCCTTGTACATCTTTTTTGGGCAGAGCTAGTTGTTCCAATAAATAAAATTGTGACTTTGCTATTTGGCCAACGGATAGGCCAGGCAACTTTCCCTTGCACAAAATTTGTGTGACTCAAAATGTAAGGTGAACATAAATTTTGCTTCAGTTTGAGTTTTGGTTTCTAAAACAAGTGCTTCAGGAAATGATGCTTCCAGGGCATGTGAAACAACCCTGGGTAATGAAGTAGTGTGATTATTTGTCATTTCTACTTGTGGCTGTAATTTTCAAGCAAACTGCCCTCCCTCTTCTAAAACCTAAATTGCACACCTGATGCTATTCAAACCTGAGAGTGACCTCTCCTCAAAATGATTGCTTTATCCACTGAATGGATATTAACAGTCTAACTTTGGAATAAGTGAATAATTCAGTTAGCTTAATGCATCTGAATTATATTTCTTGGATTTGCTCCCCTATCGGCCATCATGGCTTTAAAAAACATAGCCAGTTGATTCATACCAACTGTTGTCTGGAGACTTATACTGATTGTTAATAGGCCAAAATGGTATGCCTAAAGGAAATGGGAATGCTGCAACTTTATTTAGCCTTTCAACTCTTAATTTGTTTTAATCAAGGTAAGGTTTTTAAGCTGCTTAAAGGCACCATAAGAAAAGTAATGGGCAAATGTTTGTAACACTGAGTGCGTAACTCCTAATACTGAGTTTAAAGTTCCTATGAAAGATTCAAAGGCAAGCAAAACATTGACTCCCCCCCCCCCCATTTTCCAACGTTTATACCATCCTCTGGCTAGATTCAGGACAGTGTACTTGACATTAACACACACAATTAATTTCATCAAAAAATCTTCTGAAAGCTTAAAAATAGTAATTAAAAATAACATGCTGACTGCTACCAATCTTCTTTGCTAGGTGCCAAATGCTCACTTTAAAAAATGGCTTTCAGTATTATCTAAAGCTCTCAACTGTGGAAGCCAAGCAGACCTCAGGGGGGCAGCTTATGGAGCAACCATAAAGATACGTTGCCTCCTGTTACACCCCTCTTTTCTCTTGAGAGGGTGAAACCATTAGCAGGCCTTCCCCAGGTGCCTTCTGTACGATGGACAGAATCCTATTGAGTACAACAATACCTGGTATCACCCGGCACTCATAAGGTTTATAGTAATAATTATCACTTTGAATTACAGATGTCTACTACAAACCAGTGCAGTGACTGCCAGACTGGTGTTACAGGTAGTCCTTGACTTAGGAACACAATCAAGGCCAAAATTTCCATTGCTAAGTGAGACAGTTTTGCTCCATTTTTTTTTTTTTTTTGCAAAATCAAACCTAAAATTTCCATTGCTAAGTGAGACAGTTGTTAAGTGAATCACTGCAGTTGTTAAGTTAGTAACATGGTTGTTCAGTGAATCTGGCTTCCCCATTGACTCTGCTTGTCAGAAGATCTCCAAAGGTGATCACATCAGAGGTGGGATTCAGCAGGTTCTGACCAGTTCTGGAGAACCGGTAGCGGAAATTTTGAGTAGTTCGGAGAACCGGTAAATACCACCTCTGACTGGCCCTGCCCCCATCTATTCTCTGCCTCCCGAGTCCCAGCTGATTGGAAGGAAATGGGGATTTTGCAGTAACCTTCCCCTGGAGTGGGGAGGGAATGGAGATTTTGCAGTATCCTTCCCTGCCATGCCCACCAAGCCATGCCATGCCCACCAAGCCACGCCCACAGAACCGGTAGTAAAAAATTTGAAACCCACCACTGGATCACATGACCCCAGGACATTGCAACCATCATAAATATGAACCAGTTGCCAAGTGTCCAAATTTTGATCATGTGAACATGGAGATACTACAATAGTTGTAAGTGTGAAAAACAGTCATAAGTCACTTTTTTCAGTGCTGTTGTAACTTCGGTCATTAAACAACCTGTTGTAAGATGAGGACTACCTGTATTCTACAGTAGCCAGTTACTTTCTAACTACCATGTTCTGTCCTAGCTGTAGCTTCAAGGTCATCTTCAAAGACAGCCCCATGTGCAGCAGCTGCTATTATCTTTCTTTCCTTTTTTCCCTGAAATATTTGCTCTTTGCTATTGTTACCTTATCTGTGGAATATTATTCTATAATATTATTATTATATGATTTTGGAAGGGGTGATGTTCTGTTCCAATGCAGCTATAGCTGACAAAGACACCATGGAGTTACCTGGTATCTCAAGCAAGCAGAAAGTCCAAGAACATAAAGCCTATTGGTGAAACAGGAGGTAGAAGAAACCTGGTGAATAGTAATGAGTTATGGTCTACAAATATTGTCTGAGAAGATCCAAATAGAAGCCAAACAACTTCAGAATAAATAAGCTATTTGATTCAGTCCTGCCTTGTTGCAAACTGAAGAGTTTCCACAGTCTGGGCTTCAGAGTCCCACTAGCTAGTAATCCTGAGCAAGGACTCATTGTAAATACATCTATTGTGTTAGTTATCTTGTGTTGAAATGACAACAAGGAAGGGAAAACTTGAAAGAAGCATATTTGAATATCTGTTTGGAAGAGTGAAGCACTGGTTTTTTATTTCCTGTTAGAATAAGAGAGTGAACAAAACAGTAACACAAGCAAGAAGGCACTTTCCCTACTGTCCCCATTTATTTGTAATCATTTCCTATGTTCATGTCCATGTTTATACTTATACCTGTTATCTTGTACAAGATAGATAGATAGATAGATAGATAGATAGATAGATAGATAGATAGATAGATAGATACTGTAGATAGTGCCCTGCTTGTGAGCCTCTAACAATTTTTCATTTGCTACAATGGAAGCAGAAAGCTGGATCAGAGAGGCCTATGGTCTCCCTCGATACCTTGATATTATTGTGGCGTTGCGTTCACATACAAAGATGAATAATTCTTCATTCTCAAATTCAGGTTGCAAAGCTAAAACTGACAGACTGCATCTGGTTTTCCATCCACATTCACAAAGTTCTATCATGCTTTGAATGCTTTTGATGCATACTGAAATTTAATTATGGGGTCACCTTTATGATGTTCGATGGAGGTTAAGGGAATTGTAGTCCATCACATTTGGAAGGCCCCAAGCTGAGAAATAATACTCTACAGTCACCTGATTCAGTAACTGTGACGATTGTGTGTGTGTGTGTGTGTGTGTGTGTGTGTATGTTTCCCAGTTCTAAGAGTAAAAAGGAACCATGCAACCCAGGGGTGGGTTCCTCCTGGTTTGGACCAGTTCTCCCAGTAGTGGCCCGCTTGTGATGTCACAATGACATCATCGAACTGGATCGGTCGGTGCTGGTTCATGGGGGCCGCCATCTTTTTTTATTTTTATTTTTAAAAATTTGAATTTATTTTTTTTTATTTTTATTTTTCCTTCTGAGCATGCGCAGAAGCCGACTTCTGGCACTGTGCATGTGGTTGCCATCTTTTTTTTGGCTTGTTTTTTTTTTGTTATTGCGCATGCGTGCACGCGCAAAGCGCGTGCGCGCCCATGGGGCGCGCCCACACGGTGCAGGAGGGAGCGAACCGGTAGCGAGGTAAGTTGGAACCCACCCCTAATGCAACCATATTCTATCATAAAAGTAGAAGTACAAAGATTATTTGGGGTCTTGACATTTTAAAAGTTTCTTTATCCTGTCTCAACCACTTTGCAGATGTTTGGAAAAGCTTAATTTAAACACGGGGAAAAATGGTATGGCTGAAAAATTCATCCCATGTACAAGAAAACACTTGGTGAAAGGAGAACCCATTCGCTCAAATAGTGAAAATTGACTCTCCTTGTAAAAAGGAAAAGGTTTCCCTTTCAGTGGCGTCTGACTCTAGGGCACAGTGCTTGTTGCGGAGAAAAATAATTAGAGGCGAAATGGATCTTGTTTCCATGCTCTCAATTCCCAAGAATAAGACCGGAGGCCAGGAAAGAATAAAAGTAATATATTTGCATAACAAAAATAAGAACATCTACGTCTGTGTCTACATGGTGAAGAACAAAAAAAAAATACACATGCGCAGTACAGGTATCACATGACTGCATATCAGTGTACAGTGTCGTTTCAGCATAAGAGTCCAGCTGACAAATAAAAATGAACGTAGGGACAATGCTCATCTTCGTTTCTTGGCCGAGGGAGCCAGGGTTGTCCAAAGATAATTTCTGTGGTTATGTGGCAAGCATGGCTCTGCTTGTAGAAATAGATAAATAGGTGAGGAAAGAGAGAGGGAGGGAGAGGGAGAGGAAGAGAGAGAGTGAGAGAGAGAGAGAGAGAGAGATGACAAAGAAGGATTTATACCTTGGGCATACAGTTCCTTACTGCCCGCTCCTTTGCTGGTTTTGTTTTTATTGTTCTTATTGGTCCTATACATTTTTTTTTAGGCAGAAGGAAATAACATACTTGCTTATCATTTGGGAAACAATACTAGCATCTACAAGTGTTTCTGTCCTACAATAGTTTCCTAACTAATACTATGAAGTGCCTCGAAGAGCTACTAAGAGTCTAGAATATTTGTCAGAAAGTTTCAAAAATACCTTGAGAATGATTATTTTCAGGGAAACATGCTTTCCAAAAACAAATAGGTTAAATAATTGCCCATAAAACGACATCGCTTCATGAAGTTCTTTGTTCTCAATATTTTTTAATCAAAAGATGTGGACTTTCTTTCTTTCTTTCTTTTTTTTTACTTTGAAGTTACTCTTCTAAAAAATGGAATCTGGATTGAAATAGGCAATTCTTGGCAGAAGCATTTAATTACATCTGGTGTTTGTTCATGATAGAAATGCATTACACTTCATTATTCTCAATCCATATTACTTTCAGTAAAGGTAAGGGTTTGCACTGTCCAGTCATGTCCAACTCTAGGGGGTGGTGTTCATCTCTGTTTCTTAGCCGAGGAAGCCAGTGCTGTCTGAAGACTTTTCTGTGGTCATGTAGCCAGCATGACTATATGCCAGAGCATACAGAACTCTGTTACCTTCCCACCAAAGTGGTACCTATTTATCTAGTCACCTTTACATACTTTTGAACTGCTAGGTAGGCAGGAGCTGGGCAAGTAACGGGAGCTCATCCCATCTCACACCTAGATTGTCACCTTTCCAGCTGACAAGCTCAGCATCTTTAACAGTTGAGCCATTGTGCCCCATATTATTCTTAGGGTTAGGGTTAGTTTTCATTCATGAACATTTAGATACCTTTACCTTTTCAGATTGAAGCTTAATACCCAGAGCTAGCTATGTTATTTAAGTTGTTACTTTGGGACAGTTTTGGATACAACAATCTTGTCATTTTTAATACAAACTAATTATGTGCAGGGCTGCTAGCATGCGTAGTCCAGGACATACCTGTTGACTGAATTTTATTCTCCAAAAGTAATGACTGATGTTCAACAAGAAATACATTAAGGCATGCATTTAAAATCAATACACTCAGCAATATCTTCCTTAGAGAGAATAATTCAGAAAAATCTAAATAAAAATTCTGTGTGGGGAAAAAAAGAAATAATTAAAAGAATACCCTGTAGATGAATATAGATACAGTTTGGAAATGGCTTGTGGGAGAACACATAGAACTGGAAGTAGACTCTTCCTTTAAATCTTGGAAATAACCTTAAAAAGCTACATTAATCTCTCATAGAGAAGGTATGTCAACTGTTTTAATATAGTATGGCTGACTTATTTCTCCTCTGTTTCTCCCACTGCTAATTCTTGATACAATAAAAGTAAGATCGTGTTTTGTTCTTCCAAGCTCTGGCAACAAAATGCCTTTTCCACAGGGGGGGGGGGACAGGTGTTTGATGTAGTGCATTGATTCCTTTATGTTATCTCTTAGCCATATAATATTAATGTACAGTTTAAAAAGAAGAAGCATATGTTATATATAATATTAGGCTGATTCCTCATCTGAATAACTGTTATATTATTGTTTTGGCTTACAAAGTTCCTTAGAAATGAGGCATATCTATAGAGGGGGATATTTTACAATACACATAAAAGGGGGTGGGATATTGATGATGTGGTCACAGCGACCACCTTGACATACACACTGGATGCCTTTGTTAAAAGGCAGGTGCAATGCAGGTACTTTAATAAGATTACATCAGAGATTTCCCCAAAATACTCCTAACTAGCAGTGGACTACGGATAGTCCTCAACTTACAACCACAGTTGGGACCAGAATTTCTGTTGCCAATCAAGGTGATTTTTAAATGAGTTGTGCCCAATTTTATGGTTTTTTTTTTGGCCACAGTTGTTAAGTGAATCATTGCATTTGTTAAATGAATCATGCCATCATTAAATGAAAGCTGCTTCCCTCATTGATTTTGTGTGCCAGAAGACGCTGGGAAAGTTGCAAATGATGATCACATGACCCCAGAATGCTGCAACTCTCATAAATACATTTAGGTATCAAGCACCCAAATTTTAATCATGTGACCATAGAGATAATGCAACAGTCATAACAGAACAGAATAACATAATAACAGAGCTGAAAGGGACTTTGGAGGTCTTCTAGTCCAACCCTATACCATTTCAGACAAATGGCTGTCGAATCTCTTCTTGAAAACCTCCAGTGATGGAGCATCCCCAACTTTTGAAGGCAAGGTTATCCACTGGTTTATTGTTCTCACTGTCAGGAAATTTCTCCTTAGTTCTAGGTTGCTTCTCTCCTTGATTAGTTTCCATCCATTGTTTCTTGTCCTGCTTCAGGTGCTTTGAAGAATAGATTGACCCCCTCTTCTTTGTGGCAGTCCCTTAGATATTGGAACACTGCTATCATGTCACCCCTGGTTCTTCTGTTCATTAAACTAGACATACCCAATTCTTGTAAATGTTCTTCATATGTTTTAGCCTGCAGCCCTCTAATCATCTTTGTTGCTCTTCTCTGTACTCTTTCTAGAGTCCTAATATCATTTTTATATCATGGTGACCAAAACTGGATGCAGTATTCAAAGTGTGGTCTTACTAAGTTATTATAATGTGGTACTAATGCTTCATCTGCTCTTGATACCATTCCTCTGTTGATGCAGCCTAGGACTGCTTTGACTGCAGCACACTACTGGCTCATATTTAAGTGATTGTCGACTAGTAGTCCAAGATCTATCTCACAGTTACTACTATTGAGCCAGGGACCACCTATAGTATACATGTACATGTACATATAAGGACTGGTTGTAAGTCACTTTTTTCAGTGCCATTGTATTTTCAAATGGTCATTAAATGAATTATTGTAAATTGAGGACTACCTGTAATAGGTTCCAATCAATGTAAACACTGATGCTGCATATGTATCAGTTTGCCCCGCATCTAGAACCCTTTGAATATTCCTGTTTTACCATAAGCCTTTACTTCATTCTTAACTGAATATCAAAAGTTGATCTTTTCCCTAAAGTGCTTTCCTGATCCCCAAACCACATATCTAGACCAAATTTTAGCATTCAACATTACTTAGATGAAGGGAGAGCTTTTTCTCTACTCCATTTGATAATTTCTTGTGCCTTGTGCCTAATGGTGAGGAAATATACATACAAATAGCAATAGCACTTAGACTTATATACCGCTTTACAGTGCTTTACAGCCCTCTCTAAGCGGTTCACAGAGTCAGCATATTGCCCCCAACAATCTGGGTCCTCATTTTACCCACCTCAGAAGGATGGAAGGCTGAGTCAACCTTGAGCCGGTGAGATTTGAACCGCCGAACTGCAGCTAGCAGTCAGCTGAAGTAGCCTGCAGTGCTGCACTCTAACCACTGCGCCACCTCGGCTCTTACCCATATCTATAACATATTTTTGCTATATTTGAGATTTTTGGATATAATCTCTTTGAGTCAGAGAAAGATATGAAATGCTGACATCCCCACAGGCAAAAAAAGTAAGGAATTAAATACGCAGGTTAAATCCCAGAAGGTAATTATGCATTGACATCACACCTCCATCCTAAATTCTTTCTGTGAATTCTAATGTATTTGATCCTTAGAACTTTCTGTCTGTGTCTCTGAGAGTGAGAAATTGATAATTAATAGGGATGTGAAGAACACTCCCTGGATGAAAGAACTGTTTTTCTAGTTGTCCCTGTTTATAATATATGGAACAAAATGGGGTTGTTTGTTCTGGATTCAATAGGGAAAAACCAGGAATAAGGATTTTCCTTGGTGAAAACTTATGTTGACATCACCAGTGGTAATGGCAGCTAGGAAAAGGCAAAGGTGGAAGGGAAGGGAAAATGCTGAAAAAAATGTAGAAGAGGAAAAAGAAAGATAACACAAGCCAACATTGCCACATTCCTCTTGTATGTCAGTCTGGGATACTTGTACATTTTCTTTCAGTTGAAACCAGGAACAGTCAAAATGTTCTATTTTTATTAAATGGTGGCCAACCTGAAAGAGGTTAGCAGAACATCGGACACATGATGATTTGACCTGGGTTTGAAAGTGTGTATTTACAGTAGATAGTTGTCAATGACCGTTCACTCAACAACCATTTGAAGTTATGAAGGTGTTGAATGAAAAGTACTTACAAAGTACTGGTCCTTGAAGTTCCAGCCATCTCAGCATGCACACAGTCACATTACCATAATCCTGATGCTTGGCAACTCACTTATGATGGTTGGCTCACGCTTATGATGGTTGCCATCACTCCTGTAAGTCACTCCCCCTTCTGCCACTTTTTTCTCCTGAGGAGCCCATCAATGGAGCATGAGATCCCAGGAATCTCTATAGGGTACACCTGTACATATGATCATATTCGCATGGCACAATATCAGCCACCTGCATATTAACCTGCACCTGGCAACAGGGGTAGGTTCTAACTTACCTCGCTGCCGGTTCACTTCCTCCCGCACTGCATGGGCGCGCACGCATGTGCAGTGCTGAAAAATAAAAAAAATCCCCCCCCCCAAAAAGCCCAAAACAAGATGGCGATGCATGCGCAGAAACTCGGCTTCTGCGTATGCGCAGAAGAAAAATAAAATAAAATAATTTTTTTAAAAAAAATAATAAAAAAAATCCAAAAAAAGATGGCGGCGCCCATGGACTGGCACTGACCAGATCCGTGACATCACCACAACGTCACCAGCGGGTCGCTACCGGTTCGGGCGAACCTCTGCCTGGCAACAATCACTCCCAGCATAGCCACATTTGTGTTGCACTGCTGCAGTCGCTTATCTGCCTGCTGGCTGCTTGCAAGCTGGCTAGGATTTGCAACTCCCTGCCAGCTTCCCTACTGACTTTGCTTGTTGGAAGCCAGCCGGATGTCGCAAGGAGGTTCTTGCTTAATGACCTTCAATCCTCACTTAACATTGGCTACAGGGACTACTGGGATTGCTGTTGCTAAGCAATGAGGTTATACGTCATCTTGCTTTATGACCACATCACTTAGTGATAGAAATGATTGTGAGGACCACCTGTATGCTTTCTGTGTACTTCTAATAATTCAGCCAATGACTTCTACTGGTAGTCTCATTCTTTAAGATGTGGCAAGATTTCTGATTCAAGTTGTAACAAGTAGCTAAATTGTCCCTAGAGATGTTGGAGAAATTCAACTGAGCCACATTTTAATGACCTAATTTGCCATTCCCAGATGTCTCCAAGTATTCGTCTTCCAGGAAGTTGAAGATCATGTATCACCACCATGTGGTGGTGAAGTTGCTTTGACTCATGATTGACTATCAGATAGAAAAAAATGTGCTGAAGTCCTGATCATTTTCACATTCTATGCTATTGATCAAATTAGTTTGGTTAACTGCTTTTAGGAATATATTATCACTCCCAGGTAAAGAGAATGTGCTCTAGTAATTCATATGCACAAATTGCCATTGAGAATATAATCCCAGATGACTATGTGGAGTGGAATGCTATATAGTTAATGTTTACATTCTGCCCTTGTTTCAGTTTTATAGTGCTGCTCTGAGCTTTATATACAAATGCATAGATGATAGGGAAAGTTGCCTACAATAATATGGTGAAGTTATGTAGCGATAGCAATTAGACTTACATACCATAGTACTTTACAGCACCCTCTGAACAATTTACAAATCAACATATTGCCTCCAACAATCTGGGTCTTCATTTTACTGACTTCAAAAGGATGGAATCCTGAGTCAAGGTCAGAGTCGAACTCCTGGCTGAGGGCAGAGTTAGCCTGCAATACTGCATTTTAATCATTGTGCCACCACGGCTCCTATATTAATGTATTAAGTATAAAAATGTATTAATTCTTATACTTAAGGAAAATATAAGTAAAATTGCATTCCTGGTTTTTGCATTTTTTTTCCTATGGATTGTTGACTTTTACTGTTTATTTTGTTTATATTATTATTATTGTTCATTTTAACCTGAGTTACAATGAATTGTATATTGCTCAGAATCTGCTTTGATTGGAACAGTTTTGTACGCATCGCAAAATAGAAAAAAAAATGTGCATGTTACAGAAGACTATTTTAAAGTAATATATACATTTCATTGCTATATCAGAAGATTCTATTTGAATATAAAACCCAAGCATAGAGTGAATTTGTCTTCTTATCCCTCCCCATAACATTTTGGTATTTGCTTATATCTCACAAATTTTAAGTTTCTTTTTAATATCTATATGCCTAAAATGAAAGACTACACCATAGCACATCACAGACCTGATATAAACTGTACATTATCTGTATTTTTTTATTAAACCCAGCTATTAATCCTTTCCTGCTGGCAGACATTTCATTTTTCTTCTCTTTTTAGCCTGTCTAACACAGCCACAAAGCATCAAATATGCTAGAGAACCTTGGACACATTCTAATGTCATGAATATATTGTAATTCTCCTAGTAAATCTCATTTCCCCCCCACAAAACAAATGTAAATACAAAACATACTCACAAAACACTCATAATCTAGCATGTATCTATCATTGTTTCAATAAATGTTACAGTGATTAGTAGTTAATTGGAATTTACTGAATTTACAGCTATGAAAAAAGCAGGGACCAACTTAATTTTTTTTGTGGAAACTGAAGCTTCACATGACAATGTCATCATGTCAAATGTATAGAAGTATCTCAAGGTCATTTTGCTGAATTGTTTAGCATGTTATTTAATTACTTATTTGGGTTTTCCCCAAGCAGTATCACATTCCTGTAATCACATTAATAATAACATTCAATGGTTGAGGTTCTGAATCAGAGGTATCTGCAGTCAAGATGGTGGCCACAACCATGTGTTCAAAGGTCCACCTCTTTTAGACGAGTTTTGTAAAAAAGGGTACTAGGGTTTTGACTGTACAGTTGTGGCTATCATCTTGATTTTTTCCAGCCCTCTGTAGATACTCCGCCTTTTCTGTGCCACAAGTTGGATGGTCACTTATTTGAATTTCACCTTGAACCATGAAACCTTAGCTAGTCCTTGACAAGTTGCTTTATTTCAGCATTAGACCACCTCTCTGTGAAATTTTTTTATGCATGTTAGGGAATTAAAAAAAAAAGCTGTAAGAGTCATAGGAAGCCATCTTCTCCAGTTCTCCTTAACTTTGTCCAATTTTTTTAGAGCGACCTCAATAGGTAAGGCTTGTAGAATGTTAAAAGGACTATTATTTTATTTTTTTAAAAGGCGTTGATATAATTGCTGAGTACAACAATATTCTTTTTTTTAATTTTTTAATTTTTATTAAACACACATTAAAAACATTGAACACAGTGTAGCCATCCTGGCGTCATCTTTGCCATACATACTAAAATATCATGTAACTTAATATATATCCTTCTATTTATGTATATTTAGTCTATTCAATATTTACATATATACAAATATCATACTTCTCTCTGTATTTCTTTTACGTTTATCTTATCCACTCCCGTTTTCTTATAGTTATATGCATACATCGCTTTGATTCTCCATTTTATAACTTCTAGTCGTTTTGTATTTTAGGTCCCTCTTTTCCGTCCCAACCATTGATAAAATTTGTTCCATATCTCATAATATTCTGTCTCTCCTTGTTTTTCAATTCCAAAGTCAATCTATCCATCTCCGCACAAGTCAAAATTTTCTTAATCACTTCTTCTTCAGGTGGGGTTTCCTCGTTTTTCCAGTTTTGGGCGAAGACCATTCTTGCTGCTGTTATAATATGTATCAGTAAATAGATTACCCCTTTACTATATTTTCCATTTATAATTCCCAATAAGAATAATTCTGGTTTAAATTCTATTTCCTCTCCAGTTAACTCTACCAACCATATTTGAATTTTTTGCCAATATTCTTTAGCTTTCCTACTTCTTCATTTATTAAATCCTTATAGATAACCTGTTTTTCTTGATTAATAAGATTTGGGTGTACTAACGCTTCTAATGTAGATAACCAAATCAGAACTTTCATGTAGTTCTGCTGTTTAAATTTATTCCATATCTCCAATAAGGCCTGTCTTATAAAATGTCTTTGAAAGTATTGGTGTGCTGCTTGTTTCCCATACCACAAAAATGCATGCCATCCTAGATGTAAATCGTGGCCCTCTAACGTTAACAGTCTTTTGTTTTTTAATTCTATCCAGCCTTTTACCCAGGTGAGTGTTGCTGCTTGATGATATAGCTCCCACTCTGGTATGCCAAATCCTCCTCTTTCTTTTACTTCTTGCAGGAGTTTAAGTTTGATCCTCGGTTTCTTCCCTTGCCAAATATATTTCGTTATCATTTTATTCAGGTTTCCAAAATATTTTTTGTCTAATTTTATCGGAATATTTTGAAACAAGAAGAGTAATTTTGGTTAAATGTTCATCTTAATTGCCGCAATCCTTCCCATTAGTGAGAGCCTCAAATTTCTCCATCTCTCCAAATCTTCTTTTATGTTGTTCATTAGTTTAACATAATTGTCCTCTTTAATTGATGTGCATCTTGCAGTTATGTAAATTCCTAAATACTTCATTTTCTACACTATCTGTATATTTATTCCATTGGCCAACTCCTCCTTCTGTTTGTTCGTCAAATTTTTGACTATCATTTTAGTTTTATCTTTGTTAATTTTCAATCCGGCTACATCTCGATATTCTTCTAGTCCCTCCATAAGTTTCAAACCCGATTGTAATGGTTCTTCAAGAATAAAAACTAGATCATCTGCGAAGGCTTGCAGTTTGTAAATTTCTTTCCTAATTTCTAGATCTTTAATTTTTATTTCTTTCTGTATTATCCTCGTTAACACTTCCAGGGTCAAAATGAACAGTAATGGGGATAATGGACACCCTTGTCTGGTACCTTTCTGAATTTCAATTTTTTTTTGTCATCTCTCCATTCACTATTACCTTCGCTTCTTGCTTAGAATATATCGCCCGAAACATATTTAAAAATTTGTCGCCAAATTCCATGTATTTAAATTGTTGTAGCATAAATTTCCATTTAACGTTATCGAATGCTTTTTGTGCGTCTAAGAATAGCAGTGCCATCTGTTTTTCACTATGTATCTCATAATATCCCAAGACATCTAGTATCATTCTTATGTTATTTTTCATTTGTCGTTTTGGTAGGAAACCATTTTGGTCGATATATATGAACTCATTCAAAAATCTTTTTAAACATTCGGCTATTATTGATGTGAATATTTTATAATCTGTATTTAGAAGAGATATAGGCCTGCAATTTTTAATTAGTATCCTTTCAGAGTTCTCCTTTGGTATCAATGTGATGTTTGCCTCCACCCATGATGGTGGTATCTTCGCTTCTTCCAACACTGCATTATATACTTCAAGTAAAACTTGTCCTAGGCTATCTTGCAGTTCCTTGTATATTTCTGCTGGTAAACCATCAGGGTCTGGCATTTATTTTTTGTTTGTTTTTTGACTGCCTCTATTAATTCCGACATCCTTATTTCTTCATTTAGCATATTTTTAATTTCTTCCGGGATTTTTGGCAATTCCGCTTTCTCAAAAAATTGTAATATTTTCCCTTCTGTACAACAGTCAGTCTCTTTATATAGTTTCTCATAAAATTCCTGGACTATGTTTTTTCCCCTCATTTTGGTAGCATATCTTCCCTTCTTCATCTTGTAGTTTATTAATCCATCTCTTTTCTGTCTGTTTTTTCAGCTGATATGCTAGCCATCTCCCCGGCTTATTAGCATTCTCAAAAAAAATTGGGTTTGTCCTTCTTATCTGTTGTGCCAAATCTTTTTTTTTTCAAGTAAACTCAGTTTGTGTTTAATTAAATCCATTTGTTGTTTTATATTCTTCTTTTGTGGCTCATCTTGCAATTTCTCCTCCAGTTCTTTGTACTCTTCCTCCAGACATTTCCATCTTTGCTTTTTTATTTTATTTTATTTTGCCATATAGGATATGGCAACTCCCCTCATATATGCCTTTGCCATATCCCATAAGTTTTGTAGGGACGTATCTTCTTTTTTGTTCTCTTTAAAAAAAGAGGCGTAGTTGCTTAGTCATCATTAATTTGAATTCTTCATCCTTTAAAATATTCTTCTGATTGATTACAGTAACAGTTGTAATAGGATATGTCTGTTCATTAACAAACTGTCTAATCCCTCTGCTGCTGTTGCTACAGAAGTGTGTGTGTGTGTGTGTGTGTGTGTGTGCTGTTCATTAACAAACTGTCTAATCCCTCTGCTGCTGTTGCTACAGAAGTGTGTGTGTGTGTGTGTGTGTGTGTGTGTGTGTGTGTTAACTTTTACACTTCTTAATGCTTTTCATGACTTTGAAGCCTATCTGTATTTGTATCTCTCTCCACCCACCTCCATCTCCATCTCCATCTCCATCCCCTTCTCCATCATCTCTGTCTCCATCTCCATCTCCATCTCCATCTCCATCTCCATCTCCATCTCC
>QLTV01002680.1:2204494-2218384 GCA_003457575.1 Thermophis baileyi
CCATCCATAATACAGAATAACAGAGTTGGAAGGGACCTTGGAGGTCTTCTAGTTCAACCCCCTGCTAAAGCAGGAAACCCTATACCATTTCAGACAAATGGTTATCCAATCTTTTTAAACAAAACTTCCAGTGTTGGAGCATTCACAACTTCTGGAGGCAAGTTGTTTCACTGATTAATTGTTCTAACTGCCAGGAAAATTATCCTTAGTTCTAGGTTGTTTCTCCCCTTTATTAGTTTCTATCCAGTACTTCTTGTCCTGCCTTCAGGTGCTTTGGAGAATAGGTTGACTCCCTCTTCTTTGCCTCAGATAGCCTTAGATATTGGAAGCCTTAGATATTGGAAGACTGCTATCATGTCAACCCTACTCCTTCTGCTTATTAAACTAGACATACCCAATTCCAGCAACTGTTCTTTATATGTTTTAGCCTCCAGTACCCTAATCATCTTTGTTGCACTGTTGCACTTCTCTGTACTCTTTCTAGAGTCTCAACATCTTTTTTTACATTGTGGCAACCAAAACTGGATGCAGTATTTCAAGTGTGGTCATACCAAGGCTTTATAAAGTAGTATCTTGATTCTGTGATCTTGATTCTGTCCTTCTGTTAATGCAGCCTAGAACTGCATCCATCTACCCATCTATTGTATCTATCATCTATCTAGCAGGTGTCAATTTTGATGAGAACTGACTGCCTTTTTGTTTTTACTCCCTAACTGCCTCACTTCTTTGCTCCTTTTTAAAGTCCCCACTCCATCGCTAGTGTGATGCTAATGCCATGATTTGAATGCTGCAATACAGCATTTCTTTTCTTCTTGAAAAAGAAAAGTTACATTTGATTTGCTACTATATTTTTAAGGCGGTAAACATTTTGTATTTGATGGGGGTGGGTGGAAAAGGACTATCTGACATATTCTGTATTGTGGCATTCTGTTCTCTAGCCCTCTGCAGATTCCTAGACAAAAGCACATGCCAAGCAACTATTTTGTAATGTCTAAAATGGTCCATCTGGATCAGCCTTGCATCCAGAAAGACTAATCTCCTGCTGGTCAGAGGGAGAAGCCATTTTCATAGCTGGAAATACCAATGATAGCATCTGAAACTGTATGTGTGGGAAACTGTTTCTCCAGCCACTAAACACCAGGCCTTGTCTTTGACAGAAGCACTTTGTGATGTATGCACACTTCAAAAGAACTGCATTGGATCACACCAGCAGTCCATGTAGCTCAGCAACCTGCCATTCACAATGGCCAACCGTAAACAGCAAGCAGTTTTACAAGCCATCACAGGTGTATATCTTATGCTTCTCAGCTCTTTTATTTTTGGAATTTGTTAGATCCTCCTCTGAAAACAACAACAACACTGGAGTGGGCTATGTGCAAAAGATGCAAATCTGTTGTCACTTGTGGAGACTTGGGTGGGCAGGTTCGTGTTCAACTATTTCTGAATCATTTCTGCAAGACAAGCTCTCCCCCAATTCTTCAAAGGAGCAAACTCAGCCAAAATAAATGAGAAGAGCCTTAGCTGCAGGGTGTACTTTATTCCAGCTGGCAAGAAATCAGAGGAAGGGGAAGAACTTTATTTATTTATTTATTTATCTATCAGGGGAACAGCTACAGAAACACACACATATACACGTATCTTCTTTATTACCCTGTTGAGTATACACCATTAAAATAAGCACATACCTTAATTAAAGAAGCATGTGAAATGTCACTCAAATCACTCACAGTCAGGTCAGTTTCTTTGCCTTGGGTATCTCAGTCTAACTGGAACCTCAGTCTTCTTATCTGCCTCTTCTCCTGAGAGGTTTTGATCTTTATCTGCTGCATTGCAGGGAGTGCTGAGATGCAATAGAGCTGTTCAGAATAGCTTGCTTTGCAAGCTAAATTTGCTTTCTTTGATAGATATTCCCATTAACAATAATGAATAGATATGCCAAGGAATGTTCTCTAAGGAACTGCAAAGCAGTTAGCATTCTGCATACTTCCAAATTACATCAAATTTCATGGTTTCCTCCTTCTACCCCCCACCCAATCCCCAGAACATGGATAAAGGTAGAATGGGAAAGCAATAGTACTTAGACTTTATACTGCTTCATAGTGCTTTACATAATGCTTCACAGTGTCAGCATATTTTCCCCAACAATCTGGGTTTTCATTTTACCGACCTCGGAAGGATGGAAGGCTGAGTCAAGCTTGAGTTGGTCAGGATTGAACTGCTGGCAGTTGGCAGAATTAGACTGCAGTACTACAAGAGCCGAGGTGGCGCAGTGGTTAGAGTGCAGCACTGCAGGCTACTTCAGCTGACTGCTAGCTGCAGTTCAGCGGTTCAAATCTCACTGGCTCAAGGTTGACTCAGCCTTCCATCCTTCCGAGGTGGGTAAAATGAGGACCCAGATTGTTGGGGGCAATATGCTGACTCTGTGAACCGCTTAGAGAGGGCTGTAAAGCACTGTAAAGCGGTATATAAGTCTAAGTGCTATTGCTATTCTAACCACTACACCACCACAGCTCTTAAACATTACAATTAAAAAGATGAAACCTAAAAACGACAAAAAATACAAACTAAAAAATAACATTAATAGAAAGTGCAGAAAAGGAAAAAATAACAGTATAGTAAATAAAAAGGGGAAAAATGTTTAAAGAAAAAGAAAATGATGTCTTTTTTATCAGAAGTATAAACAATTCTAGTAACTTATCTCCTCCTCTTAAAATAAAACAAATTATTGGTTTATTATTTGTATATCCTTTTAATTATTCAGACAATAGCTAGTTTCTTTTCTATGTCCAATGTAGCAACTTTTTCCATATCATTCTTGTAGCCTATCATTTTTACATAGTTTCAGATCAGTCTCTATCTTGACTGGTATAATCTGTTCCTCTTTCAAAACTTCTTTTGAAAATGTCTATAAAGGTAGACACTATTAAAATTAACATCTGAGTCCGTTGTTCAAAATATTGTTCAATATGTCCAATGTTAAAATATTTTGCTTTACTCTACAGTATATTAGTAAGTCAAATTTAAGAGTTCTTCGTTAATTGTAATCTTTAGTTTCTTCTAGGCTCCTGTAATGTCCAACTTTCAAAGTCTCATTTTATCATCTTATTATCCCTTGTTTAAGAAAATTCCAAAGCAAAGCATTTTCCCATAGGAAAGATTTTTACAATTAATTCAAACATTTTGTTTCAAATTCATTTAGTTAGTTAATTCACTTGTAACTTTGCAAAATCAAAATTCTAACCACCCTTTTGCTGTTTATTTCAAACGTGTTTTTTTTCTGTTCTTAAATTTGAATTTAAAACTTCTTTTGTTAAGAATAGAAGGAAACTCATGAGGTGCTGTAAAATCAGTCAATCTAAACCTATAGTTAAAAAGCAGTTAACAAGCAATAACTTTAATTTCTGGAAATCCATCAAGACCTGGCTTTGCCATCAGACCTGGGAGGCCTAGGGGACTAGTTTGATCTTGAGGTGGCTTCTTTGGTGATTGAATCTTGTGTGTATGTGTGTAAGATGTGTTTATGATTGTGTTTGACATGTTCAGTTTCTTTATACTTTTTTTTTTTTGCTATATGCCATCACTTCTTGTGAGTTGGGCTGCTATATAAAATAAATAAATAAAATCCAGGAGGTAGGCAAACCCTGGATCCTTTTCAAAATCTTTGACCATGGTGTGAGCAAAAAGATGTCTCTCTCTCATCTTAAAAGCACCAGAGACTACTATCTTGTGGTCTCCTCGCAAACTGTATGGAAGACTTGTGAAGAGATCTCAAGTCCTCTCTTTGTCCAGAGAGGAATTACAAAGAGATAGTCTACTCACTGGCTCTTCATTCAGCCATGGAAATTGGCTCTACTGTTAGCAGAGCTGTTTTCGGTTCACCATTTCTTTCCTGTAAGTCCCAGGAAAATTTGTTGTCCATGCCCTTCCTCCCATCCTCCACAGTAAAAATATTTAACATGAGCTAACATACTGATGTAGGGTATGCGGTGGCTCAGTGGCTAAGATACTGAGCTTGTCAAACAGAAAGGTCAGCAGTTCGACGGTTCAAATCCTTAGCGCCACGTAACGGAGTGAGCTCCCGTTACTTGCCCCAGCTTCTGCCAACCTAGCAGTTCGAAAGCATGTAAAAATGCAAGTAGTAAAATAGGGACTACCTTGGTGGGAAGTTAATAGCGTTCTGTACGCCTTTGGCGTTTATTCATGCCGGCCACATGACCACGGAATCGTCATCAGACAGCACTGGCTCTTCGGCTTAGAAACGGAGATGAGCACCACCCTCTAGAGTCGGGAACAACTAGCATGTATGTGCGAGGGGAATCTTTAACATACTGATGTACACCACCAAAACATATTCGGTAGGAATGCAGACAGTGAGCAAAGAATATAAGCATGATCTAAGCAGTATGCCTGTCTTTTTTATTTATTTATTTATTTTCTTACTTGGAGGAACTGCAGCCATCATGAAAGAAAAGTTGTTGCTAGTGTGACCAATAATGAGCTTCAAAATAAACTGGAGGTGTATAATTTGGACTGAGGGTTGTGTTTGGCCCCTGAGCTGTATGCATGAGTCACCTTCAAAAAGCAAAAAGCAAGAATAGCAAAGGCAGTTGTAGAAGAACTTGTCTAAAAACTTGCATGCACCATGGTGACAGAGTGGTTAGAATGCAGTATCGCAGGCTAACACTGCTCACAGGAATTCGAGTCCTTTGATCTTGACTGGCTCAGGGTTGATTCAGCCTTCCATCCTTCCAAGGTCAGTAAAATGAGGACCCAGATTGTTGGGGGCAATATCCTGACTCTGTAAACTGCTTAGAGATGGCTTTAAAGCACTACGAAGCAGTATATAAGTGCTATTGCTATTGCTAAAATTGAACATTAATAATTTACAATTTCATATTTAAGTCATTATTCTCCACTTAGTTAATAATGAACTAACACTTTACATTGACAGATGGATCTTGGAATAGGAAATCGTGTTGTTTTAGATAGGATATTATTCCTCTTACAGACTCATTTTTCCAGTTTTGATATTTTTATTGCAGCTTTGCACTTGGATGTTTAGATGCAAATTTGCACCTAGGAATGTTTTCCTGATGAGTTCATGGTGACATGTACCTTAGTTGCATATAAATGGAGTACTGTCATGAACTGTGCACTAAGCTATCCTCAATCTGTCTCACTGCTAATGGAACTTTCTGGAGGTTCATAGATCCACCCATAATATTGTATCCCAAACTTTTTTTTAATAACATAACTAGAATATAGACAGTGACATCCTGTCTTTCCCAATAATAGTAACATACTTCCTATTTGCAGAGTCTGAGATGTTCATTTGGTCCACATTTTTAAGCCCATAAAACTGATTCCATTTTCCATACTAATAAGTATATTGGAACTCAGTTAACCTTCAGGTTTCTTATTTCTCAAAATAGCATTATACAGTTCTTGAAATAAGATGTGTATATAGACATCTACATTTTCATAAAGTGATGGGTGGCCTGCAGGCTGCATATAAGCTCCCTGCTTGAATCCTTTTTGGAGCACCTCTAGAGTGGATGCAGGAAGCATTTCACCATTCCAAACACCAACTACTATTCCAAAACAGGATAGATTCCACACACACACACCCCCATTTAGAGAAGCTAAATGTAGCATCCTCCAGAGATATGATGCTATTATATCCTTGACAGACTGATTAATAAAGAGGAGAGATATTTTGGCCCATGCAAAATTTGGGAGAATATTTTGTACAGAAAAAAGATACATGAAAAGCAAATGTGGATTTTCCCATAGATGGTGCAGTATGTTATGCATAGATGGTGCATATGCAAAACAAAATAGGAAGGAAGTAGATCGCTTCATCTGTCTTTATAAAAGATGCATTGTCTGTTCAACATATTAAGCTTTAAAAGAGGCTGGACTTGTAACAAATGGACAAGTATGGAAGACACATTAGTATAGCAAAAAGGAAGTCTGTCTGAAGAACACCTACACTTCTGGTTGTGACTAATCAATCAGTCAGAGTATGAACATTTTCGTTGTTTTCATAGAACTAAATATGAAGTTCATTTTCTTCCTGGGAAAAAAGAGAACTTACATATAATTAGTCTGATGATTAAACACTGTTTTCTACCCAATTCCATTAATTTTTTATTAGGCCGTCCAAACAGAGAAATGAAAAGAGAATATTTTGACTTTCTGTGGAATTAACTTACAATGAAAAAAAAATACAAGGGTCCAGTAAATGACAGCAATGCAGCCCTCTATAAATTAAAAAGTAGTTTTAACAGAACATTTGGAGAGCATTGAGGCAGTAGTACAGTAATTAGCATCCATGCCTAGATTTTGATTTAACTTGACCCTCAGTGACTTCAGAGTGATGCTGTGAAAAGATATACCTCAGATTCAATTACAACATAGCGGACAAGAAGGAAAACCATTATATGACAAAATCTATGGATTAGGAAAACACAGTCTCAATCTGCCATGGGTATAGACACAAGGAAATACTTATCCTTGTACTTTTTTCTTACTGAGACTCCAACTCCCTCCAACTCCCTTTGTAAACAGAATGTAATTTCAGAGAAAAGAGAACTTATTTGAGAATCTGATAGCGTATGATCCTTTTTTCATACCACAGTTGTTCATCAGGTGCATCTAACATTCTCTTTTTAGAGACATGCTCCAGAGGCCGTGCACAGTATGTGGAAGGCTTTGCTGTAGCCCACAGAATATTGGAGCAATCCTTTTTGGTATTATTCTCATAGTTGGTCTCAATTTTCAGTTGCTGGTTTCATTAATTTTGCAGGCTGGCCCTTCCTGCAGTGAATTATGCTCTAATAGCCATATTCTTGGTTGCCAGCCCTAGGATATGGTTTCTATAGTATCTTTAAAGCAACTGAAGCAAACTCCAGCTGCCATATTCAATAGACTGGCCACAGAAATGGAGACAAAAAGATAAGTATGGGGATGTGGATGTGGATGAGGGGTTCTTTTTGTTGGTTTTCATTTGTTTCTTTTGTCTGTTCTAATGGAGAGAAGTATGAAGGAGACTGCTGGCATTCTTCATACCATATCATGGTGACATGATAGCAGAGTTCCAATATTTGAGGGGCTGCCACAAAAAAGAGGGGTCAACCTGTTATCCAAACCATCTGAAGGCAGGACAAGAAGCAATTGGTATAAATCAAGAGCAGAAACCAACTTAGAAATAAGGAGAAATTTCCTGCCAGCGAGAACAATTAATAAGTGAATAGTTTGCCTTCAGAAGTTGTGGGTGTTCCATCACTTGAGGTTTTTAAGAAGAGATTGGACAGCCTTTTGAATTGGTATAGGGTCTCCTGATTGGTATAGGGTCTCCGGTTTGGACTAGCAGATCTCCAAGGTCCCTTCCAACTCTGTTATTCTGTTATTCTTTACCATAACTAGGAATAGCTCAAGAATTATCTTCCACAACTTTCAATCATGGACATGCAACTTCCAGCCACCTGTCCATTGTTACACATGGTCTTGGGGTAAAAAGATTAGTCACTCTATAAGACTTTGGAAGCAATCTGATGCTAAGACGGTGATTTGTCAAGACTGCTAGTTTAATCCAGTTCAGCTTCCTAGCTCATAAGATTTTATATTATGACAATTTGCTTTTCAATTTTTCAAAATCTTTTAAAACTTAAGCAAATGTGTATACTTGTGGAGAGAACAGAGAAAAGATGCCACCTATTTATGTTTCTCATATGGATTGGTATATGGGAATCAGCTTATGTATCTATGTGTAGGAGGAATTATTCAATTAAAAAAAAATAACAGATTAGAGAAAAAATTAGGCTACAGTCTCCTGTTCAATACGCAATTTTGTATATCCATTTTCATGCTATATTTGTTGACATAATAATAGCAATAACAAGAGCACTTAGACTTCTATACCACTTCCCAGTGCTTTACAGCTCTCTCTAAGTGGCTTGCAGAGTCAGCATATTGCCCCCAACAAACTGGATCCTCATTTTACTGACTTCAGAAGGATAGAAGGCTGAGTCAATCTGGGGTCCGTCAGAGCTGAACTGCTGGCAGTCAGCAGAATTAGCCTCCAATACTGCATTCTAACCACTGTGCCACTATGGCTCTTAATAATAATAAAAATAATCTTACAAGTGAGCACCAAAACATAGCCTGAGTATACAGTGTATCCCTTGGCAGGAAAAACAGTTAAGTCAACTGTGGTAAATGCTTTTACAGCCTCTTTTTAAGAGCCTTCAGAAATGGAAAAGCCACAATCTCTTACATAGACAGTCCTATTGTTTTACAGGTCTATATGTTCTTTTCTATGATTAATTTTGGCAATTAAGGGGTAGAACCAAAGGAAAACCTCCAAAATTTTACACATCTTCCCTTTCTACATTGATTTTTTTTTTTTACTGAGATTGTCAGGTCTACTGTATGTATTTAAATATAATTTACCTAAAAGGATAAAATATGTTTCTCCAGTTTATGATAATGATAAACTGATGATAAAAAGGATATAAGCTACATATTATCATAGTAGTAATCTGTGCATATGATGTGAAATCAATTCAGTGCCATCATTCCCAACTTCCCTCTCATAGTCTCATGTTCTTGACTTATTCAGTATAAGGTAAGCAAGCAGTGATAAAGAAGGAAAAAGCAACTTATCTCTGTAATGCAACCTGATATGCAAAGAAATTTTCTCTATAGATCTGAGAGGTGCTTCATTTTTCAGGTTGGCCATGTTGTTGTTTTTCCTGGGTAAAAACAGCTGAACACCTTGAGTGCAGCATATGAACAATTACTGAGTAGCAGAAGGTTATGGCTGCATTTGCCAACATGGCTCTTATAGCTTCTGCATCACTCATTGTTTAATGTAGAGCCCTGACATAGAGTTATGTGAAAATCAAATTGTTCCAGACAACAAAATGTTCCACAGGTTTGATTCTGGATACTAGCTTGGCTGCATTTTCCAAAAAGGTATGTGACCCTGATTGTCGGTTGCTAGGAAGAGCATGATTTGAGTGCTAGAGAAATTAAGAATCCTCCCCATCCTTAAAACACACATGCACTGCGAAACCATGAATTCAGCATATTATGAATGTTCTTTTAAATTCATTCTTTTTAAAGCTGAGATATCTACAATCGATCTAGACTAAGAAAGCTATCTTATAATTTGGAGACTTAACCGTAACAAAATAAATTCTTAATCTTTCCTCATATATCTTGGCCATTTCAATGCATTGAACCCTCTACTGCAAAAAATGGAGTTATGCATTAAAATGCATAGCATATTAACCATTTAAAGCTTATTTAAATGTGCTTTGAGGGTTTTTTAAAATGCTGAAATGAAGCAGAGTTCTGAAGAAAAAGCAAGCAGATGTAACAAGGACCACATATGTTCTGGAACATCTGTCCCTGGATGAAACCTGAAAGAAGACTCCTTTACTGATTCACATATAAGAAGAACATGAGTCTGTCTTTTACTAAAGGAATAATAATGATGGGGTTTACCATAAGGATAGGAAGCAAGAAATACAATGATCCTTGTGAAAGAAAGGAATGATGGAGGGCAAAAATATAACATTTCTAGAAATGTTAAAATTAGGGGGAAAAGTGTGATTGGCTGGATGATTAATAAGATTATTCATATGATTAAGGGTGTGATTATAATTAACATAGGACCGTGATGGCAAACCTATGTCAGCTCCAGTGCGCATGCGCGCGCTGGCCAGCTGATTTTCGGCCTTGGGGAAGGCCGTTTTCACCCTCCCCAGGCTTCAGGAGGCTTCCCTGAAGCCTGGGGAGGGCGAAAAACGGCCCAATGGACCTATCGGAAGTTCGGAAATGGACTTCCGGTTTGCCCTTTGGGCCGTTTTTCGCCCTCCGGAGGCTTCAGGGAAGCCTCCTAAAACCTCTGGAGTGCGAAAAACAGCCCAATGGGGGGAGCACATGCGTGGGGATGCATGCATGCATGCGTAGTGCGGCATGCATGGGGGCGTGTTGTGTGCCGGCACGCACTAGTGCACACGCGCTCCCATTTTTGGCACGCAAGAAGAAAAGGGTTTGCCATCACTGACATAGGATATAGAAAAATGCTAACTAGCATGACTAAAAAGGAGCTATATGAAAGGAGCATTCAAACTTGTTACCTTTCAGTGTGGTAGAATTTATGAGCAGATTTACATGGTCAGAAGGATGACTTCCTCTCAACCTCCAGGCTTCTTCAGTTTTTCTGAGCAAACAGGAGCATCAGTTCCTTAATTATAATATCTACTCCAATCTAATCTAATTGTTGAAGGAAAAACGAACTGCTGTCCACTCTATTGCACACTCAGATTTCTGACAACCATATTAGAAGGAAGTCAGGAACAGACTGATCAGCCTTTACAAATGTGAGTTTAAGTAAAGAAGGTACTTTGGGTTTTTCCCCCCTTCCATTTCTTTGGAAAATGGCAGAGCCCCTGGGAAGGAAGAGTGCATCTTGCTCTTACAAGTACTGCTCATCCTCAGCACAAGAAGTGTGATGGATGTGTCTCACCTGCAGCAAGAGTTTACTTAAATATTTTATTCGTCCTTCTGAAAGGAAATGCTCAATAATATATATTCCCAATTCTTTGGGATGGTGGTAGTGGTGATGGTGGTGGTGAAGACAAGTAACTGAAAAGAGTGCTTATAAAAAAAATTCCTTTAATTTGTTATTTTTATTTATGTGTATGTTTTGCACATTTTTGAACTGTGAACTGTATTTGCAACACTCAGATATCAACATGTGTTTCTTGGTTTGCTGCAGATTTAGAAGACACTAGATATGAAAGCTGAGAATTGGGTAGTTTCTTTAAGGAGGCTTTAAACTTACACACTGCATGCTGCTTATATTAGAGAAGATCCAGGCTTTGTGTCTGAAATATGCCCTTCCAGGCCAGCTCAGTAGTCTGTGATAAATCAGGGTACAGATTATACTATTGTGAATAAAGCAAAATGATATAAATCCTTATAACTGGCAATTAGGCATTTTTTTCTCTTCTAACATTGAATCCATGATCAAAAGAAACACCATTGAGTGAGACTTCTCACAGGGAATGAAGGAGATGGAAAAGGAGAGAGAGAGAAAGATGCAATCAAAGAGTACTTGAAGAAGAAGGAAGCTATCCTTTGGTCATCATTGTGACATAATTAAAGCAGGATCTTTTTCTTCTCCCAATTTTCATTCTGCTCATGTCCTTATTAAGAGAAAGGTCCCTCTGTTCTATCCAATGCACCAAAATGTGCTTATCTCAGTCAAATTGTGATATTCTGGTGTCCTATTTTTCTATCAAACAATGGCAGTGTCTCTCATCCAGGAAAAGTTTAATTTCAGTCTTGAATATTTAGACTTCTATAGCTGGAAACAAAGGTCTGTATAACTTGAGGGTCAAGACTCAAACATCTAAGGGGTCTACAAAATAACAGTTCACTGATCATGACAGTGAAAATGTTCCCAGTATTGTCTCTAAGACTCTAGTCATATTTGAACATATCACCATAATAAGGGTATAGTTGAAAGGCAAAAAGATAAACTCTTTGTGGAAAGCATCCTGAACTACTGCTAGAAATCTAAATGTATAATAACAGTAATGACAACAACAACAACAACAAAACTCTGAATCGGAAGACCAGAAAAATAATGTGAATGAATCAGGGGTCCTGGTTGCTCTCTGAGCTTGATTGTTTTCTTGCAGATGTTTTATCACTCAAACTAGGTATCATCATCAGGAGTTCTAGCACTGATGATGTTACCTAGTTTGGATAATGAAACGTCCACAAGAAAACAACCAAGTTCAGAAAGTACCAAGGACCCCTCATTTCAACTCCTCCTTTCATCCTTTCATTCATTCAGCAGCATTGACAGACTCTACTTACCAAGGAATGTAGATTGGTGTGGAATGTTGCAAGTACACGAGACAGTTGAAGAACAAGAAAAGGACGTTGGGTGAATATCTGAAGGACAGTGAAGAAGTTAGTATACCATGAAGGCTTACTGTATACCAAAGAGGCCAAACTGGCCTACAAGAAAGACCAAATGAAAAATAGAAAAGAGACACAGCAAGGTAAAATATTATATGGCCAGTACATTAAAAATCTAACAGGCAAAGCAGATAACCAAATCTGGCAATGGCTAAGAGCAGGAAAGGCTCTTAAGGGCAGAAGAAAGGAAGAAAGGGCAGAAAGGCTAATTCTGGCCACACAAGTCTTAAGAACAAAGGCAGAATTGACAAGACAGCAACAGACAGCAAATGCCATCTTTGCAAAGAAGCTGAAGAAACAGTGGACCACCTAGCTAACTGCTGCAAGAAGACCACACAGACTGACTACTAACAATGGCATGACAAGTAACACTGGTGCATTGGAATACCTCCAAGAAATACCATTTGCCTGCAAACAAGTACAGTACCTGGAGAACAGAAGAGAAAGAACTGGAGAGAGTCACAAAACACAAAGTTCTGTCAATATAACTAGAATGACTGTTGCAAAAGAAAACAAAGATAGATAGCACTGATAGTAATAGGCGCCTTGGGTGCAATCCTCAAAACAACTGGAGCACCACTTAAACACCATCAACATTGACGAAAATCACCATTAGTGAATTACAAAATTCACTAGGAACAGCTTACGCCCTGAGACAATATCCTTAGTACCCTTAAACAACAGCATCTGTCTATCCCAGGTTCTTGGGAGGGACTAGATAGGTAGGTAAAAATGCCAAATCCAGTCTAAACATCTGGTTGACGGTGCGCCAACATAATAATATAATGAACATTCTTTACTGAACTGTGTCTGGATGGCCAAAATAGGGTCAAACCATAACATGATTGTGTCACAGATTTGCATACCGGATAGACTTTCTCCCCGATTTGGCTGCAATTTCAAAGAGCATGTTTGCACGTCTGTGCTGGATTTTAAAGCAGTGTACATGTTAATTTAAGTAATCAGCAATACAACCCCCTTTCATTCTTGACAAATAAGTGCTGCATTGAGCTGCATAATGCATGGGACTTAAGAGACGTATGATATTTGTTCATAACTTTTTCCTCAAACAGCTCCTAGGTGCTCTGCTACATTGGAACATGAACTGCAGATCACAGAAACAATCAGGACTAAAAAGTCATCTCCTGTATGTCTGATGAAGGAGATTAAGGTGATTTAACCTTAATCGCTTCTCAGAGTAGTGTACAGATCAGAATTAAACAAATCCTTGGCTTTTATGACTCCTGAATGTAGTTAAAGGTTTAAAAATGCTCAAGGAAATAGAGATACTTGAAGAAAAAAATGAGTTGCAATTCTATTAGCTTTCTTTAAAGTTAACAGGCTCAGTCTGTTTACCTGTGTTAGTTACAATACATGTGTTTAGACATGCAAATATTCAGAAGAAATATATTTTGTTTAGAAATGGATAAAAATATTGTGGGTGGGTCAAATGCATTCTTTAAAATTAGGAGAGTAAATTTCTCTATAGATATACTGTATAATGTACATTGCACAAGCCAGAAAGAGGGCTGTGAAAATATCTACAGACCCCTCACGTCCTGGTCATAAACTGTTTCAACTTCTTCCCTCAAAATAACATCATCATCATCATCATCATCATCATCATCATCATCATCATCATCATCATCGTCGTTGTTGTTGTTGTTGTTGTTGTTGTTGTTGTTGTTGTTGTTATTAATTAATTAATTATTATTTATTATTATTATTATTATTATTATTATTATCTCTTTTATTCATTAAACATGAAACTCAGTCAACTGAACATTTAAAAGTGTCACAAATACCACTGACTGGTGCTAATGGTTGATACGGGTTGCTGCCAGCGTCCTAGGTATCAACCAAGTATCTTCTTAAAATATATGA
>QLTV01002680.1:2233473-2260992 GCA_003457575.1 Thermophis baileyi
CCTTCCTTCCTTCCCTTCTGAAATGTCTTTCAGGAAAAATCCATTCCAAGGAGATTCATAGATATGATTAAAAACATAAAGAACAAGTAAAATTGCTTCTATATAATTTAAAAAAAATCCCAAAATGTATATTAGGGCAATAAAACATTAGTCTAGTAACAGTGGGACCAATTATGGCCTCACAACTAAAACAGCATTCTGAAAAATTCAGATGATAGAGATAACTCTTTTTTTTGAAAAAGAGATACAACAGTTTAAATAATAATCATAATTATTTAAAAAACAGCAACATTTTTAAAATAATCATAATTATTTAAAAATCAGAGATAGCAACATTTTTAAAATAGTAATCATATTTTTTTTACAAAAACAAACAATTCTGCCTCTTAACTTAATATAAAGGCTCTAGTTTAAAAAAAAATTGTAGGGGAAAATCCAGGAGGATCTCTCTTTGAGAATAGGGATTATATGACTTTTTTATATCATGGCGAGGATGTGTATTTAGAAAATACTTAGTTGCATTTCCTGCATTAAATTCTGCAAGGCACATTTGAAGATATGAGGATGGAAGTATAATGATAACTGTTATTCACATGACATGCAATCTGAATCAATCCCTGTTTGCAATTTGCAAGTAAATATTTTTTAAGCAGTCAAAAGCAATTAAGGCTATTATTACTTTAAATCAGCTTGTTGCAAATCAGGTGCTTTTTTTTAAAAAAAAATCAATCACTGTACTGAAGGAGGAATTTTGAGTGCCTAAAATTGTGAAAGGATAGTGCCTTCAATTAAAACTTACCTTGATTCTACAATTTGGTTCAGATCTATTAGCAGCTTTTAAAACTCCAGAATTATGGCCAATACTGGAATGTATTTTAGATCATTCTAGGTTTATAACAGTAACTTTTTAAAACTATACAGTACCATAAATATCTACACTAAATAACTGAATTTGTAAAAACACCCCATGGATAAAATTCCTTCAGATACACATCCCAATGAATAAAATGAATGATTTTTATTTGGAGTTAGGGAAGAAATAAATATATCACCTACTAAACTTTCATCTTCACTGGAAAAGACATTTGGAAGAGATAGTGGTAAAAGGAAACCAGACCAGAGGTGGCTTCCTCCCGGTTCGGACCAGTTCTCCCAAACCGCTAGCGACCCGCTGGTGACGTCATGATGACGTCACCAAACTGGATCGGTCGGTGCCGGTCCGTGGGCGCCGCCATCTTTGGGGGGGGAATTTTTTTCTTGTTTTGCTTCTGCACATGTGCAGTAGCCGAGTTTTCGGCAATGCGTGCAGTCGTCATCTCTTTTTTTGGCTTTTTTTGGGGGGGGGCTTTTTTGTTACTGCGCATGCACGCGCGCACCCACAAGGCGTGCCCACGCGGCACGGGAGGGAGCGAACCAGCAGCGAGGTAAGTTGGAACCCACCCCTGAACCAGACCATCAAAAAACATGGTGGCTGGACACCATCAAAGCTGACACCAGCCAAAGCATAGAACAACTCAAAGAAGTAGTGCAAGTTTGGAAGATGTGGAGAGACCTGACCCATAGAATCATTAAGAGTTGGACACAACTGAATGAATAACACCATCATCATTATCATGATCAAACTTTCATCTTGCTTGACTTAAGCTTATTTTTATTAGCACTATTGGTAACCTAGCCATTCAGCTTTTCTTTTACTATCCCATGAAAATTCTCCTAGTATTAGAAGGCCATGTAAACAGTCACCAGCTACTAGTTCTAGTGTAGATGGATAGATCGAGAGGTTTAGCCAGCTCTCCACATTTGCACCTGACTTTGCTCTCCATTTTCCCTGTTATAGGTATGCTAAATTGTTCATAGTCTATTCTAAAATTCATTGCTTTTGCTTGTTTTGCAAAGACAAATCTGTGCCTGTTCAGGCAATTTGTTAAATGTAATTCCTACTCTTTGTTCTAGGAACCTAAAAAAATGTATAAAATTAGCTTTAGATATGGAATTTAGGCTTATTTTCCTGTGGTTTGGTGGTAGGTAACGTGCACTATCACCTCACCTACTTTTGTGGCCTGCTAAGTCAGAATATGATGAGTAAAGGGTTGATTTTAAGTTGCTATTACTTTTCTATGATGGAACACTGGAAAAAAAATATGGCACCAAAGCATGGAAAATTAAAAAATCGAATACTCCAAGTGGGCTGTTTTATTTTGAACTTGGGACAAAATTGTTCTCCCATTTTGTGCACATTGCTATATAGGAGGATGCTTCATAAATATAAGTTCACAGCTGAAAAGGGTTTGTTTCTATACAGCTAGTCCTTGTTTAGAGAAGAACGGCAAATGATTCTGGTGAAATGGTCACCAAGTGACACAATCATTAAGTGAACCACATGACACACAGAGAGATGCTGTGAAGAATGCAGGTTGCTAAATTCCTCAAGATTTCTCCCATAGTTGTCCTGTGTCTGACTTGTTCTTTTTTTCCTTTTTCTTTAACCCCCTCACAAAATGGAGCGATTGCTTAAACAAATTCCTGGGCTGTTTTTCCTGCAGTGCAGCTCTCCCTAAAAAGTGCTATCTGCAAGTTAACAAACTCATCTCTGTGACCTTAATTAATTGAGTAGAACCCTCTGGCTGATTTTGCTGCTACTGAAACTGATCAGACCTTAATCAGTTTCACACTGAAGCCTTTTGTTGTCCTAAATGCAAACATTTTCATCAGGTTACGTTTTCATCATTGTAGTAATTATGAATGATCATTATCCAATGTAGTCATAAATAAATACTTTCAATAGCAGAAGTAAGCCATAAGATACCCATGGACACTAGTATCCTGATTTTAAATTTTTAAAATGATTCCTTCATTTCCCCCCACCAAAAAAATGGAAAGCTGTTATCCATCAAAACAACACATCAGCCTTCAATAGTATTCATAGTTGTATTTATCATCACCATCACTAACATTTCATAGTAAGAGATGGCTTACTTTAATAGATGGCTAGTCACCTGGCAGATAAGAGTAATTATTTCTATGAAATGTACCTTATGGTCTAGTGTTTATTGTCTGGAGTGGAAGTTGTCTTCTTGCAAAACAAGAAGTATTACTGTATAAGCATCCATTTTGTGAATTACAGGTGTGAAACAACTCCTTTAAACAAAGTCATAAAACCTGTAAATATTGGAAGCAAGTGGAACTCAAGGTAAACTAAAGATATGAGGAGAAAAAAAGAAAAAGAAAACAGAAAAGGATGGGTTGTTAATCATTCAGAATAACAGAGTTGGAAGGAACCTTGGAGGTCTTCTAGTCCAACCCCCTGCTCAAGCAGGAGACCCTATACCATTTCAGACAAATGGTTGTCCAGTATCTTCTTAAAAATCTCCAGTGTTTGAGCACTCACAACTTCTGGAGGCAAGCTGTTCCATAGATTAATTGTTCTAACTGTCAGGAACTTTCTCCTCAGTTCTAGGTTCACAGAAAAAAAACCTTCCTAACCTCCATCATAAAGTTGTTTTTACTCTAGGTCCATGCCTCAAAGAACCCTATGGCACATCATAACCAAATATATCTTGAAGGTTAACAGGATTTATACTTTCAGTGTTGGGGGAGCACGGAAGTAGGCAAATGACATGGTATACAAAGTAATTAAAATAAAACATGGTATAAGGTAATTACTGTCCTCATTCCCCTGTGCACCTCAGGTTGTCACTTTTAGATTACAGTATAATCATATTTTTAAAATCTATGTTATTTGAAAAATAGGGGAAATGTGGTTTGACAGGAGCCACACACAATTTATGATATTTAGTTGATACCTGAAAGATTCAATAAGTAGAACTGTGTTGAAAGGCCAGGTGTTCACAGGAGTCTGGTAGACATGAAATAAGTGGTGATGGGATTGCAGAGATTCCATGATTCCATAACTATCACTAAGTGTTGTATCTTATGATTACCTATCTCCTCCCACTCATGACTATAACCATGTTTTATTTATTTGTTTTTATTTATTTATTTTATTTTATTTGTCAAGCATGTATAAGATAACAGATATAAGCATAAACATGTTTATGAATACATGAAATGGATACAAGTAAACGGGGACATTAGGACAGGGACGGTAGGCACGATGGTGCACTTATGCACGTCCCTTACAGACTTCTTAGGAATGGGGTGAGGTCAACAGTAGACAGTCTAAGGTTAAAGTTGTGGGGGTTTGGGGAAGAAACCACAGAGTCAGGTAGTGCATTCCAGGCATTGACCACTCTGTTGCTGAAGTCGTATTTTCTGCAATTGAGTTTGGAGAGGTTTACCTTAAGTTTGTATCTATTGTGTGCTCGTGTATTGTTGTGGTTGAAGCTGAAGTAGTCATTGACAGGTAGGACATTGTAGCAGATAATTTTATGTACTACGCTTAGGTCAGACCGAAGGCGGCATAGTTGTAAGTTGTCTAAGCCCAAAATTTCAAGCCTGGTGCGAACAGAGGAGTGGAGGACTCTTCTTGTGAAATATCTCTGGACTCGCTCAATTGTATAAATGTCCGATATGTAGTGTGGGTTCCAGACAGATGAGCTGTATTTGAGAATTGGTCTAGCACAGGGGGCACTTAGGTCATTTGAGATGAGTACTCCAAGGTCCTTGACAGAGTGAGGGTCATCTACGAGGTCATATCCGCCTAGCTTGTATTTTGTGTTCTGATTTTTTTTTTGCCAATGTGTAAGACAGAGCATTTGTTGGTTGAGATTTGTAGTTGCCAATTGTTTGACCATTCTGACAGATAGTCAAGGTCTTTTTGTATGGTAGCAGCATTGTCGGTGGTGTCGAATAGTTTTACATCATCAGCGAAGAGAACACAGTTGCTTATAATCTGATCGCAAAGGTCATTTATGTAAAGTATAAAGAGTGTGGGTCCTAAAACACTGCCTTGGGGGACACCACTGTTAACAGGTGCAGGATTTAATAGGGCGCTCCCTATTTTGACCACTTGTTGCTTGTTTGACAGAAATGCAGCTATCCAATTATGCGGGGGTCCAGAAATGCCATAAGATTTTAGTTTTAGAAGTAGTTTGTCGTGTACCACTGAATCAAAGGCTTTACAGAAGTCTATGTAAATTGTGTCTATTGCTTTGCCCTGGTCGAGTTGTGTAGTCCATATGTTTTTGCAATGTAGGAGTTGCAGATTACAGGACAAATTTTTTCTGAAGCCAAATTGTTTGTTAGAGAGTAGGTTGTTTGTTTCTAAGTAGTGGGTAATGGATTGGTTTATGATCGATTCCATGACTTTGCAGATGACGCAACATAAAGAGATTGGTCTGTAATTTTCAACTAGGCTGGGGTCTCCTTTTTTGAATATAGGGATGACCGTAGCTAGTGACCATAGTTTGGGCAAGGAGCTGGTCCTGAAAATTTTTTCAAAGATTATGCTTACAGATTCTGCTATGGCAGTAGAAAGCTTTTTTAAGAAGTAGGCACATAGTCCATCAGGTCCAATAGATAGATATGGTTTTAGGCTGCGTAGTGCCTTTTCAATGTTATCTTCTGTAAAATCGATATGTATTAGATAGTTGTAATTAGTTGTGGTATGACTAGAAAATGTGGGGCATTAGCCATTGCTGCTTGTATTTTTATTTGTATTTTTATTTGTATTGTACTGCTTCTATTTTTATAATTTATATTGTTCTGTTTGTTTCCTAGAATGATTTGATTGCTTATTAGTAACTATCACTAAGTGTTGTATCTTTTGATTCTTGATGAATGTATTTTTTTCCTTTTTTTCCTTTTATGTACACTGAGAGCATATGCACCAAAGACAAATTCCTTGTGTGTCCAATCACACTTGGCCAATAAAGAATTCTATTCTATTCTATTCTATAATCCATGTCATTTGTGTAATGATGTCATCATGCATGTAATATCAGGCATATCCAAATGATACCCATGCCAGGGTTATTCTTGGTCAGTTATTGTAAAATTATTCATGTCTACATTCAGTAGACTTCACAGTGGACTGAATACTGCTCTAGGGGGTAGATACAGTATGTAGAGAATAGAACTGTTGCTTGGTTTTCATTTTCCAGTAGGTCTTCCTTTCAATGATTGTTATGTGATATTTTTTAAACACAACCTCAAAAGGAATCCCAAATGCAGTGTCAAACTGTGATAAAAAGGTAATGTCTTAAATTAAAAATCCAGCCATGGAGTTATATTTCCTTTGGTCTTACACAGTTCTATATGGAAAATTGAAAACTAGGGCACCATTAATTTTCAACAGAGGTGTTTTGTTTTGGCTTTCAGATTTTCAGTTCAAAGATCTTGACAGTTGGGCATTTGTTTTTCCACTTCTTGTTACAAAAGTATTTTGAGCTAATGCTGAATTAATGTTGTCTGATTGTTTCCTTGAATATGGAAGTGTTTGTTTGTCATAGGTTCTCAGCCTAAGTGATATATGTCACATGTCTTAGTAGGAGAGTAGGTTGACTTTGTTCATTCCTCTGTTTAAAAGGATAGATGACTGATCCACCCAGTCAAATTGTGTACAGTTTCATAATTTCTTATTTATTCATCTGCATATCCTATTCTAAAATCAACAAGGTTTCTTTTCTTCAGACATGTCTTTCCACCCAGTGTGAATGAAAAGTAAATGTAGGCTATGCAAAGCATGGCCCTGTCTTTAATGGAATGTATTCTAAAATATATCTTTTAGAAATATATGGAAATTCCAACGTTCTTAGCATCTGCCTTGGACATCTTACTGTATCATTTTTATTCTTAGAACATCTAAACTGAGTATGCAAGGAGGGGAAGCAGAGATAAATACATTCACTAAATGCCTTTATCATTACTCTCATCCTGCGGGTGACTGTGTAGAGCTAAGAAGCTCCATTATACTTAGAGATTCTCTGCAAAGTTTAAACCAAATTCCAAGCTCCACAAACATTTTCCTGCCATCCTCTTACTATGCATGGGGCAATGAAATAAGATGTTTCTTGAAAGAAACACTCTCTCTTTTCCTGCAGAAATTACATAGGACTATTGAGTTGGAAGAGATCCCATAGACTCTCAAGTCCAATCCCTTGCACAGTGCACAATTCTAGTGTCTGTTTGAACTCATACAACAAAAAGGAAGTTCACCACTTCTCTAGGTCATTAGTTCTCCTGCCAAACTACTCTTACTATTATAGATCATTTGGAATTTGCCTTCCTATAACTTCGATCCATTGTATGCTGTCCTGCACTTTAATATGGTGGAAAATAGACCTTGATATTCCTCAAGAGTGCTACCATGTTCCCCTTTTGGCTTCTCCAAGTTCAATTCTTTCCTTCATGGAATTTAATTTCTAGTTCTGTGATCATTCTCTTTCTTACCTAAAAGTTTATTAGAATTTTGAATGTAGAGTAAAAACTAACAAGAACTAATATTTAGAATGACAAAAGAGAGAGAGAAAAAAAGCAGAGACAAAAGTATACCAATTAAAGAAAAGAAAGCAAAGACTATAAAGAAGTGACTTCTGGTTTGTTTGTTTTTCAGGAGTTATAATTATAAATATAAATTAACCTTACTCTATGGTTCAACATTATTTACATGTTTGTCTATAATTAAACCCAAAAGTTATCTACTTTAAATATTTTTAATAATTGTACATACAAAAACCACTGACATGAATATGCTTCTACCTCCAGTTCTTCTCTTATTTTTATTCTGCATTCTCCTTGATAGAATTAGGTAGATTAGAAAATTCTATCAGAGTAAGTCAACCATTTATGTTTAGTAATCATTTCCCTACTATAAAATCATTCCTGTGTTGAGGGCCACAAAGGTATTTTTGAGCACATTGTAGTTCTATATGTGTTCCAAATGCACATCTAACAAAATTATTTAAAATATCCACATTAACCTTAGCTTTATCATGCCATAGATATCCATGCAACTCAAAACTTAAGTGATTCCATTCTAACACTAAAAGCCTTCTGTTTCTCAGCAACATCCATTTTTTTTCATCCTGACAGAACAGCAGGCTGCAAAATATAATTGCAAATCAGTTAAGCCCAGTCCTTCTCTTTCTTTTGCATCTTGTAACTCCTTATATTTAACTTGTTTTTCCCCTGCCACACAAATTTAGATATGCCGTTCTGCCATTGTTTAAACGGTTCATCAGACGTCAAAACTGGTATTGTCTGAAATGAAAAAAATAATAATGTTCAAGGTGAGACTTTCATCTTAATCACAGAAATTCTCCCCTACGATGATATTTTTCTCCCATCTTAACATTTTTTTAAAAAAATTCATTTCAAGACAACATAATTATTTTGAAAAAATAATACAATTCATATTTGTCATATTAATGTCCAAATATTTTATCTTCTTTTCAACCTTAAAACCCATTTTATTTGTTAATTGTATTTGGTCTTGTGTCTTCATATTTTTGTCAACACCTTTGTCTTCAGGTTTTTAAATCTTTTTTTAAAAAAACCTTTCCTTCTTATCTTTCTTAAAGTGTGGTGCTTGGAATCAGACTGAATACTAGTGATCTGATCAAGACAAAGTAAAGTACTATTATAACTTCCCATGATTTGGAAACTATATATATTTTAAAGCAGCCTAAATTGAAGATTCCTTCTTGAAAGCTGCTTCACACTGATGACCCATATTCACTTTATAATCAACTATTATTTACATATTTTGGGGTTACCTATTTTTACTCCTCCTTGGTGATAGGCCTGTAACTATCTCCTATGTGTGTCTTTCATTGTTTATAGAACATCGCTAAGTTTTTTTAAATAACAACCTTGGTTTTGTGGAAAGAATTTCAATAATTGTGAAAATAATTTTAATTTAAAACTGAATGTATTCCTGTACTATCCTTGACCCTCCTTTTGATCATTAGCATGACCCAAAAGTAACCGAAAATAGAAAACCATGTTGCAAAGAACATTAATCCACTTCTTCTTCTGATAATTAATGAACAGGCTATACTAATTAACCTGCACAAATAATAGCAAACAGGGAAAATCCTTTATACAAACTTCCTTGACACAAATGAGTTACCCAGATTTAACCCACACATCAAAGAAGGTCTAGAAACACAATAAAAGTTAATTAAAATATTTTTGCCACTGTAGTTGCATGTCCACCAAATTAAACATCACAGAAAACAGGTACACACACACATCCTAACCCCCACCCACCCCACACACAAAAGACTACCTCTCCTATAAATATTTCTAGTTTTTGTACCTCAATCTTGTAGTCTACCTTCGAGAGCTTATGCTCTTGGATAACATTTTTCTTCTTCCAACAGCATGTCTGGATTTTATTCTGATTCATTCTTTCATAATCCTGGCTCAGATTGGGACCTCAAATATTTCTAAGGGTTTCTACTATCTTTCTTTTCCCCCCTTTAGAATTGTTTGACATACTGCTTTGAATGTTTTTATCTTTTTAGGAACTCTATATGCCTTGAATTATTTTTTATCTTTGCCTTCTTCTGTCATGTGATCTTATTTATCATTGCTCTGGGTTTTATTAAAACCTGCTTCTTTTTTCTGAAATCCAAGATACAAATTCACTTACTGTCGAGTCTAAAAAGTCAAGGGTTCCAACAATATTTGACCAATTCTCTCCTCTATATCTGCAATGACCATTTCCTCAACAAAACCTTGTCTTTGGTTGGTATAAAGTCAAGGATCACCGATAGTCTTGTGTTTTTCTCCATTTCTGGAAGACAAACTTTCAAAATGATTGAATGGGCTATTGGTGCAGAAACATGTCTCAACAAGATACAGATGACTTACTATTGTGTCAGTTCATCACCTCTGACTTTTTGACAGCTTTTTGATGGTTATATTTTAAAGATCTTCAGGTTCAACATGGTTTCATTTTTTCCTCTTTCTCATACTTAGGATAGTCAACTGGACTTTCTGGCTTAGGGTAGATCACTAGTCAACTAATCTTCTATTTCATATTTTTTTTTTGGTTGGTGTTCAGACTTTTCTATAACTGTATATGCCTATATGAAACACAATTTAATTTCTACCTCTACATTTGTTTGTTAAACATGAGAATCAGCTGCAGGTTATTAATTTATTTAAATTCTATCTTTTCTCTAGAGTTCAAGACAGTATATATAGCACTCCATTATTTTAAATTATTTTTTTTTTGCAAACAGTGAAGTAGGCTGCCATCTATGTGGCCTTGGACCAGTCATTCATTCTCAGCCTTAGGTAGAAGATGGTGGCAAACCACTACTAAAAACATTGACAATAAAACTGCAAGGATTTGTCAGGTAGTTGCCAGGGTCAGAAACTGACTTGAAGGTACAAACACAAAATGCAGGAGAAGAGTGAACACAATGTGAACATCACAATTACCAACAAAGAATTGTTTCATTTTGTGATAAAGATATTGTGTACACAGTAAATCTTAGTTCATAGATGTGTGACTTAGCTATGCATACACTTAACATGGCCAGTTTCTAATAAATTTGGAAAAGAACATACACAAATATTGATCAGTCTTGCCCTGTCATAATCTATGCAATTATTTATTAATTGAAATATATCCCTTCTTGGCTCTAGAGGTTCCAGTGGCTCTCAAATGCAGCTTGTAAACACATAGTGAACCTTAATTAGGAAACCAAATTTATGAGGTAACTAACAGCAATAACAGAATTTAAAAATATGAAATATAAAATGTAGAAATATACTTTATAAAATATAAAAAGTTATAAGGACAATGAGATAACCTCCCTTCCTTCCTCATCTGTTGTTCTTTTTATGAAGTCTTTCTGATGACAAGCCTGCGTGTGATTGATTTTTATAAGGAGCTCGGGATTGCAGAGTGGGGTAAAAAAACCCTCTAAATAGCTAAGTAAGCAAGTAAGACAAAAACCATTATCTTATCAGTGTCTCCATCAATCTAAGCAATTAGTTTCAATTAGCTGAGCATGCAAAATTTACATGTGGCACTAAAATAATTCTATTCCCATTGCAGACTGAATGAGCAACAAAAAGATTAATACATCACCAATACTTTCAAACCTAGTGTTCATTCACTACATTTAAAAAAAACACATAATAATAAACTTTCAAGGTTTGCATACTAGAGAGAATACATGCACTACTTTATAGTGGCTTGAGAATACCTACAAAAAGTGGAAATACATTTGGGAAAAAGCTTCCATTGGCTAAATAAATTCATGTTCCTTGTGGATAGGGAAAATTTGTGTTATCCAAATCTAATTGTAGTAAAGAGTATTTTCCCCTATTCCCTAGCACCCCCTATCTTAAAAGGCCCTTTAAAAAATAATTACACATTCTTAGAAAAGCTCAATTAACATTAACGAATGCTTGGTAAACTTAGATTGCTGCACAGAAGTCAGAGAGAGCAGAGAAGAATACATGGACTAGGAGAACATTGCGTATATAAGCCCATTTGTGACTATTATCCAGTTTAACATTAGCTGAACATAAAAGTGCATTGACATATCTCACAGCTTTAGTTTCAGAAACCTGAAGCAATATAGAGGTGGCAGGTCATCAAGATAGAGGTTCTATTTGTAGCCAGACCAGAACAATATAATCCACATACAAAATGGAATTATTGTCAAGCCTGGAGGAACACAAGGACAATATAAATTTTGCCTGACCAATTTGGTCTAGCTAAGAGAAGCTGCCCGGTGGTTCCCCACTTCAAAGAGGTAAGAGAGACCATGGCTCAGAAATGCCACTTCTAAATGGCAGCTCCAATCCTTCAGAACGGCCTTCAAGTGGAAATCAGATTGGTTCTCACTAACTCTACTTTCTAGAAGCAGCTCTTCCAGAAGGTGTTTTGACTACAATACCATCTTGGCTGGCTTCACAGATTATTTTGTAATATATTTTGTATTCTCTGTTTAACATTATGTGGATTGTGGATGTTTTAGTTATGTATTTTTATCTTTCTGAACCATTGAGAGTCCTTTGGGGTTGTGGTGATCTATTAAAACGATAAATGCATCAAATGGATCAATAATAGTTGTACATGCTCAATGACCATGGAATGCCAGCCAGGAGAGGGTGAATGGAGTGCAATTAAAATGAATTGAGCATGCATTGGGGAATGTTTGCAACTGATGATGCAACATCAACTCCTTGAAAAAACAAAGGATTTTGGTCATTGATTGTTTGGGAATTCTGGTGTTTTATTTCTTCAAGAAAATGGACTTTTTAAACCCAGAGTCATAATCCCCCAGGAATGCTACCTTCCACAGATGGAAATCAAATGCATTTTTAAATTTAATTTCCAACCTGTGCTCTCTCAAGATCTCAGACTAAGTGAGCATATGCTAATTCCTCATGGGCTATTTTGCTTGCCCATTCTGCTTCAGTATATCCTGAATGTGCATAGCCCAAGACAGAAACCCATCTTTTCTACCCTTTCTGCCTTAATATATGTTGAAGGAAAACAGAAACTGCTGCTCCAAGATAGACTCTCCAATGCCTAGTAAGTTAATGTGGGATTCTTGTCTTCTCTGTATGTTTATACATGAGACTTCTGAACAATTCTTTGGGGTGGGGGGTGTCTAATTAGTTAAGAATACATTATGCAAAAGAAAGCAAAGTTTTTTTTTAAGAAAAATCACATTAAAAGCTGCAATAGTTAGAAGAAAATCATAATCAGCAATAATGACATGGCACAAAGAAAAATCTAGGAGTGTGATGAATACTGGAATCTTAACATCTATGCTACCCTGTTTTCCCCCCCAAATAAGACATCCCCTGATAATAAGCCCAATCGGGCTTTTGAGTGCATGGCAAGTACTTATTTCAGGGTTCAAAAAAATATAAGACAGGGTCTTATTTTCAGGAAAAACACGGTACATTGTTGAGTATTGGACTAAAATAGCTAAAACAACCTTTGTATGATTTTCACCTATACAGTGGCAACACAATGGAGAAGAATGAATATGAATACTTTGATTCATTTGTTCAACAGAGTGTTCTGCCTCTCAAAATAGCAGGAAGGAGGGGGAGCTGAACAATAATAGCTCATGTTTGCAAGTTATCAGCAAACAGTAGTTTTAATATATATTGGGTCCTTCTCTGAAAGATGTTTGGCTTTCCTTCAGGAGATTTATCAGCCATGAGAGGAAACTGGTGGAATGTTTCTGAACTCGAAAGATAAAATTGAGGCTAGTAACTACAACCCACTGGGGTAGAAAAATGGGTCTGGGAATAATTCAAAATATAAATCCTTGAGGTTTATACAGTGAAGTACTGCTGACAGCTTTTTAAATTCCTTGATTTAAAACAAATCCCTATTTGCCATTGTCACTGCCCACTAGATCTAGGGTTATTCTGCCATTGCGGGAAGTCTGCTAAGTTGATGTAAATCAACTGGTTGTTTTCAGCAACGTCCTTCCAATCCTATCATATATTTCCACTGCTGCCACCAATACATCCAATAAACAGAGCACAGCTGAAAACGGAAGTCTAGCTTGGAAAGCATATTTTCAGGCAATAAATACCAATAAAAACAGATGCGTTTGTGTTGCTAATACTTGCACATAGCCCACACAGGCTGTCTAGCCCTAGACCTTTGAATGCTAAATTGGTACGATATTATTGCTGGTCTTTTTTTGAATCTTGCAAATTAATTCTGTCTAAGTGATGTAAAAGACCACCACTGCACCTAATATGAGCCCTGCTGTCCTTTGTAAGGAAAATCTTCCTGAGTCTAAATTGAAGGGGAAAAAAAAAAGCAATATATATTGAGATTGGCACACTAAAACCCACCAGCAATTTACCAGTTTCATATATCTTGCTGTTATAAGTTTATGCTTTTTTTGTGCGTGTTCTTCTTCCTACGTACTCCTCCCTCCAAATAAATTGAGTCGTGCAGTCAAATCACATGCAAAGCAATTGTTGCTATGATTTTAACAGTCACCCAAATGTGATTTGGGGTGCTTTCAGTGTTTTTTTTACCTATGTTTCATTTGACGTCAGCTTTAGAAGGTTGATCAGATAGGAAGATCAGAGAAGCCAACTCTATTTTATTGTAAAGCTACATTAACAAGTCTAAAAATACAATTCTTCTGCTGTCACCTTTACATTCTGAGAGAGGGTTCTTTCTGAGCCTTGCTCCTTTCATGATGCAGTTGTGAACCATGCCCTCTCTTGTCTTATTGTTCCCTAGGCAGCATCTTTTCAACACATCTTCCTAGGTCATTCTCACATATCATTATTTTTGTTGCCCTGGAAAAAATAGGACAACAATGAAAATTTGGGACTGTTGAAAACGAAATATGATGAAGTTGATTTAGGGATGCTGGAAAGTTGAACAGGTTCTGAATGTTCCAAATTTTATTGGGTGCTGTGCTCTTTCCATAATCCACTGAAGGAGGTGAGATCATAGCTTTTATGGACCAAGGGTGGATAGAAGAGTGCACCCAATTAACATAAGCTCATGTTGTTTCTTCTGTTTTGCGCCCATCAACTTTCTACATCATGTCAATGCAAATTTAGAGATTTGGAGGCCAAGCCGAAATGCCTTTGCCAGACTTCATCTTGGCAATGTGTTTTAGCTGTTTGTTTGTCTAACCTGCCTTGTGTTGATTGATTAAGGAGATATGAAAACTGGAGGGCATGATGCTTAATTAGGTTGGTCAAAGTAACAGAGTAATGGAGAGCTGACATCTACAAGAAATTTTACTGATGAAACAGGCTTTTCTAGATTGCTCCTTTATGTGGTAGATTAAGAGTTACAGAATCAAAGTTCTGGAAATTTGGCATAGTTAAATGAGTTAAAGCAGGAGTGTCAAACTCGCGGCATCATGTTATTGTCACATGACGTATCACGACTTTTCCCCCTTCGCTAAACTGGGGGTGTGCGTGGCCAGCGCGTGACACATCCAGCCCACGGCCTGTGAGTTTGACACCCCTGAGTTAAAGTAAGAGGGACTTCCCCTAAAGAACTGGCTGACTAGCTTGCACATCAACAATCAGAAATGAGCCCATTTCTAGCTTTATTGTTAAGTGAAATGATGACCAGGTATCTTGGCTGCTATGTATATTCATATTGGATATTTCTTATTGTTTCTATTGTTTAAAAATGTTTTATTCCTTTAATTGTGATATATTTTTTAATTGTAAACTGCCTAGAGTCATTGACTGAGCCGGGCAGCTATAGAAATTGATTGATTGATTGATTGATTGAATGTAATGAATGAATAAATAAATAACACTTGTGCTCCTCCATTTGGAGGATGACATGAGTGAAAATGAAGGGGAGGAGTCACAGTTGTATTAACTAAAATTATAAAAAACCGGCAGTGAGCAATGATAAATCAAAGAGACTGAAGTTGTTGTGCAGTTTAGATAATGGATCCCCATCAGGATTTGTTAAAAGACAGTTCCATTCCAGGTCAATTACATAGCTGTATCATCTCTTATCATTGCCTTCCTGCCCTGAAATCAGACATGGGATTTCCACTTTGTTGAGTAGTAACAGCCACAACCTGAGAGTGGCCTCTACTACACCCCTTCAAACCACTTAACATTGAGTTCTAGCCATGGCCAGTGACTGATTATCCTCTGCTACTTCAGGGAGCTTACCAAAGAAAGCAGAAGTAACTTTAACCTCCTACCAGGTAAAAACTGAAGATGCTGAAAAGAATCAAATGTGGCCCAAACCAAATGAAAGGAGTAAGCCCCCTTCTCAAAAGTTGTTGCCAATCCAGAGAAATCAAAAAAAAGTCCTACTCAGTCAGAAACATGGTGGTCATTAAGCCCCCTTTGTATATGTAATTCCTTAATAATGCAAAAGGACCACAAGAGGGAAGAGTTAGCTATTTGTTCTACATCAGTCAAGAAATGATCCAAGAATGCTACTTTAATTATTGTAGGGCAGTATTTTTCAAACTTGGCAACTTTTAAGATATTTTAATTTCAACTCCCAGAATTCCCCAGCCAGCTTGATGGCTCCTTTGAAGTCCATGCAAGATAAGTTGCCAAATTTGGAAAAACACTGTTGGAAGGTATATTAACAGAATCACGCAAACTTGTCTAAGTTTCTCCCTTCCCATTTCATAATCCTGCCTTGAACTGAGAGAGAGAGAGAGAGAGTGACCAAGCTGGCTTTCTTGTCTAAAGTGGATCTAGAATGTATTGTCTCCTGGTTTCTATCTTGATGCTTTAACTGCTAGGCCAGGCTCTGCAAATCTGAAAGAGTCTAACTTGTCAGAAGGACATCAGACTGGACAAGAAATATTGTCCAGTCTGATGTCCAGCAAGAAATATTATTTAGTATTGATGATAATTATTTTAGATTTCTTAGAAAGAATTATTGGTAAAGAATGAGGGGGTCAATCTATTTTTGAAAGCACCTGAAGGCAGAACAAGAAGCAATGGTTGGAAAGTAATCAAGAAGAGAACCAAGCTACAGTAGAACTAAGGAGAAATTTCCAGACAGAACAATTAATCAGTGGAACAAGTTGCCTCTAGAAATTGTGGGTGCTCCAACACTGGAGCTTTTTAAAAAGAAATTAAACAACCATTTGTCTGATATAGGGTTTCCTACTTGAGCAGGGGGTTGGACTAGAAGACCTCCAAGGTGCCTTCCAATTCTGTTATTCTGTTCTGTTCTAAATTTATGAAAACTTAATTATGCCTATTAGCTATAAACACCTAGCTGACCTAAAAAAACTAAGCAGAGTCCGATTGAGTTTTACTTGGATGTGATTTCACCAATACATATTAAGGTACAGGCTAGAAAAAAAAAGTCCTGCTGTTTTAAATGAATCTTTTAATTCAATAATCTTTTAGGAATTTATTTTTATTTAACCTATCTCTGATCTACCTTTTGGGCAAAAACATGCCTGTAGGATATTTGATCTATTATAGCCACTCATAATTTAGCAGCTACTTCATTAAGCAACAGTTTACATCTATGATGTTAATAAAAGTTAATTTTCTGACTAACCTGCACATTTATGACCAATTTTCATGTGCCTGACAACAAAAGCTAATCAAGGTCTGGTCAGTTTCAGACACCAGCACAGCTGGTTAGAGAGTTGTAATTCCTCTATGCCTGGGGATCTCCTGGTAATAGGAAGCCTAAGTGCCGGCTGCATTACACATATCATGTTTCCTCTCGTGATCTTGCTTTATTTATGTTCATTGTTTTTAACAGGGTTTACAGACTAGTTTTAATTACCAGTTTTATTATGTACTTCCCAGAATCACTTTGTGTGAGATGGGCAGGCATATAAATTTGATAGACAGACAGACAGACAGACAGACAGACAGACAGACAGACAGACAGACAGACAGACAGACAGACAGACAGACAGACAGACAGACAGACAGACTAGCTAATTAAGGTCATATTGCTGAGCTTTTTAACTTGAAGTTAGCACTTTTTAGGGAAGTGCTGCCCTGTGGTTCCAGAATAACAGTTCCGGAAGAGAGAACTTGTTTAAATAATTAAACAAAACATTATAAGATTATACCCTCTCCTCCCGCCCCCTGTCTCTTTCTCTCTCACACACACACACAAAGATAAGCATTCACTTAGCAACCATTTTGTTCCCAACTGAAAGAATGGTTTGCAGTCACTAAACAAGGAGTAGGTATAATCTCAATATTATTTGATGCCGGCCATCTGGGAATAGGTAAGGTCAAGAAAGGGACACAGTAGGGATCCCAGGAAAGCTTTGTACTGTGCAGGAATAGAATAATATAATTTTGAAAGCCTATTCATGTTTCTCTATTCCATTTTATACCAAACACAATCAAACTGGGATTATTTTATGTTTCTTTTTCATGCTTTTTCTCAGGACTAAGTAATCTTTTTGTGAAACAACCCCCTCGATGGTATACACACACACAGTATATATTTCATATTAGGAAATCTTACAGCATTTATTTTGGAGTTTGCAGAACTTCATGAAAAAGAAACAAACAAACCAGCATGTGGTATTTTTGTCAAATAAAAAGAAAGTGCATCATTTCTCCAGTTAATTGTTACTTTGTCCCTTTACAAATTGATGACATTTATTGTTAGCATCAATCTTTTATTTTTTTTCTTAGTTTTACTTTATTGATATTTTCTGTGTAGTGTTCTGGATATGCACATGAAAGCAATATTATCTTCATTGATTGTTGGAAAAGGCTCTTACAATTTTGACAGAAAGTGGTTAGCAGCAATGTTCCCTCTGATATTGAAAACTGCTGCGTGGCGGTTCCCTGTCATGTGCGCGGCCGCGCAGCCGCGCAGCTTAGAGGGAACATTGGTTAGCAGTTGCCTTTTTAGACCACACTTAGACTGGGGAAATTATAATTGTATATAATAATATGTATATAATGTATATAATTGCCTGCTTCATCTACAGTGTGGCCAGCCAACAATGCAATCCAGCTCAAAACTCAGCTCAGCCCTAAACTAGTATTAATTTGCTCTCTTCGGACATAAAAGTGGGAGGAAAGGAAACAGAGATAAGCATGGTAATTTCATCAGCCTCCCCCCCCCCTATTCTCATCACTCCCTACAAGTTGAGATTAATTGCGTGCAGCAGAGAGTTTGTGATGTTTATCACAAACTGAATTGGAAACTTGTCATATACTGCAATATTCAATAAGATGAACCATGGTGGAACAGTGGTTAGAATGCAGTATTGCAGGCTAACTCTGCCGACTGCAGAGAAGAGTGCAGAGAAGAGCAACAAAGATGATTAGGGGACTGGACGCTAAAACATAAAGAATGGTTGCTGGAATTGGGTATGTCTTTTCTTTTATGTACACTGAGAGCATATGCACCAAGACAAATTCCTTGTGTGTCCAATCACACTTGGCCAATAAAAAAAATTCTATTCTATTCTATGTCTAGTTTAATGAAAAGACGGACTAGGGTGACATGATAGCAGTATTCCGATATCTCAGGGTTTGCCACAAAGAAGAGGGAGTCAAACTATTCTCCAAAGCTCCTGAGGGTAGAACAAGAAGCAATGGGTGGAAACTAATCAAGGAGAGAAGCAACCTAGAACTAAGGAGAAATTGATAGAATTAATCAGTGGAATGCCTTGCCTCCAGAAGTTGTGAATTCTCTAACACTAGAAATTTTTAAGAGATTGGACAACCATTTGTCTGAAATGGTATAGGGTTTCCTGCCTGAGCAGGGGGTTAGACTAGAAGACCTCCAAGGTCCTTCCAACTCTGTTATTCTATTCTATTCTGTGTTGGTTTGTCTGACTGCCAGCAGTTTGATCCTGATCGGCTCAAGGTTGAATCAGCCTTCCATCCTTCTGAGATCGATAAAATGAGGACCCAGATTGTTGGGGGCAATATGCTGACTCTGTAAACCACTTAGAAAGGGCTGTAAAGCACTATAGAGTAGTATATAAGTCTTATTGCTATATTCATCCCAGTTCTATGAAACTGGAATGCTAAGGTGGCACCAGAAGTTGACAATATGCCTGCAGACACCCTCCATGATACATTCCAGCCTATATGCCTATGTGATTATATTTTATTTAGAAATACATTTTAAAGAAAATTAAGAAAAGCTGGTGTACTGTCACCCACCAAATTAATTTCCAATTTTTTTTCTCAAAGGCATTCCTAAACAATACAAAATGTGAGCTATGGTGTGGAAGTATGTCCAACTGCCCAGAAAAACAAAATAAGCTATGATGATAAAGAACATTTTAGAAAACAAGCTCACCAGTTTGCCTTCTGGTAAATAGGTATTTAAGACTTCCATTGTGACTTCCATGGGGAATGGATGCTCATTGGCCTGGAATGTTTGCTATGTTCTACTGTAAATAGCCACTATTTAACATGTTGTTTTGTACAGTAAATGCCAGTGTACTGTACCTAAAACATTACAGGCAATTTTGCATCTAATGTGCAAGAGTTTGTAATGCAAGTGACACTGATTGGGGATATGATAATTAACGGCCCCAGACAGGGAGAACCATTTCATCTCTTTATTAGAAGCATTTCATCTCTTCTCTGAAATCCTGAGGAGAAGCTCTCTCCTCATGCTCCTAATCTCTTTATGGAAATGAGAATCTCCCTATAATAGGAATGGAGGATTTCCTGCCCAAAGAAGCACTTCTTGCTGAAATGTTATGTTTATGTAGGGTCATAGCATCTTATGGAGAAAGATGCCTATGTTTGCTTAGATTTAACAAAGATGTTTGGAAACAAGAACTATGAGTCATTCACATAGACTCATTCTCAGCCTTAAAATATTCCGGGAGATATTAGAGCAGTTGAGATAAGCACCAAGGCTAGACAAGGAAAACACCCTTTGCACGCTAGACCCAGATCCTGCTTCTGCCAAATCATTGATCAAGATGTGGCAGCAAAGTAGGAAGGATGTGAGGCAGGTAAGTTGTGAAATGAGATGAAGCAAGAAGCAGCAATAAATATCAGTTGCAACAGCATCAGTCAATGACCAATTGCAACAGTAATTTATGACTTTTTGATTAATAGTCATAGCTTCAAGTTGTCTAGCATTTTGCAAATCAAACTACATTTTTGCTAGATTGTTTATTTTTCTGTTGTTCCTTGCTTCTGTCAGAGTTTAGAAATTGTCTTCCAATTTCAACAGCCATCACAGACCTGACCTCAGATGGCTGTTGACAGCAATTCATTCATTACCTGTGCAGGTATCTACCTCTGTATGGCAAACAAGCTTCAGCATCTGTTAAGCAGGTGACCTCTTAGCTGAAGAGGTCACACAAGAACTCTTCACAATCTGATTTTTTTGGGGAGGGTATAAAACTAATTGTGTGCCCATGAATCTGGATCATGCCATAATGTGCCCAATTGTTGCATGGGGCAATCCAAGAAAATGGGGCACACTCAAACTTCGTTGCACCAAGTATACATCCAACCAAAACATGGCTGAAGAAAAGCATTTTTTGTCCTACGCTCAATATCACATGCTTCACTGTCATCACTAGTCCATTGAACACAGCTCTTGAAAGGGAAGCCTACACTAACTACACCTTTTTGCTATTTTTAGTTGTTATTTTTACTAGATATTTTAATCCTATAATGGAACCCACCTTGAGTTGCTTTTTTTAGGGATAGATGGATAGATGATAGATAGATAGATAGATAGATAGATAGATAGATAGATAGTAGAATAAATGGAAATATCTTAATTTCAATAAAGAGTTGATGTTTATTGTATGCCTTTGCTGCCATCAACTGGCATTCCAGGGATGTTTTGCATATCAGTAGTCCTACTGAGTATTGCAATGTTTCTCAGCCTCAACAACTTTAAGATGATGAACTTCAACTTCCAGAATTCCAGGCCAGCCTAATTCTTGGTGTTGAAGTCCACATGTCTTAAGGTTGTTGAGGTTGAGAAATGTGATGGAATGTAGTGAGGAAGTGGATCCCCATGAGGGAGGGAGTTCCTTTCAGAGGAGTAAGAGTTAATTTAGCCCATATGTTATGTGTGAGAGAAAGAGGGCCAAGACAGCCTCTCCTTAATAATTCACAAAGTTTATTGTAGATGCAAATAATAGAGTCCTTAGTCTGGCAAGATTTTGTCTGTAGGTATGAAACAATAAAAAACTCAGCTTGAGTTAACTGTCACATGTCATTTTTGGTTTGGGACCTGAAAAAAATCATTGGTGCATTGACCCTTCACAGAAACATGTATTAATCATGCAGAATTCCTGATTGGATGGAGAGCTTGTTTATATGAATCCTTTTTAGGATGCTGCCCTGAGCATATTGTCCAAATGGGTTTAAGGAGGCTGGGAACCACAGCTGTGTTCTCACACTGAAGTTTGAAAATATTCATGGAGGGGCTTGAATGTACAGACCTTAAGACATGTGTTGATTCAGCTAATGTGTACATCATGTCAAGGTTAAATCATAGTGGGAGATGGAAATATCATGCGAGCAACTCCTAAAGTGAACAAAAGGAACCTGTATTGAGGACTGAGATATCAGAAGATAAAAGTGTGGTATCATAAGGCTTCTCTTATGCTAACATATAAAAGGGAATGTCCACTGCTTCTAATCTCTTAGCAACAAGTATATTTGATGGCTTAGTAAAAGCATAAAAGCTAACACAAGGAATTTCATTTCACTGGTATATTCACTTGTTTCATATACTTTATATGAGAGAATTTTTAATATAAATACAACTTTTTTTTCTACTTTTTTCTAGGGAAAAGACCAGATATATATTCTGGACAAAGGCTGTGTATTACAGATATAGTGTCATGTTAATTGCCTATTCACAGTATAGTTATTGGCCATTCCATTCTTTTAAAATATCTGCTTTCTGCCAGAAGAACAAATACTGCACTTAGGTTGATTTATGTAAATCAGGGCCATTCAGGCAAATGTTCCTTAAATGCAGAATGGCATTTTATCTCTGGTATTTGAATTCTGCCTATTTTTTTAGAAAAGAAAACTTTTGATAAAGATGATTGCAGGGGGAAAAATGGTAAGGGACTGTTGGAATGCATAGGAATAGGGAGCCAATACCTTGACAAGAGTTAAGAAACAAGTATGACACTTCCTTGTGCACGAGTTGTGAGCAACAAGTTGTCCTCTATTGTATTTATATATGATTGTTTGCCATCTAGACTTTCCCTTACATTCAGTTGCCTTACACCCCATGACTCCACTGACACCTTGCAGGAAGAAATTATGTTATTTGTATCACAAACTTTATTATTTCTATAAGTGAGAAACACCACTGAGGTTTTCCCCCTAATGATTTTACAGGTAGTCCTCACTTAACAACCACAATTGGGACTGATAACTACATCGCCATGCAATTAGGTCATTAAGTGAGATATCACAAGACTGCAACTAACTTACAATGTCACTTCAACAATGTTCTTTAAGCAAACCACTGGTGGGCATTAAGTGAGATGATTGTGACTTGCATTCTATTGACTCTGTTTCTCAGAAGCTTACTATGAAGCACCCAGATGGTGATTGCTGGATGCTATGACAATCATAAACACCTACCAGATGCAAAGTACCCAAATCTTGATCATGTGACTGTAGGGATGCTGTGACAATCTTAACTGTGAGGATTGGTCATAAAGTTACTTTTTCAGAAGATCGTATCTTTGTACATTGGCTAAACAAGGCAGCCAGTAAACAATGGCTACTTAATTCAAATTTATGAAAAATGATTTGCTTTATTTTTTCCATATATATGATAGTTGGAATTCTTCTCCCCTCAGAGAAATCTGAAGAAGTCATCCACACCCCTTTTCCATAAAATTGATGAATTTGGAAGGTTCTTGCTGCTACTTTGACCCAATCAAAGTCACTCAGGTTGAAATCTATCCTTAGCCTTTGAAATTTACTGGGAGTCTAGATCAGTCTCTCTCTCTCTCTCTCTCTCTCTCTCCTTCTCTCTTTCCAATGAAACTCAAAGGGTTGTAGAGAAAGCAGAGAAAGGAGTGTTCTGCATGTTACCTGGAGCTACTAAATGAAACAAAATTAATTAAATTAAACTAACGTTGAGTAAAAATGTTACGAGTTGCACTTGAACAAAGGCAGCAAATAAGATGGATACTGCAATGTAGATTGACAACAGCAAACCTTTTATTTGAAGCAAAAGGGCACCTTTTGCCTTGTGTTTAGGACCTTAACAGAGGTTTGGAAATCTCTTTTCAATAGCAGAATTTCATGCTAACAGCAGAATTTCAAAGTCGGGCTGTCGACCAAAATTCTCCTTCCGTCTTGAGACTGAAAAGTGGCTTTCCAATCACAAGGAGCCATATTTGTTGGATGAGTGATGGCTAAAGGGAGTGATCCTTTGGGGACATATAGTTTTAAAATAAAACTGCAGTTTGGAAAGAATGTTTTGGATAACAGAGCTGTGCAGTGCTATGGATTCAAAGGCAAAAAATTGTGCTCCCGAGTATACAGGATTACTATCTGCAACTATTTAACACAGCTCTGTTTTTCCCTAGGATTGTGCAACTATTGCGCAGTTCTAGGGAGAAAATACACTTGGTTTAAGGAGTTGAAGTCAGATACTCTGTTCTCACCCCTATGCACTCTAAAGCAGCTTTCTGTCTTCAAATCCAACAAGCTGCTCAGGCTGATCAGATAACGCTGTATATGGAAAGACTTTTTTTTAAAAAAAGAAGTGACAGCATGCCAAGAAGAGTTACTTATAAGACAGTGGAGAGATATTGTGACATCAGGGGCAGCATGGAGACTTCTAAGCTGAGTTTTAAATTGTTATAAAATACTCAGAAGACCTCTTGTGCAGTAGATAGCATAGATAACGACAAGATAGGACTCCACGAACAAATGAATTACAACTGTGTAGTGTAGGTATAATATATATATAAGGACACAAATGCCAATGCTTAGATCCACATGGATTCATACACAGGGCCACTCTACCCACTCACCAGCCCACACACAATGTTTCCCATCCCAAAGTAATGGCAAAGTTAAGCTACATAGCTCATCCATGCTGAAGTTACTTCATTTGAATAAACTGCTTGATTTAAATGAAGTTAATGATTGTGTTCTCCATTTAAATTGCAGTCCAGGAGTGTAGTTATTGAGAGCAGTGGTATCTAATTCAATGTATGTCTTCTGGTACATGTGTGCATACATGAATGCATTCAATGTACGTGGGGAGGAAGCATGTGAGTAAGCTTCCAGAGTGAACCAATGGGGAGAATATGAAGGCTGCATACTATCAGCATAATTTATGCCTAGAAAGTAATAACAATAAGGCTGAGTGCTTTCTGGAATGGTGACACAATATGCTCCTACTGTCTTTGATAGAGTCATTCCAAAATGCATGAAAATTTGACATGACACAAACATACAGTAGCCCACATCACATTTCTTAACAGAATAACACAGTTGGAAGGGACCTTGGAGATCTTCTAGTCCAATCCCCCTATATCATTCTAGACCAATGGCTGTCCAATCTCTTCTTAAAAAGAGCATCCAGTGTTGGAGCATCCACAACTTCTGGAGGTAAGCCATTCCACTGGTTAATTGTTTTCACTGTTAGGAAATTTCTTCTTAGTTCTAGGTTGGTTGTCTCCTTGATTAGTTTTCATTCATTGCTTCTTGTTCTGCCTTCAGGTGCTTTAGAGAATAGGTTGACCCTCTTTCGTTTGTGACAACCCCTTATCTTCTCACAGATAAATCTACCAAATCTCTGAATCTTGTACATCTTATGTGGTTCAGCCTCCAAGAAGGATTGGGAAGCTGAAGGCATCTTTGGGGAGCTCTACTCATAGTATTTGCACTATGTTTAAATTATAGTATAGCAAAGGCCTAAGAAAAATAGTGATGCAGCTTTTCCCCCCTGCTTTCAGTTTTTCATTATCTTTAAGATTTGTAGACTGATGCTAAGAAATAGGTGAGATCAAAAAACAGCTGGTACACAGACCTTTCTGACTTGTATTAACTTTTCTGATGCATCCAATCTTAAATACAAAATTTTATCTCTTTGCAGATGTTTCAGAATTTAATGCCAGCATCCTTTAAATGAAGGCGACAGTTTATTTAAAGAACTCATCGAAAGCGATTGAAACACCTAATGCAAATTTCTTTAGCTCCCAGAAGAGAATCTTCTCTTTTGTTTATGAGAACAGATGCCATGAAGATCACAAAGAAATAGAACATACAGTTTTGGTTAAGAACAGTTGAGGTTTTGCCCAAAGCCATAATTCAAATTGGATTCTGGTATTGAAACCCCTAAGGAATGCTCATAGTACATTTTCCAACTAGCTGATAATTAAAATCTTTATGGCCTTGATGAACCTGAGGAATCTAGATCACAACAGGGCATATAGATTGATCTGCGTAGTATAGGCTGAGGTTGAGCAATGGCCTAGAGGTGGAGCTCTTGCCTCACAATCAGGAGGCTGTGAGTTTGAACCTAGGTAGTGTAGAATAGATATTTCTCTCTTTGGGCGCAATGAGTAATTGTCTGCTGCAAACTCCGCATAGGCGTCAGGAGGGGCATCTGGCTAGTAAACACTCAAGCTCCATTCATTCTTCCTGACTCCAACCCGATTACAGGATTGGGGGGGGGAGGTATAGACTGAGGTTGGCTTCTCACCATGCTAGCTCATCAGGATCAGGAGCCCTCTTCTCTACCGGTATGTACAGGAAAAGAATGGAAATATCAACGGTTATATAGTGTAGATGGAAGAAGCATCTAAAGGATATGCCAAGCATATTAGCCTGTGAATTCATTCATTTGGAAAATGCATTTCCAACAATGTGCTGATAACCCCTAATTAGGATGGCTTTAAAAGGAGATTGGTTAAATTCCTGGAGAAGAGCTTTATTGGGTACCATTGATCCTGAACACTCAATTATATCCCTGAATTGGAGACAGCATGCCTTCTAATACTAGTTGCAGGAAAATATCAGTGTGAGAGAGGTGTGCTTCATTCTACAAACACCAGGAACATCTGAATGCCACTATGAGAAACAAAATGCTAGACTAAAATAGGCCTTAGTCTGATCCAGCAACACTATCATTATTATTATTATTTTACTAAATAGTTATGGATGGTAACACATCCATGGACCAGAATGAAACCCATCTAGTCTACATTCTGTGTCAAGCAGCAAAGATCAAATGCATTCAGAATCTAAGCAGCTGGACATCAGATTAACAGTTTTTTTCCACTGCTGCTCTGTAAAGTTGGTATTTAAGATAAATTGTCTGTAATTCAGCAAACAGCAAACAGCTATCGAGATTAATAGATAATGATAGTCCAGTCATCTATTGAATTTGTCTGCTCTTCTTTTAAAAGCAACTAATCAATTGACCACTGTATTGGAAAGTAGGACTGGAATAGGAAAGAAATTAGACATATGCATGCAGCTAATGAGTGAATATAGTACCATTTATTACAATGCATGCCAGGAGTGGGTTCTAAATGTTTTTTACTACCGGTTCTGTGGTTGTGGCTTACTTTGTGGGTGTGGCTTGATGGTCATGTGATGGTGGGCATGGCTTCACGGTCATGTGACTGGGTGGGCGTGGCCAACTCAATGTCACTCACATCAAGGAGTGCCTCGCCTGGCCCCTCCCCTCCCAGCCATTCCTTGTCACACCCAGCCTCAACGTATCTATAGTTGTGTAAAAATGTTGTTCAACTTTTTTCAACTTTATTATCTACATACTATAGATGTATTTTCATGGACCACTGAAAGGAGGAAATGGCTCACATGCTTTGCCCAAGAGTGTGATAGGCAACAGGCTTTTAAGAGGCTGCCAGAAAGAAGGGCAATGTATTTTCCAAAGAAGCAGAAGGCAGAACAAGAAGCAATGGATGGAAACTGAACAAAGAGAGAAGCAACCTAAAACTAAGGAGAAACTTTCTGACAGTGAGAACCAATATAGGTGCAGAAATATTTCAGTCATAATTTCACATATAAAATAGCCATTCGTGTAATACAACCTGCATATTGTTCAAAACAGTAATTAGTATTATGTCTGATGTTTGACATCAAGCCTAAAAGTCAAAGATCACCAGAGTGCTTCTTTCTCTGTATACAAACCAT
>QLTV01002680.1:2261289-2273331 GCA_003457575.1 Thermophis baileyi
TTCGCTCTCTATCTCCCTCTCCCTCCCTCCCTCTCTCTCTCATCTCTCTTTCTCTTTCTCTGTCTCTTTCTTTCTCTGTCTCTTTCTTTCTCTCTTTTTCTTTCGTTCTCTCTCTCGCTCTCTCTCTCCCTCCCTCCCTCCCCCTTTCCTTCTTTCTTTTTACTTTTGTCTTTCTTTCTTTCTATCTTTTTTTCTTTTTTTCTTTCTTTCTTTCTTTTTTTCTCTTTTACTCTTTCCATCTTTCCTTCTTTCTTTCTTTCCTTCCTTCATTATGATATTGTCTGTATTACTTTCCAAAGGCAAGAGCTGCTAGCTGGAAATGGTTTTTAACCCCAAACCGGGGGGGGGGGGCGGCGGAGGGGAATCCAAAAAGCACCCATTAAGAGACCCATGAAACAAAGCGCGACCTCTCGCATGCCCACGTTAAGCACCACGCACGCCCGTAACCTCATTCATACGTTCTGAAGTGAATTCTCTCGCCTAGGAGGGATTTTTTCCCCCCCTTCTGTTTCCTGGCATCTGAAGGGGCTGTTTCTTTCCTACCCTCCTCTACCTCTCTCCCACCTCCCCAAATGACGGGTCTGGTCTCCTTTCCCCACAAAAGATCTCTTTTGGATGAGGTGCAGCAACGGGGCAGAGGAGGCCAGTTTGGTAGCTCACGGTTCGGTGAAGAATGCCAATTCTGGTTTAAAATCTTCCAGAGACTCCCCATTAGAAAGCTTTGGAGTAGGTCTCTCCAAAATCTCTCTGGCTCTCCGATCAGGTGGGGTGGGGAGGGGTGAGGGGTGTTTTGGCCAGATCTGGAGTGGGAAAGTTTTTGTGTGGTGTGAGGGACAAAGTTGCAGTCTTTGGGAAGGAGGAGGGGGTGAGGGAGGGAAAGAGGAGCTGCATTCTCTCTTTGTCTCTCTCTCCCTCTTTCTCTTTCTTTCTCTTTCTTTCTCTTTCTTTATTTGTCTCTTTCTTTTTTTCTTGTCTCTCTCTCTCTCTCTCTCTCTTGAGAAGGAGGTGAGGGAGGTCCTCGCGACATGGCCAGAGGGCTCACTCAGAGGGGATCCCCATGGGGGTTTCATAACCATGACCAAGGATGACACGCACCTCTGAGAAAGAGAGGGAATCCCATGAGAGGGGACCGGCAGCCACGGCCAAAGCCTCCTTGGTGGCAGGGGTGACTTTCTCTGCCCGCAATCTCCGCTCGGGCCGAGTTCCCTCAGCCTCACCACCACCAGGCAGAGTGAGTGAATGGCCATGCCCCTGCAGGTGGAAGGCAAAGCCAAGCACCCATTTTCAGGCACCCGGCTTACCGGGCTGCCCCCGTCCCTGTCGCGACTCCAACGGCGGCAGCTTCAGGAGACACTGGCAGCACGGAGGAGCGGGCGAAGGCTGGGAGGGGGGTGCAACCCACAGGAGGCTCCCTGCAGTTCCTCAGCTCGTCTGGAGCTGCTCCTCTGCAGCTGAGCCCGCGGCTTGTCCCTGCTGCCCCCGGGTGCGAGGGAGCAGGGCAGGCGAGAGGTGGGCACGGCAGCTGTATGTTTGGGCAGGGCGAGGGGGGAATGGCTCATCTGGAGCAGTTCCTCGCCCACGCCTCCATGCCATTTTCAGGCGCCCAGCTTACTGGGCTGCCCCGTCCCTGTCGCGGCTCCAATGGTGGCAGCTTTGGGAGATGCGGGCTCATCTAGAGCTGCTCTCCTGAAGCTGAGCCCTGCTGCCCCCAGGTGCGAGGGAGCGGGACAGGCGAGAGGTGGGCGTGGCGGCTGTATGTTTGGGCAGGGCGAGGGAGGGAATGGCTTGTCTGCAGCAGTTCCTCGCCCGCGCCTCCAAGCCATTTTCAGGCACCCACCTTACCGGGCTGCCCCCATCCCTGTCGCGGCTCCAACAGCGGCGGCTTTGGGAGACATGGGCTCGTCTGGAGCTGCTCCCCTGCAGCTGAGCCTGTGGCTTGTCCCTGCTGCCCCTGGATGCGAGGGAGCAGGGCAGGCGAGAGGTGGGCACAGCGGCTGTATTTTCGGGCAGGGTTAAGTGAGGGCAGCAGGTGGGGAGGGGGAAAAGTGCCTGGGACCCAGCCGGAAAACCTCTCTGCATGCAAACTATGGCGAAACAGATCTGGCCAGGGAGGGGAAGGGTGCAGAGAGGAGGGTGGGTCAGCTGAAGTCCTCTCTGTCCCCAACCCCGAGCAAGGCAGGATCTGCCAGCTGTCTCTAATCTGCAGTTTACTCGTGAGCATGGTGCTCATGAGTAAACTGCAGATTAGAGGCAGCTGATGCGGGCACTACACCTGAAGGGCAGGCAGCCTTTGGCAGAGGCGGTGCCGACTCTGCTCTGTGGCGCTGGGGACCCTGCTGGCTTTTGGGGCTGCTGCTCGCCGTATCCTGGCCAAAGCCACACGGGAAAACTCCCTGGGAGTTCCAGGATGCCCCGCCACCACTGCTGTCGCTGCAGCTGGGACGGGGGCACTTCCCGCCACTGCTGCCACTCCTGCCGCCACCACTGCCCTCTCCTGCCACTGCCCTCTTCTTCCGCCACCGCCCTGCCCCTGTCCCTGCCACAATGCTTACCTGTGTGAAGGCAGGAGGAGGCAGTGGATGCACGTGGCGAAGGCGAGGCAGGGCGAGCGTCCGAGCGAGCTGAACCGGCTCGGGGGCGTGGCCAGGCTGCTTTTACTGCCGGTTCGGAGAACCAGTCCCTATTTTTACTACCGGTTCTATAGAACCAGTCCGCACCGGGAGGAACCCACCTCTGATGCACGCATAGTACAAAGTGTATTTACAAGATTTTATCTGTATTAAGTGCTAATCTATATTTATCTATAGTGATCTAGAATAAATATGTATTCTAATACCTACTTAACATAAAGCTTATGTTACAAGCCACTTCATTCATTCTGGCCCCAAAGGTGCTTTTCAAAAGGCAACTGTACTTTCTTGTTTTTTGGTTTTTTTTTCATTGAAAGTGTTTCACTTCTCCTCTAAGAAAGCTTCTTGAGTTCCCCCTGAATGGTGTGGAATAGGAGGATTTATATTATTTGCAGTCATCTGGTTGTTGTTTTTTCAAGGAAGTCCAGTTGCCTTTTGAAAAGCACCTTTGGACAATCAAGACCTGGATGATGGAGAATCTCCATAGACATTCATTCATTCTTCCTCCCATTTTACCTCATCTACATACTTAAGAATGCCAACAGCATCTCTTCTTAGCATTCTCTTGCCCACTTATCCAGCACTTGGACCATGCTCTAATACCTTTTAGAGTCCAGGGCTGGATCTTCTTTCTTCTGATTCTTTTCTACAGGTTTTTCTTTGGGTTCCTGTCCCCCCCAACCCCCACTGTGATTCTTCTGCTTCTCACTATTCCAGCCATCACCTCCTCTGTCTCATACTTTATCCAGATGCCTCTCACTCCAGCAGCATCTCCTGCCAAACCTAGAGGACCTGTTTCTCTGTCTACCTGCTGAGGCTTCTTTTATATTTCTTTCCTTTGAATCCTACATACCAGCCTGCAGGTGCTTCTAAGGAATTTTTAAACTCTCTCTCTCTCCCCCCCCCCTTTTTCTCTGCAAATGCCTACATATGTAAATGGGCAGCTGTGGAGCTGTGGACTATTGTGGAAGGGGAAAAAACCTATGACCTTGATAGTTTCAGAACCATTCATCCTTCCACACACCAGTCGTTCTGCTAGCAATAAATTCTGGATTCTGTGTATGTAAAGTTTTACTTCTTGTTATAAATCCTGCACCTCTGTATAATTTGTTTTAATGGATCACTCCAAGTTAGCACATTTTGAAAGAAATTAAAAAAATGGCTCCTCATTTTCCAAGCAGAAAAGCCCAGAAATTGAAGATTTTGCCCTACTTCCTAATAATTTTGGTTGGATTTTTCTTCTTTTTTTACCAGCTGTGAAATATATTTTTGAGGTGTGGGGACCATAATAGTACCTTGTATTCCAAATGCAATTTCAACCTAGACTTATGTGGTATAGAATGGTAGCGTAGAGTAGCATAGATTAGTATTTTTGTTTTTAATTCATTTTCATCAATTATACAAATGGTAAAATACTCAGGTAGGGAAACCCTGCAGAAAATACCTCTCTTGTTCATTGGATCTATATTTCATCCAACATTATTTTATGAGATGTTGTAAGGACTGTCATAAAAATAAACCTTCTTCCATCTTTGGTGGACATGTGATAAAGTCCCTAAAATTTTGGAAGATGATCTTTATCTAAATGGTAGCAATAAACAAAAAATTGAATTCTTGCAATTTTAGTTGCTTTTCATACAGATATAATGGAAGGGAAAAAATGAAGCAAAAATGTGTGGCTGTTTTTAACATCCAAATTGAAAGCCAATTTGGTATAGTAGTTAAAGGACCTGGACTAGAAATGGTGAGATTGTGCTAACCCTGCCTTGAGGCATGAAACCAGTTGTGTGGATTTGGGCCAGTCACTTTCCCACACCCCTTAGAAGAATGCAGTGACAAATCCACTTTTGAAAAATGTTGTAAAGAAACTGCATGGTCTTATCCATGTAATTGCCAAAAGACTGGCTTGAAGGAATACATACATACCCAGACAAAAGTCCAAGTCAGTAATTGCCTACTAATGGACATATCTGGATAATCTTTCACTTGAAAAATTGTGGGATAGGATTTAATTGATGCTCAGATAAAATGTACTAAAATAAACAATGGGGAATTATTCTTTTGTCAAGGTTGACTGTGTATCTCTTTTATAAGTGTATCCCTTTTATAATTGACAAAATACATATACATCAGAATGTATGTCAAGTTAGATTGGCTGATGCAGGGTAGATGAATATACTGTAGAAGCTAGCATTTGTAATATTATAATGTAAAGAAACTTATTGTCTTTGTTGTTGCTTTTACAGCCACCCAGTTTCGGATTTAGCTGTGAATCCCTTGGCACCCATAACCATTTCACATTCAGGGTAGTTCACACTATCATGTCAGAATAACATTGAGGAAATCCCATATACCATAATTAAGTCATTGCTTCCCCATACTTTCTGTTTATAGCTTAAAACCATGCATGCAGCAAATCTGCATTATTTGTTGCCAGGAGTGATAAACTCACAAGTAAGTCATGGTGATGATTTCTTTGTGGCCCTTGTAATGAAACTTGCTATTAAATTAAAAATAGTAATATAAACACACACATAAACTGTTGTTGTCCATAAGTTTTAACCTCTACCAACTATAATTTATACATAGAAAATACACCCTGTTATGTGCAGCTGTTTTCTCTTGAGTTATTTTGCAGAGATAGAGGTATATGACAGAACAAGCAAACTTGTTCTTTCTTCCACTGACTTTCTATTTTACAGCATTGTTCTTGGGATTGGCTGAATATTTTTTTTTTATCCCTTAAAGGGCCGTTTATGTTCTTTAGCTGGTGAATCAAATCATATCAAATCAAACTTTTATTATAATTCTAGACTGGCATTGATGTTGAAAGGAAAATCAAGTGGGTGTCATGCCCCATCGGATCCCGGTTCAGAGGAGGAGGTGGAGTTGGAACCAGGAACATCCAGTAGGGATGGCACATCTCTCCTGGAATGTTTGGAGAGTCCAGGGGCTGAGGATGATGCTGTCCCAGGCCTCTTTGGCATTGGGGGAGGTGGTCAACCAGATTGGAAAACTGCTTGCCCTCACAAACACAGGAGAGGATTGACTACAGGCAGGCAGCAGAGATGAGAGGCAGTAGATTCACTCTGAGGAGAAACAGCTGCCTCCCCCACTCAATCCAAGGACATGGAGAGTGGAGCAGAGGCAAGCTCAAAGGAGGACTGCAAGACTGCTGGCGAGGAGGCCTCCCCTCTTCACAAGAAACACCTGGCTTGAGCTCATTTAATGAGAGGCCAGGGAAGGGTGTCTTCATCAGGAACAATTGTTTGGCTTCAGCATGCACTTCCCCAACCTTGGAAAAACTCTGCTCTGGATTGTGTTTCTGCCTGTGGACTCTGAACCTTGCTTGTGGACTCTTGACCTTGCACTGTGGACCTCAAACCTTGTTTATGATTTATAGACCTTGCCTTGTGGACTTGCATCTTATTTCTGGACTATGGACTTCCTCACTCCCTTGTGAATAGGCTCTGGTGATTATCGGCTTTAGTTTGTGGGGCAGTGTTGCACTGACATTGGATGGCAGCCTTCGGGGAAGTTTGGGGTGGAGCTTTATTGGCCATTGTAAGGCCGTTTGCTGTGGGATAGCAGAATAATAAAGGACATTAGGGAAGCCTGCATCCATCTAGGTGACCTGGGTCATAACAATGGGGTTTTGAGTCCAGTTTTTCACATTTTTTTTCCCTGCCACAGTTTTCCAATGTAGTCTGATCATCTTTCTGTCTTGTCGCCTTAAATGCAGCATGGCTACTCAATAACCTGTGCAGATCCAAGATTGTACCATCCAGAATTGATGGCAAAGCACTGAAATATATGTAGAATTTCCCAATAATTTTTGTATCAAACCAAAGTCAAAGAAAATTGATTGTGTTTAAGTTTTAGCTAGGATTTAGTACATCTAAGAAATGGGGGGTGGGGAATACCTGTCCATCCCCAAAACAACAAGATGAAAATCCCATCCCATGGGGACTTGTGTGAGCCACTCACTTGCTGCTCTTCACTATTGAAAAAGAGTTTAGTTCTAGTGTTAGTCCCCGAGGACTGAAAACTTGCTTCATAAATTATTACAATGTCATCCTGAGAAATTTCACAGCATAAAATACTGCTGCTTTATACATTTTAGAAAGAGATGCACAAAACAAGCATACTGTATACCAAACAGGGCAAGCTGGATGGTGAATCATGGAAACGAAGCTTTGTTTTCAGAGTGCACAAAAGAGGATTTTAACAAAAATATTAGAACATCTGGATAGCCTGATAATCACTATCTATAAAAGACTCAACAGACAGCTCAAAGACATATGCATTCACAGGAAATTTCAGCAGGCACCTTGAATGGGACGCATTTTAGAATCACACCAAAAAACTCACCCTAGGGATTTTTGCAGCCAAGAGTGTGGGATTAGCTTCTGATAATCATCTGACTTTTCCTGCTGCTTATCTGAACTGAATACCCACCCCACATGGAAGACCACAAACAGCTTATTAGAATTCTTGTCCTTCTGCCAGGTTTTAAGAACACAAAGGAGAGGTAACACTGGGCTAGAAGATATTTCAGAATTCTAGCTAGGCCAACAGCACATTTTCTTTTTATGCCACTACACATCTCCCTTTTATAAAGTACTGAAGTGGCTTCAGGCTTCTCTGGACTTCTTGTACAATATATTCCTGTGATCTTTACCAAGTCATAGGTACCAAAGAGGGCTACTGAACATAAAAAAAAATGTCAAATGTTGAAATGAGCTTGGTTAGACCTTCTATGCTGCTGAAAGTTTACTTTGCATTTATACCAGTTCCTCATTTGGATCCAGGGTGCCATGGATCAGTTTGAATCCAAGTTAACTCATGTGAGGCACAAAAAGGAAAATATAACTCACCTTATAGGTGAAGGTTAAACTAACTTTGTGTTTTCCCTTCTCCCTGAGTTTTTGTAGTCTTTTTGTGAAAAGATAGAAGATGACAGAATTTTCTAAATAACAGAGGTTCAATTCAGCCTAATGTTAATAAACGTCACGGGTGTCCAAATTAGGTTGTATTAATATTAACACTAGGGAACAATCTTGAAGTTTTCATCAGAATTGGCCCAAAACTTTTATTTTAATAATTTGTAGGGATAGATAACTTCCCTTCTTCACTTCAGGGGTGAGAAAGAGTTTTCAGGGAAGTTGACTTATTTATGAGATTTGTAAGATTCCCAGGAAGACAGACTCCACTGCTTCTTATAACAACCACAATCTCCTCAGTTGTATAGCCCTTGGCACCCTAATCTAGAAGATGCACTCGGCTTACTAAAAAAACTTCAGGGATTAGTCCAGGAAGTTTGCAAGAGTCAAAAATAACTCAAAAGCACACACACACACAAACTCCATCCAAAACACCCTTAGCAACTTCTTCACTTCAGAATGCCCTCTCCTCTCCTATATGTCAGAAAAGACAAGCTTGCAGTAGCTCAGACATTTTCCAATGGGGCTTATTTGCAGTTCTTAACAGCCAGACAGCTTTGTAATAAAGATGCAGTCACTTAATTAGTCAGATGGAAGACACTGGGCTTTAAAAAGAAATAGCAATTTGCTCATTAAATGATAGGCAATGCAAACCTTTCAGTAAAGATATCCTACATATTGCTGGATTTTGCATCAATTGTTATTTCTCACCACTTTTCAAGTGTAGCTCCACGTACAGTCCATTGCAACAGTCTATTATATCTTTAATTAATTATATCTTTTCCTTTGGATAGGCACCACCAAATCTGACTGGTTAGGAAGAATTGCAGCTGACATATCAGATGTAATTATGCAAAAATGGTTTTTGCCATATCTGCCTCTTGTGAATCAGGTGGCAATTTCAAAGGGTACTTCCAAACTATGACACTGTTATTTCAAGAGAAGTGCAATCCTGCCCCAAAGAGGCTAAACCTTCATCTCTGAATCCAGTTTCTTATTTACCAATAGCACATCCTTATTGTCTGGATTAAAATACAGTTTGTTTCCCCTCAAGAAACTCAATGTTGAACTCACAACATTGAAGAATACCTCTTGCTTTCTTGGAAGTGGACAGTAAGGATCAACAGAACTGGGAATCAACTTATGATTATTTTGACACCCCACTCTAGAACTCCATGAAATCTTCCCCAGGTTTCATGGAGAGGGTATATAGCCTAGGAGAGGAGATGAAACATGCAAGGCCAGTGAATTTGATGTCAAAGTAATCCCTTTTGATATATGGCTATCCTCAAATGTTTGATGCATTGTCACAAGTATAATGAAACAAGTTTGACATTGGTCTACTTGACAGGTCCCAAATAAATGGGTTCAAATGCAATATTCCTTATGCCCTCATAAGTTGTTGTACTGTCACTGGCTGTCCAACAACCTAGGAGTCTAGTGGCATCAAGATTACTAGTTACAGATTCATTGACTAGCCCATTTTTTTCCTTGGAATTTAAGAAGAGTTTAATTTAAGATTTCGCTTGCCATAAATAGCCTATTTATTGCTCCATTCCGTTTCTCCAAAACCACTGAAGCCAGCTCAGTCTCTTGTCTCCCTCCGGCAAAGTGAAGCTTTTACTTCATAGAACCTGATTCTTTGAATGCACGTCATAGCAACATAATTTTTTTCCCCCAGAGTGAAAAAGCTACTTTTATGCTGACACCAGTTGAGTTTGAAATAAACTGCTGAGAATATTATGGCAAGGGATCAAACTCTTATTTCTTCAAAGCGAGCTTTTCCAAAGAACAGTTGGGGACTGAGGAAGGAGCAGTGGGAGGTACCTGAAATGGATGATGAGATTCTGGTGATTTATGGGGTGTGATATTGACGATAGGATTATGGATTGTTACAGTTGAGTTTTTTATACATTAATGTCTAATGATTATTATTGTTTTTATGATTATAGTGTTGATACTGTATTTATACTACTGCTGTGAGACACTCAGGATTGTAATGACGGAAGTGGGATACAGGCATTTAAAACAAATACATTTATTGTATCTCCCATTAGGCCTTTATTTATTTATTTATTTAAAACATTTATATATCCACCCATCCTCTAACCAACTCTGGGTGGCTCCCAAACAAAAGTGAAAACAACATATAAAACCACATCAAAACTATAAAACCAAACACATTAAAACACATTAAAAGCCTGGCGTCAAGTCAAATTTCTGATGTGCAGTCATCCAATCTGATCCCAGTGCTTGAGGGAAAAGCCAGGTCTTCAAGGGTCTACGGACAACTAGAAGGATAGAGGCCTTCTTAACTTCAGTGGACAGAATGCCCTAAAGGGTAGGGGCATTGCATGTCAGCAATGTCAACTAGTCCAGGTGTGTGAATTGGTTTGTGCAATAGATCAGTCCATAGAGGATGGTGGTCTTGGAGGAAATCTTATGCATCTTCTGCTCTCCCACATCCTAGACCAGGGGTGTCAAACTTGCATTGTCTTGGCAGCATCATGTGACATATCGTGACTTTTCCCCTTCGCTAAACCGGGCGTGGGTGTGGCCAGCATGTGAGGTATCCGGCCCATGGGCCGCGAGTTTGACAGCCCTGTCCTAGACCATAAAGATAGATAATTCCTTCTACTCTTGGTAAGCACCACAGATGGGCCATTTTAGAGCACCTTTCACTCATACTCATTTATACTACGCACTCATAATCTGTTAAGGTGTTTAGAGTTTTTAATGTTTTGTAATAATTATTTTATCAAATTTAGAAAAAGCCCATCTCCCTCACAAACTGTTTTATTTGTTAACTATTGTTTTATAACTTTGTTATATACTGCCTAGAGTCACTTGCTTTATGAGGTGGGCAACTACATAACTTTGGATAAATAAGTAAGTAAGTAAGTAAGTAAGTAAGTAAGTAAGTAAGTAAGTAAATAAATAAATAAATAAATAAATAAATAAATAAATAAATAAACTGAATTAGTAGTAATGATGAATGAATCAGTCTGCTTTTAACTTACCACAGTATGCCTAAATTCTTTCATGATTCTAGTCCATTTCATGTTTGCCTAAATGTACACAATATATATATTTGCACTTGCACATGAAAATGAATATTGTTTAAAATATTTTTTTTCATTAAATAGTTATTTTTCAATTTACTTTGCCTCGGTTACCCACATTAGTATGTAATTTACCCCAAATATATTCCTTCTAAACATTAGAAGTTATAGTGCACATATCTTATATGTACTCATTTATGCGTGTTGGGGAGCATTTTTTTCTTTCTTCCTCCCTCTCTTCCTCCCTCATCTCTTCCACTCTTTCTTCCTTTCTGAGTCAAGAACTGCACTGCAAAATGTTATAAATTGAGGTTGGCTGTTCGATGTATTTGTGCTAAAGCATCAGAAGACTCGGCTTTAAAATGTGTACTGAGTGAACTTCTGAGGCATCCCTCTTTTGATCTTTGTTCTTGCCTTCCCCCTCCATTCAGAAAATTGCACCAGTCCTATAAATAATATAGCGTTGAACAACTGGAAGATGTTTAGTTATGAAGAACTGCAGAGGCAAAAGAGAGAGCTGTGACTGCAAAGCAGACAAATGAAGAGAAACCATCTTTCCCCTTTTTAGTTTGAGAGCTATCTGGAGATGAGAGCTTGATTTATTCAGCATGTAAAATGCAGCCCCTTCATATCATTTCAGTTACCTCATAAACATAATTTCAGGTTGCAGCTGCCAAACAATTTTTCATGTTTACTTTCCTCTTTGATTTGCTTTAAACATACACCTTTCTTCCACTCCTAGCCTCCCCCCAATTTCCTTGATGAATGAAAAAAATCAAACACCATAGCCAGCATTTGAGTTCAAATGCATTTTGGGAGTTATTTTCTTTTCTTTTTGTCACAATACATTAGATACAAGCCACATTAGCCATCAGATTTCATAAACACTTTCAAAGCCTTATAATGCACACCTGTGCTTTTGCAAGTTCTCAAAGAAGAAAGAAATACAGATGTTCTCCTGGGAAGTACTTGGTTATCCAAGCTTTGTATAAGAAAAGGTAGAATGGATTAAAAGTGGCCAAACTCTTGCAGTGAGAATGTCAATATCTTGTGAGATATCGAAAGAATGGATTGATTATGTGACATCAAGGCATTGCTAACTCTTACTGACATATACACCGTGTGCACAATTATTAGGCAAGTGAATATTTTGACCATATCATCATTGTCGTGCATATTTTCCACCTCCAAGCTGTATAAACTTGAATGCTTAGTGGATATAAGCATATCAGGTGATGTCTTTTTGTGTAATGAGGGAGGGTGTGGCCTAAAGCAGTGATGGCAAACCTTTTTCCCCTCGGGTGCCGAAAGCGTGTGCGTGCATGCTATCGCATGCACGTGCGTGCCCACAGCCATACTTTAATGCTCCCCCCCGCGCCACGCCCCCCCGCCCCGGCGCCCCCCACA
>QLTV01002680.1:2296040-2322593 GCA_003457575.1 Thermophis baileyi
TATCTTTAGTTTTAGGTTGCTTATATCTTTGTTCAATTTCCATCCATTGCTTATTGTTTTGACTTCTGGTTCTTTGGAAAATACATTGCCCCCCCTTCTTTGTGGCAGCCCCTTAAAAGCCTGTTGCCTATCACACTCTTGGGCAAAGCATGTGAGCCATTTCCTCCTTTCAGTGGTCCATGAAAGTACATCTATAGTATGTAGATAATAAAGTCGAAAAAAGGTGAACAACATTTTTACAGAACTATAGATATGTTGAGGCTGGGTATGACAAGGAATGGCTGGGAGGGGAGGGGCCAGGTGAGGCACCCCTTGACATGAGTGACATTGAGTTGGCCACGCCCACCCAGTCACATGACCACCAAACCACGCCCACCAAGCCACACCCACAGAACCAGTAGGGAAAATTTTTAGATTTCACCACTGATGTTAACTATCTGCACAAAAAAACATATACACCCATAAATGATCTATGGGTGCTTAGTAAATGTTGTGGAAGAAATGCTTCAGATTTCATGCAACCTGAATGCAGCACTGTGCTGCTATTCATTACGAGAGCCTGTTTTCAAGTGAAAGAAATGGGGCTCCTCTTTTAAGAATCACATTAACTTTAACAAAAGGGGTCTTAAAGCAGAGGCAGCACAGAGGCCTGGAAAAGGTTAGGTTGCTTTAATAAGTAGTTTAACAGTGACATGTTCAACATGCAACTCAAAAGACTGAATGATTGAGAAAGTAGGCACAGCCTTCATAGAAGCACATAAATACATAGAAAAGGTATGAATCAGCCTTGCAATATCACATGCTTTGTAAATTTAGGGTGGAAAAAATATATAGTGCTTTCTAAGATTGGAATTTGTCCTTTCATTGCCATGAAAATATCCACAAGACTTCGTATAGCACTAGCATTTAGACTTATATACTGCTTCACAAAGTGCTTTACAGCCTTTTCTAAGCAGTTTACAGCGTCAGCATATTGCCCTCAGCAATCTGGGTCCTCATTTTATCAACTTCAGAAGGATGGAAGTCTGAGTCAACCTAGAGCCGGTGAGAATCGATCTGCTGGCAGCTGGAAGTCAGCAGAATTAGCCTGCAATACTGCATTCTAACCACTGCGCCACCAAAGCTCTTGGGGTGTTAAAGCCATGTTGCTCTTTCATCTGAGTAGCATAAAACGCTGGGTTGGCCCTGTTTTAAAATCAGGACCTGTCTTCCTCTGATTTAACAAGACAACATGAAAGCCCAGTTGAAGGGGGGAGGTGACAGTGATTGAAGCCAAGTTCTTCTACATGCCAGGATGCAGTGGTCAACCCAAATAGGTTAAGGTTGCAATGAAACAACAGATAGGATTTATTTCTTCAACCCACTAAAGGAAGCTTGAAGAGACTGAAGCTGCAAAATTACATAGCCCAGAAACAGCTTCAGTTTAGTTATGGAATTCAAACAAAACATAAGGGTTTAAAAGACAACTATATTACTGCACAGCTGTTTGGCTAATGTGTGAAATTCTGCATAGACGCCTCTGGGAGATTCTCTTATCAATCACAAGTTTCATCTACACTAATTTCAGCATGTTCTTCATTTTCTTTATTAGAAGCAGGCACACGGACACACACCACCAACTTATGGATAGCATGTCACAGGAATTGTTGCCATTAATTAACATATGAGACTGCTCCATCTTCACAGAAAATCTCAAACCTCTTCTCTTTTGACTGAAAAGTATGAGAAAACAAAGCCAAGTGTTGCCCGTACACAGGGGTCTTCCTAGACAATACAACACTCACTGGAAGTCTTAGGATTTAACCTTTCTTCTAATAAGTATTACTAATCAGACTACTCAAGCATTCAGATTTTGGATAACTGCTTCCAGTCCAGGAGCAAAATCTGATGCTCCTGGATGTTTATGGAGATTCTCAATCACCCAGGTCATGGTTGTCCCAAAGGTGCTTTTTTTCCCCCAAGAGTCAACTGGACTTTCTTGTTGTTGTTGTTGTTGTTGAAGACATTTTGCTTCTCACCCAAGAAGCTTCTTCAGCTCTGACTGGATGGTGAGGAATGGAAGGAGTTATACCCCTTGCAGACAGCTGGGCATTTGCATCCTTTTAGAGAGTTCTTGAGGTCACTTGGAGGTTATCTGTGTCTTCATGGTCATCTGAGTAGTGCAAATGGGTGTGGAGCCTTCTTGGAACTGCTGAAAGGACTGTGTTGTAGACTGGAGATGCTCCTGGAAATACCAGGGACTGCAAACCTCGCATTCAAGCCATACGTACACTACCATTGGACTTCAACCTTCATCAAAATGTGGAAGCTTTGTTCTTTGTTAACATAGCAAAGGTCTTAGATACTAAATTTTGGCTCTGGCACAACATGCTCTTTAAAATGAACTTCATTACTTCTGAAAAAATAAGATTAAAACATTGTACCTCCTTTCTGAAAATCCTAGTATTTCTTATTAGCTTTTTGCCTGTGTCTCAAGACATAAAGTTCATTATATGAATCAATCAATGAAACAAACACAATTATTGGTAACAGGCCCTCACTGAGACCCACTCTAAACACAGCAACATTAAAAAAAAACAGCAGTCAAATAGATGCAAAAGGAATATAATTAATGTATGTCATAATATATTTAGAATCACAAAGAAAATAATGCTATACCCTATAAAAGCCTAAACCTACTTCTCATCTAAATTCACTAATACATTTACCCTAGAACAGCCCTAACTGCCACCATTCACAAGAGTAATCTGTAATAGTTGATCAACCATGCAATCAAATAATTACAGATAGTCCTCACTTAACGACCATTCAAAGTTACAACAGACCTCCCAAAAAAGGTATCTATAATGTAGTTCTGGAGTTCCAATGGTCTGTCTGTCTGTCTGTCTGTCTGTCTGTCTGTCTGTCTGTCTGGCTGTCTATGTATCTTTCTATCTTTCTCTGTCTGTCTGTCTGTCTGTCTGTCTGTCTCTCTCTCTCTCTCTCTCTCACACACACACACACACACACACACACACACACACACACACAGAGTCACATGACTACATTTTGGGCACTTGGCAACCAGCTCATAGTCATGAAGTGATGTGGTTTACAACCTTATTTGATGGAAACTGGCCCTTTTGGTTGGTCTCTGGTAAGAAAAAACACTCATAGGAGTGTATTGACTTGCTTGACAATCACGGCATTCACTTAATTTTGCACTTAATTGCAAAAAGAAAATGTTGTAAAATCAGGTCAGTCACATGGGTGTCTCAACATAGGACTGTCATCACATATGATGGGAATTCCAGCCTACATTATCATCAGAAAGGGGGGACTACTGGTAGTTTCTGTGAATGGCCAAAATGTTGTTTCGAGAGTTTGAAACTGGCAGAGAATTACTGCTAAGCTCTCTGAAGTTATTGTCCTATAAACATGGAAAGGACAAGGTCATACAAGCGAGGTAGGGTGGTGATGGTGGAGGTACCCAAATGAGGCATTTACTGATAGTACCCATTTCTTTGTGCCTATATTCTTTATTACCATTAATATTTTTGAATCCCTGCTCTATATGGTTCCACTACACAACGGTTTTGGCACATATGTAGTTTTCAAACAGGACATTCCTCTTTTCAGCTGACTTGCAATTCTATCCCAGTACCCTAATAAACTCCTTTTAATCTAGATTATACCTAGGTTTTAACCGGAGCTTTCACTGTTAGATACTTTTATGGATCAAAGATTAGATACTGTCATCTGAAGAAAAAAAACATCCGAATCTTCTTCTCTTATTGAAGAATATGTAGTGGCAAAAGTGATTTTTGTCTCAAACCTGCTTTCTCGACAAGTCAGAAGGACAAAGACAAGCATATGGCCTCTGTGTTTCTTTTCTCTGGTGTGTTGCGTAGGTCTCTAAGCCCAAACCAGTTCAATCACATCAGCTCTGCAGCAGAATTATGACCCAGACATTTTTCGGGGAATTAAACTTTGCTCTTTGGAGTGGCTAGAGTGAAAAGATGAGATGTAAGTGTAGACAGAAATGTCAAGCAAGAGAAGAAAGAATAAAATCCTCAAGTTGGGAGTGAGAAAATAATGGCCTCTTTTCCCATGAAAATGACATAATGAGAAGAGAAAATTGCCTCTTTTCATTACAGCCAAAGACTTGACCTCATGTTCTGACTTACAGTCTGCACTTCTCATTATCATCCTAAGCTATGCTTTCCATTCCTCTTGACTTTTCTTCTTGCCAGTGGAATATCACAAGCTATTATCATGATTTGAGCTTCCTGCAGACCAAGATGTGATTTGCTGCTCATTCACGTATCAAAATCCTATCACCACTGCAGTTTCTCAACTGTTCTTTGTCTTGTCCTTCACTGGGAATTTCTATGTAATCAGAGAATTGGGGTTGTGGGTTTTTTTTCTATTACTGAAGACATACTGCCAGCCATATGCAGAATTGCTTTAGTAAATAAAAAGAGTGATGAAAGGATCAACAGAATTCTATCAAGAAGTAACTTTATCTTCTTACCCATGTACCTAGATAGGGGTAGGAAGAATAATTCAATTCAATCAAAAATTCTTGAAATTGACTCCAAACATTTGATTTCACCAAGGACTGTCCCATTGCCTGACAGGGGTGGCACAAGATAACAAGGGGGGGCGGGGAGAGAATGAAAACAGCTCTTTGATGGTGAATCTATCTACAGGCATGCATGCATAAAATGTGAGGAACCTGGAACAAATTGACTGTTGAATTGGGAGAGACCAAGGTTACATTCCGGCTTGCCTCATTTTGGTCTCCCTGTGGTCCTTGAATAATAAAGGCCTCCCTAGATGGTTAGATTAAATATGGATGTTGGGCTTTCATGTTCGTTGTATTCAGGATTCCTGTATATTATGATTTATTCATTTAGCCCAACTCATCTCAACTGGTTAATTGACATGGACGAAGAACTTTGTCAGTTCCATAATTGGAATAGGCTCATAGTTATCCTGTGATCCAGAAATCTAAGGATCCTAGTGGAGATTGGTTGAGGCTACACAACTCCAATGTGTCTGTCATCCAGTGAACTGGTACAAAATACATAATTATTCATACTGAGACAGAGCACAAAACCCTGCTATTCTAGCATGCAGGGTGGGATAAGCAATTCGGCCAACATGGAGGAAAATGAGTCCATGCCTATATCAGACCAAACCATTTCCAAAGCCATAAAATTGAGGTTTACATATCCCATCAACTTAATTACCGTGTTTCCCCGAAAATAAGACCCTGTCTTATATTTTTTGAACCCCGAAATAAGCGGTTGGCCTTATTTTCGGGGAGGTCTTATTATTTGGGGGCGCATGGAGCAAGACGGGGCTCCTCTTGCCGTCTTACCTGATTTCCAGCTCTGTCTCCCTAACCTTAACCAGAGGAAATGGTATTTTTGGGGGAGGGCTTATTTTTGGGGGAGGTCTTATTTTCGGGGAAACATGGTAGGATATACTACATTTAATGCTACTGGCATGAACAATCTTGTGAAATTATATCATTTTCCTCTTATTTTTTAGCATACTTTTATGGGATTGAGACCATTTGTCAGAAGTAAATCCCATTGAGTTTGGTGTGACTGAACCACTAGTGACTAGACCAAACTAAAAATTCCTGAATGGTTTCTTCCAAATTTGTGAAATGATGATTCTACAGATTTTCTCTTTTGTGAATGGGGCTTTCCCTCTGCAGCCAATTTAGCCTAGATGGTTATTGCATAATTATCCTAGCAGTTTCCATTTAGAAACAGGCCAGGGATCACAGTTTTTAGATGAATTGTAATGCCCTATTTGCAATAAAAGCCTTTGAAAAATAATGACAAAAAAGCTGTTCTGCTTTTCCACATAAAATTCATGAAAATTCTTGCTTTTTGCACATTCATTACCAGAGACCATGCCTTAAAACATTGCCAGATTTCCCATCATTTTTTAAACTGTGTTAATATTGAGACAATCAGGTAAAGTTAATTTACTGCCTGTCTGGAACTTCTACCTACTGAACTCGTTGCAAGAAAAGTTAACAAGTCTATCACCTTTATTGACATGAGCTTTTATTGTTTATTCATGCTTATTGTGGTGGGAAACACCTTTTCTTCTCTCTAAAGAGCCTATTTATGCTGCTTTCTAATTTTCCATTTCAATAATTTTATGACTTGCCCTTCAATTTTGTTCCATTTTCTTTACTGGAGGAGGCTTTTTTATTCAGCTGACAGACACAGTATATGAACACAAAGTACATTGATGAACTTCAAATTATACCAAGTCAGAACCATGAATGGTCAGTGCACTTGGGCCATCCAGTGGAGAAATTGGATATTTCCATCTCATTTATATTGTCCTTCCTATAAAATTTACTATATGGCAAAAGCAATGAAGAAGCAAGGTCGAATGTAAACACTAAGGTATGTTCTCTTAGAGAAGAGTCAGATTAACATTTTACTATATTTGAAGTGGAGTCAACTACATAAATATCTAGTTTGGTGTAGTGGCTAAGGCACTAGAGTAGAAACCAGGAGATTGTGAGTTCTAGACCAGCCTTACACATGAAGCCATCTGGGTGATCTTGACCCAGTCATTTCTTTCAGCCATGGGAAGGAGGTAATGGCAAACCACTTCTAAAACTCTTGCCAAGAAAACTGCAGGGAGTAGTCCAGGCAGTTTGCCAGGAGTCAACCCTGATTCAAGTCAACACTGAGTTGAAGGCACAACAACAATTGAATAAAGTGTCAGGTCCACTTGATAGAGAATTAAGTAGTGATGAGGTAAAACAAATAGAAAAGAGCTTGCAATTTAGATAGAAATGGGACCAGCATGCTCATTTCTAAATAAAGTTGAAAATAGAAATGTATTATTGCCATTTAGAATAAGGAGGAGAAGAAAAAGAAATAAGCCTGACTGTTTCCATTCAATGTTATTTCCCTAGGTTTTAACTATAATTATCTTGTATTTTACATATTATTCTCTAATTAAAGCAATATACAAGTGAATATTATACATGGACAAACTCACACAATGAATAGGTCCTCATTTTACATCTATGTTTGGAAAAGGTGAGAACTCTGAGGTGTTGGTATATTTGATGGAGTCAATGTTTGAAATTAACACTTACCTTTTTTTTGTATCAAAAGTTAAAGAAAAATGAATTTTGCATTAAGGATATTTATGGCTCATGGACTAAACATAAATAGTTGCATACTTTAAGAATATTAAAGTTGCTTCTGTGGATTTAAAATTAAAATTGATTCACCAAATATCTTATTTCAAATTTATTGGACACCCCAAATAATGTATTAAAAGGAAAAACATCTAATTTTCTCTGTTGGTAGTATAAAACATTTGAAGAGTCATTGACTCATATGATTTGGTCCTATGAATCATTGACATCTTTTTGGAATAACATTTTTAATGTACATCAATAGATTCATGGGGAGTTTTTGTAGTGTTAAAGATGTTAAATTATATCTTGAAACTTGGGAATTTGACCATTGTTAGGAGTTATGATTGTACCAGAAAATTATTTTGACAAATAGAAAAGTAGTAATATTCCTACTATTATGTCCTGGATTAAAGAAATTTGTGATTTATCTATTTTTGGAAAGGCAATTTTATCCTCTAATAAAAAAATATTCAATATAGATGAGGTGTAGGCATACGTTTTATGATATTTAATAATGTTAGAGAATCATTAATCATTATTTTCTTAAGATAGATGTAGAAATCTTTGATATTTGATTAATATGTGACATATTGTTTCCTCTTTTTTGGGTTGTTGTTGTTGTTGGTTTTTTTTGTAGTTTTCTCATATACTTTTTTTCTAAGAATTTTAAGTCTGAGAAACAATGTGTGTGTGTGTGTGTGTGTGTGTGTGTGTGTGTGTGATTTATTTGTATCCAACCTTTATTATTTTTACCAATAATTCAAGGCAGGTAAACATGTCCAACAAATCTTCCTGCTCCTATTATCCCCACAACAACATTGTAGAATAGAATATAGAATAGAATTCTTTATTGGCCAAGTGTGATTGGACACACAAGGAATTTGTCTTTGGTGCATATGCTCTCAGTGTACATAAAAGGAAAAAAAAAGAAAAAAGAAAAAAAATACATTCATCAAGAATCATAAGATACAACTCTTAGTGATAGTCATAGGCAGTGGTGGGATCCTACCGGTTTAACAACCGGTTCGGTGATCGCGCACTTTGCGCGTGCGCATGCACTTCGTGCACGCACGCACCTGATGCGCGCTGTGCATGCGTACTCAGTTTTACGAAAACTTACCTTCCACGTTACTGCTGGGGAGAAACACAGCTGAGGCATGGCAATCCGCTCTGCCATGCGAATCAGCTGAGAAGATACAGGTCAGTAAAGCGCAGGGGCGGATGGGCCCACCTGATTGTCGGAGTGAACCAGTTCGCTCCCAGCTGATCATCGGAGCCCGAACTGGTCCGAACCGGTAGAATCCCACCCCTGGATAGGTTACTAATAAGCAATCAAATCATACTAGGAAACAAACAGAACAATATAAATCGTAAAAATACAAGCAACATGGTTATAGTCATGAGTGGGAGGAGATAGGTAATGAAAAGGAAGAATAATAATAAAACAGTATAGGTAAATAGTATGACAGTGTTGTGGAATTAGTTGTTTAGCAGAGTGATGGCATTCAGGAAAACACTGTCCTTGTGTCTAGTTATTTTAGTTATTCTAGTTGTTCTGGTGTGAGGTGCATTGATTGGACTGAGTGAGAGTGACCGGTCCAAGATCACCCAACTAGCTTTCATCTCCAGCTTTCTAGCCTAGTGCCTTAAACGTTAGAGTGTTACATTGTTTCAACTGGTTAAGTCAAGAACCAATGCTTGGATTTCCTCCATCTACTAATACCTACTTAATTAAACTAAAGTAATAGTTAAAATATGGATGGCTATTTCAACTTCAAAACATACAAGTGATAGAGTTTCAGCTTAGCAGTTCTAAAGATTCTACAACACTCCAAAGTATAATTCTTGTGTTTCCGCTACATTTTTTGTGATCTCTGAGGTTGTGGTATTAGCATCACCTTCTGAGAGAGCACTTAGTCAACTGATACCAAGAGCGAAGAACTTTCTATCAGATTTTTTTTTTAGTTTGCTACTTAATCCAAGCAAATACTTTTCCTGTTGATCTTGGAACAGATGGCCAAGTCTGAGAAGTTTAGTCCACCAAATGAAAGACACAGATTAAAGCAAACAACATACAATGACTCTGCTTAAATTCTTCAGCTGATTCACTGGAGTCCATATTTAATAGAGCAACAACCAAACCCATTAAGAATTTCTAGAATGTTTTAAGGCATGTGTTGATAAGGAAATTACTTGCTCCAGTGAAAAGTTTGGATCCCTGTGCATTCTGTCCTCTTGGTGGGGAAAACCACACTGAAGGGGAGGATTTAAGAAGTCTTCTAATCAGGAGTATGCAGAGCAGATGAACATAAGAATGAGGGAGTTGCTTGCTTGTAATCTCTACTCCAAATGCTTCAAATGGTGGACAGTTTAAAAGCTGCAAAAGTTGATGTTTCTTAAGATAGATCTCTCATATTCATTTCCATATTTAAATCTGTTTATATTTCATATGTATTGCTCTTAATATAAAGGGTGCAATCCTCTACAATATAATGCATATTTGTAGGCTATTTTCAGTTACATGTTTTTCTGTTCACATCCTAATTTACTTAATTTTTGTATGTTGTGATTAAAAAAATCAAGAGCATCTCCAAATTTAGACAAGTGTAAATGTCAAACTGTAATTATGTTTTGGGTTGCATATTGATTTGGAGAAGTGTGAATTAAGAAAATGTGCATTATAATTTGAGAAACATGAATACATTTGCATTAAAATATGAGTCAGATTAATTTTTATTCAATCCAGACTTTTGCCAGTGTTGGAACTGCTGTCATTAAATTGTGCGATCCTGAGCAAATATTTCCTATGAATAAGTATATTTGATTTTGATCTGCAAAATATACCGTGTTTCCCCGAAAATAAGACCCTGTCTTATATTTTTTTGAACCCTGAAATAAACGCTTGGCCTTATTGCCATGCAATCAAAAGCCCGATTGGGCTTATTATCAGGGGAGGTCTTATTTTGGGGAAAACAGGGTAATTTCCATGAGTGAAGGGATTCTATTTAATAATATCTTATCATACAGATAATATTCTATGGGAGAAAAGTCATTTTTAAAATTTATACTGAGAATAGTTTGGTGAATACAATCTGTAATTCTATTTCACATAATCCTGTCACAATGTCCACTTGAAAACAAGTTAGGGAAAGCATCCAGAGCATGAGTTTTGACATTCTTTCCAACTTTTACCTGCAGTGATTACAGGAGGCATCTGTATTTTCATCTGTATTGCAAGGCAATATTTTGTATTTTGGATGTATGGTGTGGATGTGTGCACTAGAAAATATAACCAGCTAAAGGTTTTGGTCACATGACCAGTGTGGAGAAGGCTTAGAACAGAGCCAGTTCTTCTGTGTTGTTTTGTTTTTCCACAGCCTCGGGATTTTTAAATGAAATCCTTTTGTTTGCTTCTTCTATTTTACCAAATTTACTTCTGTTTTGTTCAGTTATGGAAAGTTATCCTACTGACAGACACCAGGGCTTCCTTAAGCAATTTATTTCCTCTATTTCAGTAGTTTGAAAAGAAGAAAACAAATGGCATTTCTGTTCATCTGGGTGGATAAGAAGTTCTATTACCAGTAACTGACTTGTGACACTACCTATGGCTGACAAGGCCTCTGTCATGCTGTGAATGATGGAGTGTACTCTTCAAGTGTAAAACGTGTCAGTTTCTTTTGAGTCTCATGTTTCATATCAATCACTTCTTTCCCTCTTCTTATCGCAAACTTTTCTTATCCCCAGCCCCCAAAGAGTACAAGGTAGGTGGTAACTTGATAGGTAGCAATACTCACCAGAAGCATGTATATAACATAATATGCATTATTTTGCACATGTGCATATAAATTTAATAAAAATAATAAATAAATATAAACATTCTGGTAAACCCCACATTAAGCATAAACCATCACTGTGCTACCACAGCCAAAAGAACCGCATGTAGTCCTCACTTAACAACCATTCCTAGAACAACAGTTCAAACTTATCATGGTACTGAGAAAAGTGACTTGCTACTATTCCTCAAGCCATAGCATCCCCACAGTCACATGATTTTAATTTGGGCACTTGGCCACCATTTCACATTTGCGATGGTTGCAGCACCTTGCAGTCACAAGATCACCATTTGCGACCATTCCTACCAGCTTCCAATAAGCAAAATCAATGGGGAAGCCAGAAGAAGATTACAAGTAACAGTCATGTGACATCTCGATTAGTGAGTCATTTGGTTAATAACTGCAGCAAAAAGTTTGTAAAATCAGGTACAGTCATATAATACTTCACTTAACAACTAAATCCCTTAACAATGATTTCCCCCAGCTCCACAACTTGTTGTGGTTGCAAGTTGAGCTGCAACAAAAGAGATATAGTCTGAGATGATAGGGAGTGATAGTTCTGTTCTCTGCTGCACTGGTCAGATCAGAATGTACCTGGAATACGATGCCCTTTTGTGCCCTTTTCTGTGCCACAATTCCAGAAAGATGCTGAAGAACTAGAAAGAGTATAGAGCACAGTGCACCTATCTCATTCGTGTTGGAGGCACTGTTTAAGGCACTTCTGGGTTGAAAGCAGGGGTGGGTTCTAACTTACCTCGCTGCCGGTTTGCTTCCTCCCGCGCCGCGTGGGCGCGCCTCGTGGGCACCCATGCGCAGTGCAAAAAAATAAAAATAAAAAAAACAACCCACCAAAAACAAGATGGCGACGCATGCGCAGTGCCAGAAACTCAGCTTTTGCGCATGCGCAGAAGAAGAAAAAAATAATTAAAAAAAAATAATCAAAAAAATTCAAAATAAAAAAATGGCAGCGCCCACGGACCGGCACCAACCAAACTGGATCGGTGACATCATTGTGACGTCACCAGCGGGTCGCTACCAGTTCGGGCGAACCAGTCCGAACCGGGAGGAACCTACCTCTGGTTGAAAGGATTAGCCAGTCGCATCATTGTTGCCAGGGGGGTCACCCATGGCGGCTCCTTTCATGTCCCTATCAAGGAGCTGGAGTGAATGACGAGAGCTCACCCTGCCACACAGCAGCACTCAGGTCTTGAATGTGAGCTTGCTAACCTCCAACCCAGTGTCCTAACTGTATGAGCCATTGGGCTCCTTAGAACAGTGCTGAAAATGCTTTAAAAGCCTTGGTGGATAAATCCTATGAAGAACAGTTAAAGGAACCGGGTATGTTTAGCCTAAAGAGGAGAACGTTAAGAGGAAGCATGGTAGCCATCTTCAAATACCTGAAGAGCTATCACAAGGAAGAGGCTATAGAGTTGTTCTCCATAGTTCCATAGGTTCCCATTTAAAATCATATAAAGCATGCAATTAGATTACCACATTTGCCCCTAGCACAGTTATATATAAAATTATTCCTGTGTGCAAAACCTTGAATTCTCAAAAATTAGACAATTCTCAATTTTGTCCAGAATGATATAAGATCTTTTGTTCCATCAGGGGGTTGGACTAGAAGACCTCTGGGTACCTTCCAACCCTATGATTCTACGTTATACTCCAGCCAAGAAAAGAATAAATGAACTGTGTAATAGTCCTCTCCCTCATAAATAGTTATTTCATTGGAGTTATGGTGGGACAATAAATAAATATTTAGATTACAATATAGTTTTTACATTTTACATGCTACCTATCTACCTAGGCAAAGCAGGAACAGTGTCAAAATATGTTTCTGTGTTGTCTAAGCCAGGGGTCTCCAACCTTGGCAACTTTAAGAGGAATTCTGGGAGTTGAAGTCCACGAGTCTTAAAATTGCCAAGGTTGGAGACCCCTGGTCTAAGCAAACACATAGCCAGCTTGCAGAACAAAGTCCAGAGTGAATGGTTTTCACTTGCACAAGCTTCTTCTCCTGCCTGGTGCATATGGCATCCAAGTTTTGAAACATAGAAACTTCTGTGCTGCTGTTATGTCTCGAAGGGAGGGCCATCTTCTGGCCTAGAGTGCAATCATTTTTATTATAATCAGGTTACTGAGGCTGGCTAATGCTTTTAGTGATTGCCAGTGGAACTACTTGATTGGGAAGAAGTCAACCCAAAAGAGCTGAAAAAATTATATTTCCTTGAAATAACAAATTAGAGGGATATCTAATATTGCCTATGGATGTCCCAGGACCCACCCTTGCAGAGTGACATCAACTTTTAGGCCAATGTTTCACTTAATATTGATTCCCAGCCAGAAATTAGCAGATTGTGGCAAATTTGTGCCATTTCAAAAGCTACCATTAGAGGCAGATTTGCATTCTAATTGTATTAGATTGTTCAAATATCCATATCTTGTAAAAAAAAAAAACATAGCTAAATTATCTTTTACAATTGTCCTTAATATCGACAAATGTAGCTGAATGACTGCGATATTGGCTTTTCAAAACAAGGAGGCTCCTTTCCTGGCACTTCCATGAATAACTGTGTGGTCACGAACCCCTTGAAATATTAGGAAAAGAAGTGCAGCTCCCATCTACCCATTAAACAGTTACTTTCTACTTTCCCCCATCCCATTGAAAAAGCAAATGCTTGCCAGACTTCATTCTATCAGCAATTGTCCACCCAGGGATTCACTGTCATTGTATTCCTAATTTTGTTTCCAGTAGGATCCGCGATGGAATTCTTTGAAATCCCTATTATGTCTCTGTCTCTCCTAGCTTCACTATGGAGAACAAACTGCAGCTAAATCTTATGCTGTGTGTTGTTCCCCTTGTGCCAAGCTGTGTAAGAAGCTCTTGTGGATAGAGCTGCAAAGCAGAGCTGGGAACCCATCTGAGTCAGGGGTGAAATCCAGCAGGTTCTGACAGGTTCTGGAGAACCAGTAGCGGAAAGTTTGAGTAGTCCGGAGAACCGGTAGTGGAAATTTTGAGTAGTTCAGAGAACCGGCAAATACCACCTCTGGCTGGCCCCAGAGTGGGGTGGGAATGGAGATTTTGCAATATCCTTCCCCCAGGAGTGGGGAGGGAATGGGGATTTTGCAGTATCCTTCCCCTGGAGTGGGGTGGAAATGGAGATTTTGCAGTATCCTTCCCCTACCACGCCTACCAAGCCACACCCACCAAGCCACGCCCACAGAACCGGTAGTAAAAAAAATTGGATTTCACCACTGATCTGAGTATTGTTTTGCTCATTTTTCAGGATGTATTTAATGACAGCCCCACAAATGACACTACACTTGGGAGGCCATAATGCATATTTGCCAGCTTTCTTCTCACAAACATGCGATTGAGCCAGTGTTTGTGAGAGTGTATTTCTCACCTAGACTATACACCATCCATGGAACAAAGCTCATTTAAGAAATCCCCTTCTGCTATTATCCTCATCCTTCCCAATCTATCCCTGGTGTCATCCAATCAGATCCTCATTCCAGATGGGGATGTCATTGATTCTGTTGGAACCTGATCTACAGTGCTGAAACGGAGCTGCTAAGCCCAGGTGTAATTTCTGTACACAGGCAACGAGTAATAAATTCTCCCTGCTTCATCCCTGCGCGTGGCTTGCTGAATGCTCCATAGCAAATGTTTTCTCCCAAAGACTATATTTGCATTTTATTCATGACTCTATCAGGATTAATTTCAGTGTTTCATGTTGCCTGTAAATCCTCATGTAATATGAATGAAGCAGCAGCTGCTGCAAGCTGGCAGCTTGGGCATTCGAAGGGCATATCGTGCCTGAATCCACTTACTTTAGATGCTTTCAAATCTGCTCTCCCCCCCTCCCCTTCTGCACATGAACCACAAACTAAAGCAGGGAGGATTAAAAGGAATAACTGTTTGAGGCAGTAAACTGAGGGGAGGTGAGTCATTTAACCTTTGCTGCTTAAATGTCTGATGAAATGCAGATAATTATCATTCAGATTTGAAGAAGGTAATATAAACATTGTAAGGTTTTCATGACTGGTAACTCCGGAGAAAGATCACATTAATCCAAGGTTTGATTTACTCACACAGAACTCTCAAAGAAGCATCCGTAGCAGCAGCTGCATGATAAACTGTATGCTGGTCCTGTATTCCAATGTATCAGATGCTTGCTACATCCTTCTTTAACCATCCTAGATAGAGAGCAAAATGGTTGTTGATAGATTGGGGTATCATCAGAAGGTACATTTTATATTCAATTTTCATGCTATTGCCAGGTGCAAAGCTTAATTAGATCTTGAACTACCGTCTCCCCTCCCATCTTATCAGATCCCACACTTATGTTTTGATAGATACAAACACCCAGCTTGGTCTCATGATACATTGTAGTTCTGTGTGTAAAAATTACAAATTTGATGTATTTGATGAATGGTCAAACTGCGAATAAGTCATACTCCCAAGTTCTGTATGTGCAGAGAGACACCAGCTTCCATATTAGTTGACTTATAGGGCCTTTATACTACTAATAATAGGAAATGGTGATTGGGTGTTAATTTTACTAGATAATATTCTTGCCAAAGTAGACCGTTGCCAGGGAATCATTTTGGTGACATAATAAATCTCTGTTGGGTTGTAAAACCTTAGTTCTAGATGGAACTTTTGCATAATAGCAAATTGTAGAGGTTCATCATGCACTGGGTAATAAATAAGCATGTCTCCTATTCAGAAATAAACACATCCCAATTCAATGGGATTTATTGCCAAGAATAGATGAAATTAAAGACTCAATTACTTAATCTGAGCAGCCATTTATTACATCTTTATAAAAGATATTACATGATAAGTGCAATAGATTTTGCTGCCACATTTCTAGATCTGCATCTTGGTCTCAGTTGTTTAAATTCTGCATTTAATTTCAGTATTTCAGTAAAACTGTTGATTTTTTCTTTCACTTTGATTTTTTTTCTTTCACTGTCAAATGGCTTATTGCAAATGGTTCACCAAGGTTCACTTTCTTAATATAAATACTGTTTGTTGCCCCGGTATCATAAAATTAATGCAATAAAATTGAGCCCATCAGCCAATGGAGCATGAAGTGGAGCCCATTGACAGTAAATTTATCTGTTGCTGATTATGTCTTACTGGGGACCCTGAAATGCACTTAATCAGGGCATTGATTTACATGACGAATTCTACTTCATTACGGGAAGTGAAAAATGAACCACATTGATGAACATAAAAAAAAAAAAAAACTCCAGGTGCAAATATGTTCTTGTCAAGCTCTGATGATGAAAAGAGGATGGTTCTATGAATAAGATTTAGAATGTATTGGATCACAGTCCCCATGAAGCCACTCATCCATTTAGTGATTATAGGCGTTGTAGTCCCAAAATCTAGAGAGCTCCAGGCTGCATATTTCTGATTTAAATAAAAAATATTTAAGTTTCCAAGTCTCATACTTCCTGTGTGACCTTAAGTATCCTTTAATACATTCACTACTTTATTCCATGTGAGCTCTATGCTCATGCTGTTTATTTGTACTTCATTTTTCTTTTGTTAGTTGGACATCTTCTAAAAGGGTAGGAATTAACCTTCAGTCCTGCTAAGTTCTCAACGTTATGGTTCTATGATGCTGTTTGCCATCTCCTGATTGGAACAGAACATGCTATCACTTCAAAGGTTAATGACCTCTTATGCCTTGTTCTTGGCCAGATGACATCTCTTCCACTGCCCACTCATTCTCTGAACTGATGGTAGTTAATTATCACTCTGTGAAACTGCTTAACTCTACAGGAACACTATTTGGATGAAGCAATAGCAGCTGATTGAGGTCAGGTGTATTTTGAAGAAAAGAAGTTTGCCAGATCAGGCAATAAATATGAATGTCAAGGTGGAACTGGAGTGTTTCAAAATAAAGGGTGATCATTATGCCATGTGCATAAGGCATAGAAAACCACTCTTAGCCTTAAATGTAAAGGGCCATGGGGGAACAAAGTGTTTTATTTTTTAAGAATAGATCTCTTGTGAAATAGAGCTCTTGGAAGCCCTTCGATAATGGGCTAGAATTTGAATCAACTGTTATTTCCTGCTCACAAGCCTACCTATGATAAATATATTTTATAGTCAAAAATTTTAGAAATTTTGGCAGGCATCTGATTGACCATTGCATGGAAAAGATGCTGGAATGGATAGACTTTTGGTCAAATCCAAATGAATATAGGAAGCTGTACTAAAACAATTGGACTGTAATTGACAGTGGCTCTCCGGATGTTCAGACAAAAGACTTCCCAAGCTCTACCTAGAGATGCTAGGTCAGGGCTCTCAAACCTGCGGCCTGCGGGTTGGATGCGTCATGCTCTGGCCATGCCCATGCCCGGTTTAGCAAAGGGAAGAAAAGTCGTGATACATCACGTGAAGCCGCCATGACGCTGCGAGTTTGACACCCCTGTGCTAGGTTAGTCTTGAGAAGTCACAGATGAAAATCAGATGATTGTCACTGAGCCACAGCCCTATTCCCTTGATGTTCTTTTCCATCTATTTTTTCAGATTCTGGAAAATTTCCAACATAATTAAATACAGAAAAAGAAAGATGGTTTTTCTTTGTACTTCCAAGGTGTATCATCCTATTTGTACCAACATCAAACTGCAGCAGTAAGCTGTGATCTCTGCTAAAGGAGCCAACACTACTTTTCCACCAAAGTTAAACTGGATTTTAGAAGGTTGGTATGAAGAATTTCACCTAGGCTTCTCCTGGCAACCCATACTGAGCTGTCAAGAATATCATAAAAAAAAAAAAAAACCAGCCAAAGTTCAGTTCTTCATTTACTTACATCCAGTAGACAAAAACTTTTCAGACTAAACTTTTACTACTCTCACCAAAATATATATCCCAGGAGATTCTACGGAGTGGCTATGCTAACTCTCTTCCTCTGTTCCCTAATCAGATCTGAATCAGAATCAGAATAGAGCTGGAAGGGACCTTGGAGGTCTTCTAGTCCAACCCCCTGCTCAAGCAGGAAACCCTATACCATTTCATACAGGTGTTAAACTGGCGGCCCACAGGCCAGATGCGTCACACGCAGGCTACACCCACCCCAGCTCTGCGAAGGGAAAAAACACTGTGAGTTTGACACCCTTGATCTACTAGGACTCCAAGGTCCCTCTGACACTCACTGTTTTTGAGCCAGGTTTGCCTAATCTGTACTTTTAGTTTTGGTTTTTCCTGCCTAGGTGTAAAACCTTGCTTTTCTCCACATTAAATTTCATGTTGTTGGATAGGGCCCATTGTTCAAGCCTGTCAAGATCTTTTTGGATCCTGAGCTTGTCTTCTGGGGTGTTGGCTATACCTGCCAACTTAGTGTCATCTGCAAATTTGATAAGTTCCCCTTCTATTCCCTCATCAAAGTCATTTATGAAGATATTGAAGAGTACTGGGCCTAAGACAGAACCTTGTGGTACCCCACTGCTTAATTCCCTCCATTCTGGGATCTGTTGCCTTTTGTCTCACCCCGCCCTTCCTTGGAAAGTGCTCCCTCCTTGTTAAGAAGCTACCACTTCACTGTTGTACATCAACCAGCTCCCCCTCTGCAGGCTCCCTCCTTCACATGAGCAGTATTACCATTATTTTTCTGCTGCAGTAAAATCACTCCATTTTGGAACATAATTTTCAGGTAGTAAACTATCCTAGCAGTTCAGCAGGACATAGCTATTTATCTCCAATAGTCAAGTAGTATTGTGTTGCTTCACAGTGTTCTCTAAGATAAGTACGATGCAAGTAATATCTTGGCAAATCAGTCATGAGCTATTCAAACTCTTAGTGTATGCTCCATTGCCTTTCTAGAGAGGTAAATGCTGGTCATATTGAGCATAAGAAATTGAGATTAAATATGTTTATATTTTAGATTGGTGGTAATAACAATGCCCTTTAGCTACAATCTTTGGTGTGTATTTCTATGCTTATTTATTTTTTATAAATTTTCTAAGGCTATTCAATTCCATAATGATTCTTGGGAGCACATAATATTATAAACAGCCAGGAACAATATAACAAATAAAAATGATGAATATTTGGTAAGGGAAATAATATATACACAAAATAATCTAACACAAAACATTTCTATAACAGGCTTATCATATGCTCTAGACCTAGGCATAAAGGAAGAGCCAGTTTCATTTAAATGAAGTCAGTGTAGGGGCCATATGGGTCCTTTCAAAATATATATGTAAAGCTCACCAATTAGAATACTTAAGATATTATTTACATTCATGCTTCTATGTTGCTCAGTTACAATATCACCTGCATTGGATTTCAGTGTGTTTCGGGCTGTTTGTGAAGATAGTCTTCATCCATTCATCTGGAACGACAATGGAAAGGGTCAACATAAGCAATGGAAATGGCTACCAATTGCAGCATTTGAAGGGATTGCAAATGGCAAAGATTATATCTTCTTTCACTTTTTGTGCATTGTTTCAGGAGTTCACTGCATTCCACTTCTCCCCTTCAATTAGGAACTGACAGTAGTTTCATATTCTTCTAGCAAATTGGCTCTATAAGAAACACTGGAAATAAAACTCAGGAAAAGGGACATCTTGTAACATGTCTGGATTCTGCTTTGGGACATTATTTAAACACTGTTTGGATGAAAATTTAAAAAGCATCCTAAGTTTGCAAAAAGCATCCTTTGGCTTTATGTCTTGGTTGTTTTACGCCTGCATCATGTCTGCAACCATCTTGAGGCAATTGTTCCTGATTATTCACTCCATTTCTTTGATCTTAGTCCACAACAATGCCATTTGGGTTGTTCTGGACTGTCCACTTTGTTCACAGCAATGCGGGGCTCTTCACTGGCTCCTTATTTGAGCTAGAATTCAATTGAAACTACTGGGACTTATGTTTAGAGATCTGAAGCCAAACTGCCCTGATATCTTTCTGTCTCCCTACAATCCTGTTTAATCCTTGGTCCTCACATTCCTCTGATGAGGGCCTTCTTTCCATTCCATTCTTCCCATTCGTCAAATTCTAGGTCAGGATCTTCTGACCCTAAAACTCTGGAATAATTCTTTTTTGCTCTGTGAGAGTTTGATGGTCTTAAAAGAGGCTTAAAGATGTGTTTTCCTCTTCCTTGAGTTAGTGTAGGGCCTGGTTATCCTACCCAAGGGGTGTCAAACTTGCATCGTCACGGCAGCGTCATGTGACATATCACGACTTTTCCCCCTTCGCTAAACTGGGCATGGGCGTGGCTAGCACATGACGCATCTGGCCCTATCCATTTGACACCCCTGTCCTATCCTATTTTCATTCATCCTGTCAGTACCTAGGTCAATGCCAAGTTAATTTGAATTATTGATATATACATACTCAATCATATTGCAGGGTATTTGTTTTAAAAGATACACATTTGATATATATATTTTCATTAAATACCACATTGTGTGAATTGTCAACATTATTAGATGAGGTCATGCCTGCTAGAGAAAGTGACCTCCAGAGAAAGCCCAAACTAAGGTAACTCAGTAGGTGGCACTCCTCTCTTAAGAGAGAGCGTAGATCTAATTTTGGACCTGCAAATTTTTGTAGCTTAAACTGCAGGAAAATATAGTATTTTCAGTGAAAGATTGTTGTTTTCCTTACACTATTCTATTTTTAAAGTCAAATTAGCTGAAATAAAGTAAATTAAAGTAAACCTTTACATGACTAATGCCAGAGGGACTGTGGAAAGCCGCCCCCAAATAACTGTAAGGCACCAATCCCTGAGGTAGCAAATTGTTAAATATTTTATAAATAAAATTAAGGAGTCTCTTGCATATCCATTTAACATTATGAAATATTCCCAACAGTGCCCCTCAAATCTTCACACATCATTTTACGTTACTGAAGATACCTAGCAGCCTGCTGTATCCATTTGTTCTGAAGCATGTCTTTTTCTAAAGAACTGTGAAACTGTTGTTTTCCAGAGGATAATATTCCAGTCTTATCATTAGGCACACAATGAGTTGTTCCTGCAACTCATTTTTGCTGGCAATGTATTTTTATTGTGTCAGAACACTTCATGTACCTTCTAGTTGGTGTAATATGAAAAATAAGTTGGCTTGCAAGGTAGTCTTTACAAAAGAAACCTAGCTTGGATAGAAGATTTTGAACATATTTACAGTAATATTTTGTTTTGGCTACAATAAAAGCATAGTACACTAGCCAGAGTCACTTTTTTGTGAGATAGATGGCCATGCAAATTTGATAAATAAGCAAATAATAGTAATAGAATTCTTTATTGGCCAAATGTGGTTGGACACACAAGGAATTTGTCTCCGGTGCATAAGCTCTCAGTGTACATACAAACAAAGTAATAAATCATAGATCGTAAATCATAATATACAGCAACAATGAATAAATCATAATATACCGATAGGAGAAGGTAGTAGGAAAGATGAGAGGTGAGAAGATGAGAAGGATGAGAAGATGACAATGATAATAGCAATACAGCCTACTACATCTTTGGGCAGAAGACAGAGCTGCAGGAGTTAGTTATTGAGCAGAGTGATGGCATGGGGGAAGAAACTATCTTTGTGTCCAGTTGTTTTGGCATGCAATGCCCTATAGCGATGTCTTGAGGGAGAAGTTGACATAGTTTATGTCCAGGATGGGATATTTTCTCAGCCCTCTTTCTGCAAAATATCAAATTTCAGCAAAACGTGCCAAATACTTCCCTCGACACTATCAGAGAATACTATACTGGTAGTCCTTGATTTACAATCAGTTGCTAACAACCATTTGTATTTATGATAGCCATGGAACAGGTGCTTTATGGTCTGTTAATCACCCCCTGGCCATCATAAATAGTTGCCTCCCCCATAGTCATGTGACCACAAGTCAGGTGCTTGGCAACCAGTGGTGGCATTCTGCAGTCCTGTGATCACAATTTTCCAGCAAAAACCAGCCATTTGAATGAATGGATTCACATTTATAACTGCTGGATTCATTTAACTATTGCAATGTCCACTTGATGACTGCTGTGTCTGCTTAACAAGTGCCATAAAAAGGTCATAAAATCACTTCCAGCGATATGGGTGTCTTGATTTCTGACTGTCATGCTTACAACCAGATTTCTAGTCCCAACTGTGGACCTAAATCAAGGATAATCTGTACATAGAACAAAGTTAACTGTGATTTGTTTACAATTTTTCTATCTTAATGAAAGCATTAGGTGAAAGGAAGGCCAAGGTAAGTCCATCATGCAGCCCTCTACGGTACTCATATGTTCCACCGTATGCAAGAATTGTTTCTGCAAAAATTAGGATAAGAGAAAATGATTGAAAATGAATTCTCTATGTGTGTATAAAGAAAAAAAGTATTTGCAAAGAAAGTGGTCAGAGACAGGAAGGAACACTTAAAATTCTGGAAAGCAGACAAAATGCAGATCTCTTTGAATGGAAAGAAAAATTGATTGACGTAGATGAATAGGGCTAAATGAATAGAACTAGAAATAAATGAAATGAAAATGTTTTGGTTGGAGCTAGGAGTATTTCAGAGATTTGGGCAGAATTTTTTGTCGAAGGATAGAACTGAACTGAATGAATGCTGTAAGAGTTAATACTGTATCTAAGTAACTATTGATGAAAAGAAAGTTGTAAATGCTATATTTGAGAAAAATGGGGAGACTTCTAATGTTGGTGGGGTAACTGACTGAAAGTGTATGAAAGTAACAAGAGTAAGAGTGTGGGAAGTGCAGTGCATTAAATGCTTGGCATGGGGTGTGCAGAACAACTTTTTGCTGTTCGGCAGAGAAAAGTGTAAATGTGAAATAGAAAATTTATAACACACTTGTTAATTTAAAAAAGGGATATGATAAAGTACATAGGCTTGAATTATTGAATGTTCTGCAATATGGAGTTGTTTGCTGAATGCAGTAAGAGTGGAAGTAAAGTTTGTGACCGTATGTAAAATATTTAAATGGTTCTCTACTGACCAGGTAGTAACATAAGAATGTGAAGAAACATAGAATAGACTATACAACGTAAAGAGACAGATGGCCTGCAAGTATGTATCAAAGACCAAAGTATTTGTGTTTGGCTATGAACAGAAAATGAATTAATTAATTAATTAATTAATTAATTAATTAATTAATTAAGAATTAATTAATTAATTAATTAATGCAGTTTACATACACAGTAAAAAACTGTAGCAAGTAGATGTCCCAAAGGTGCTTTTTTCAAGAGGCAACTGGATTTTCTACTTTTTCTTTGAAGACATTTCACTTCTTATCCAAGAAGCTTCCTCAGTTCTGAAGAAGCTTCTTGGATGAGAAGCGAAACATCTTCAAAGAAAAACCAAAAAGCACCTTTGAAAAAAGCACCTTTGGGACAACCATGACCTGGATGACTGAGAATCTCCACAGACATATAGCAAGTAAATGATTTTGTAGACCTTAGCAGAATGCTTCATAAAGACTGTAAAAGGTTTTCCTACATGGAAATGAATGAAGACAAATTAAAATATTAAATGCTAGTAAAAGTTAGTAGATCATATGTGGTCTGTTGTGAGGAATGAATGCTTGATAAAAGAAGCTGTGGATAATAGCTTCTGCCCACTTTTTAGTATGGGAGTGGCAGTTGGGTGAAGGTGGCTTAGATTCTTACAACAGCATAGAAATCCCCCCGCCCCAAACAAAAATTGAGGCCACATTCTAAGTCCTTGGGCTATTCTTGCAGTCAAAAAAGAAACGTGATGGCCAAAACCAGCATTCATTTATATATTGGCATTTTAGAAGGCTACCAATCTTGGGCCAAGGAAAAGAGTTTTTGGCAGACAAACTCAGAAGAATTATTTAAAAGGCAACAGTCGGTGAACTGATAAATCATGGTATCCTAAATTCATAATATTTTTATCCTCTCCATTCACATCAGAAGTTTACTGTCAAGAATAATGCTAGTCTATTTCATTGTTCTCATCAGAAGAACATTTAAGAATGAAATGAAACATTTTAGATTGGGTTTGTGGCCGTCATCAGACCATTAAGTCAGTGCCAAGATCAGATTTTCAGATTGGGGTGAGGGGGAACCAAATTGCTAAGATCAAATTGATTGTCTTCTCCAAGCAACCAGGCACCTTAGATTTTTATAGCTTTCTACGACATCAGATTCAATTTCCATTTTCCTCTAGGTAAAGTCTAATGTGAGCTCGCAACCCCCCCCCATGTACTCCTCACTGTAACATTTTCACATCCATCCCATCAAAGATTCATGTTTCAGGCAGGAAATGTAGCTTGGAAAGACAGGTCTAAATTATCATATTAATAAAGATGGATTAGAGACTTAAGAGACAAATTATTGAAGCATTTTTTACCAGGATGAACAGAGCTGAATTATTGTTTTTATCATACTGGTTGAGGTTGATGAGGATAAAGTTCTCTACTGCTATGACAAGCAATTTTATGCATTCTTTGTATATTTATATCTTATAGATCCATTTGTGATATACTGAATAGACCATAAACATGCATTTTATGGTCATTAAAGCAAAGCATTTTGCTTTGACTTGCAAAGTCTTTGCTTCTAATTTTAGATCCAGTCAAGTGCCATTATAATTGTTGTGGCTCACCAGTGGCCAGCAGAGCTGGTGGCAGACTCGGACAGTGAGGAGGTTGGGGAGGAACATGGGCCAGTCCTGGAGTCTGGGGAAGACTCTGATGAGTGTTCTGCATTGGAGGCAGAGATGGGGTCAGGGCCATCCGACAGTTATCAGCTACCTTCAGAGTCGGAGATAAGTGGGGCTGAAGAACAGCTGGAGCCTGTTCCCGATGTGTGCATGCGCAGAGCTATCAGGAGAAGGGAACAATTAAGGAACAGAGGTCGACTCGGGGGTAAAAGCACAAGGGGACGCTGAATGGCCACTTCCATAGGAAATAAATAGGATCAAAATGGGAATGAGTGAAAGGGAAGTGGTGTTTGCAGGAGACAATTAATTCATTTGTGTGAAGATTTGCTTATCTGAGAGACTCCTTGCCAAGTATTTCCTTGTTCAGTGTTGCGCCTGGAAGCTATCGGTCTGGCAACTACCCAAGGATTGATAAGGTCTATGTTTGCAATTCACCCTTGAAAGACTGTTTGCCGGGACTTTGCTGGATATGAATGCTAGGAATTCACATTAGCCAAATAAAAAGGTTTTTTTTCAGGACAAGGAGTTTGTTTCGGGATTTTGTGAATCCTAGGTCAGAACAATAATATAAATTATTTGTTGTAAAGAAAGGTAATCATTATAACATAGTTTCTTGTTCATTGCTAATGTGTGTGTGTGTGTGTGTGTGTGTGTGTGTGTGTATTCAATTATATTAAATTTCGATATAATTTATATTGATAATTTATAATGTATTCAACAAAAGTGAACTTGGCAAATAGCAGTATTGCCAAACTTGTCAGGAATTGGAAAAGCATGCAAAAAGGCTCTGGACTGGTTAGTACATGGATCTGCAATGTTTTTCAGGGCCATAGACTGGGAAGTTGAAAACATCCCAGAAAACAAATGCCAAAATACATCACTACTGCCTCCAAGAAAACTGCATGTGGGATCCAGGTAATTACTAACAGTCATGCTTGACTCAAGGGCATTTTTACTTTTACCAAAAAATAAATTATTTTCTACCAGTAAACAATGAACCCACTGAGCACATCAGGAAGTGGTCACTTTAAATTTGCATTATGTTTCATTCCACTAATTCATATACACACAGAATGTTTCTCAAACTGAAATTGATTGAGAAGTTTTGGCTGAACTGTAACCACTGTTGTTGGACCTCAATAATAGCAGCTATATTTGTACATGTTAAATGTAATGAAATCGTGTGCTTCAGAATGTAAACTGATTGCTTTTGGGACCTTAAGGGTCAGTAAGCAATTTGAATGCCCATGTACAGCACCACACAATATCTTGGGTGAGTTACAAAATCCAGAGTGGTAATCATTCAACACAGATTATTGTGTATAAGAGATTTAATGACTTGATTTGATGAATGACAGACTTGACAAAAATGGCAAATCTTATCATATTGCTAAATATGTTGCCTAGTTAAGCATTGCAAACTAGGTATGTAGCTCCCTCCCTTTGCAATTGCATTGCCTGTTTGAGACTCTTACTTGCAGTAGCAATGTAAAGTATTTTAGGAATTAAGATGTGTTCTGGATCATGGTATCTATCATAATTACATATTGTTCTCCAGTTAAAGGCAGAAAAACCTGGTTAACATACATTTGTGGTCATAATACTCTGTACTTAAATTCACACTGTATAGCTATTGTGAATCCATGCAGTCTAATGGATTTATTCTTACAGACCTGAAACACATAGGTCTGTGTTTCTGCCATCTAATTTCCAGGAGGTTTCTTTCTAAAAATTACACTTTGCTTCCTTTCTGGTAAGGATTGGATTTCATTGGGTCATTATTTGTCTGGATTGACTTTCAGTTATTGATTACTCATCTTTGTTTGGTAGTAACCTGGAAATACCAAATGTACTAAAAGATGATAGATAGATTATATATATATATATA
>QLTV01002680.1:2327679-2358332 GCA_003457575.1 Thermophis baileyi
ATAGATAGATAGATAGATAGATAGATAGATGATAGAATTCTAATGATATAGATGATAGATAGATAGATAGATAGATAGATAGATAGATAGATAGATAGATAGATAGATAGATAGACAGACAGACAGACACACAAACACACACACACACACACACACACACACACACACACACACACACACACACAGATAGGGTATGATGTATACAGTGATAAACAATACGTAAACACCAATCTATGTAATATCCGTGTGCATCTGTTCATATACAATATTGCTTCAAATCTGACCTAGTCATATGTAATGCTTATCATGGATAACTTTTATATTCCTCAGGAATATATATTTCAATATGTATTTCAATATATTTAAATCTGTCTGAAGCCTATCCAGTCCTTACCATTGACAGGGAGATGATGTGGGAAGCATCCTGAAATGCCACATATATACCCCATCATCCCCTTTTTTGTCTCTGTCTAGATCTATAGAGAGAGCCAGTTTGGTGCAGCGATTAAGGCATCAGGTTAGAAATCAAGAAACGGTGACTTCTAGTTAGACCTTAGGCACAAAGCCAGCTGTGTGACTTGAGCCAGTCACTTTTCTTCAGGATGGAAGGAAACAATGGCAAATCACTTCTGAATAAAACTTGCCAAGAAAACTGCAGGCATGTGTCCAGGCAGTCTCTGAGAATCAGACAGGATTGAATAGAAGAAGAACAAAATCTACAGGGCAACTTCTGCAGACTTAGAATAGGTTTGTAACAAATTGCCTTCCATGAGTAGAGGCTGACAAAAATATTAGTGAGAAGATATAATGTGAGTTTTCTTTCCTTGTGTGGAAAGGGGCTGAATGCAGGAGTCATATGTGTGCAACACTGATTCTTGTAAAGCTTTCACCCACTGTATGGATCAAAGACATGCTGTATATCTTCCTAAGGCATCTATAATGAATAAGATATGTTGCCTGGGGAAGGAGGTGCAAGATGCCAGCTCCAGTCTGATGTGGTTCTCAAGCAAATTCATTTTACTTATATATTTTACAAAGACTATTGAAATTGTTGCCTGATTTTTTAAAGGGGAAGGAGAGTATTCATTTTCACATAGTATAAAAATAGCATGTTGCTGTAGCAACAACTAAACCTCCAAAATATTTTTTTTAAAAAAATACTCTGGCTTTGATTTGAAAATAAAACTTAGGTACTAGTGGTGACACATTAATCCAGGCCATCTGTAGCAAGTGACTATAGTATGTACCCAGGGATGGGGTTGGGGGGGGAGCAGCTTCTACCCATTTAGTAATTTTTAAGGAAGCTACACTAAAAAAACTGCTCCAGAAGCTTCTTTGCCAAGTAGATAATAAGCTTTAAAATAATCATCTCCACAAGAGCCTGATCCAAGTTCTCATTAAAGTGCTTTGTCTTCTCTGTTATTTAATAGGTTTTGACCTGGCCACTGCTACTGCTCTGGTTTCTTTCTTTCTTTCCTTCTTTCTTTTAATGTGCTTGCTATCTAATTCAAGTTAAACACATTTAAATTTTGTTGATTTAAACCTGTGGCTGATGTTCTCCCATTGTCCATAAATGTTTAATGTTAGAGCATTGTTTAGAATATTTTACCTTCCTTTCTTTCTTTCTTTCTTTCTTTCTTTCTTTCTTTCTTTCTTTCTTTCTTTCTTTCTTTCTTTCTTTCTTTCTTTCTTTCTTTCTTTCTTTCTTTCTTTCTTTCTTTCTTTCTTTCTTTCTTTCCCTCCCTCCCTCCTGTTTAATGTAGTGGTTAAGGCACCAGGCTAGAAACAAGGGATTGTGAATTCTAGTCCTGCCATAGGCATGAGGCCATCTGGGTGACTGTACTCAAATATATCAAATTACATTGGGGGATCTCCATCTAACATCACATTTGGCTCCCTCTCCCTCTCCCTCTCCCTCTCCCTCTCCCTTCCAAGAAAATAAAATAAGAGCTGTTCCAAGCCAGCCACCAAAGCAGCCACTAGAGAAACTGCAGCCCATTTCTGGATACCATGTGGTTTTGTATCCCATTCTCCTTCATTCTTTCTTCAGGGCGTTTGTTCCTAGCTGGCTCAATTTGGTACATATATTTTTTCAAATGTTATGAAATTAACATACAGCCCTTAAAAAGTGCACAAATATATCAGGGATACACCTCAACAGGAATGCCACCAGGAAGAGAGGGCAAGCAAGGGAAGGAGTAAGTAGTTTGTTGATCCCTATTTGGGAACCCTTTGAATATAATATATAACTAAGTCAAGGTGGCAAACATTCATAATGCTCCTTTCTCCATCTTTTTTCCCCACAACAACAATCCTATGAAGTGGGTTGGGCTGAGAAAGAGTGACTGGCTTTAAGTCACCCAACTGGCTTTCATGCCTAAGGTGGGACTAGAATTCACAGTCTCCTGGCTTCTAAACGGGTGCTTTAATTACTAGGCCAACTAGTTTGGTGTTTCTGTGTTTTCTTTTTAAAAAAAAGTCAAAGATGTGGGGTCAGAGATCACCCCCACCCCAGAAAAAAGTACTTTGTCTTTTGTGTTGTTGCCCTTCTGACAGTAGAGAGGACACATTGAAAGCAATTGATGGAATGAAAAAGATCATAGGAAAGAAAAAAGAACTACAGTGGGCACAAGAAGGGGCTTTTGTGAGTCACAGCACATGAAATTCTGCTTGCACCAAATACAAGTTTTCGGCTTGGAAGGATGGGATGTTAATTTAGTGTGTGAAATGTACTCATTTTCTTTGCATTTCTGATTGCACTCCAAATTATCAAGTGTCTAAACTTGCTGACCTTCATGCCACATTATAAACCTCATCTGATGAACCAGATTTTTTTTTAATTCAGAGAATGCTAATTAGGAAGCTTTGTTGGTTAGCCACAGTGACGGAAAAACTATTTTATTCTTTATTCGCCTTCATTAAAATTGATTTAGGATGTAATTAGTGATGACCTTTATACAATTATTTTTCCTAAGTGTTCTTATGGATTGATCAATAGGATTGTGTGACAACAAAACACTGATAACGATAATGGGAGAGATAATAAATGACTGACCAGAAATAAATGAACCCATTAGTTTCCTTGAGTTTCTAAACATGAAGAAAATGACCAGTTGGGCAATCAACCTTGAGATGCTGAATTCTGAATCCTCACTACGTAAAACAACCTTCTCTAATCTAAATATTCAAATAGTTAGACTTAAATTTCCACAATTTTTACAAATGACTCTTATCTTAGGGTTTGACGTCCACGTATTTGGAAAGATATGAGAAGTCTAGTTTGAGCAAAGAGTCAATAATAATAATAATAATAATAATAATAATAATAATAATAATACCGTGTTTCCCCGAAAATAAGACCCTGTCTTATATTTTTTTGAACCCTGAAATAAACGCTTGGCCTTATTGCCATGCACTCAAAAGCCCGACTGGGCTTATTATGAGGGGATGTCTTATTTTGGGGGAAACAGGGTAGCAGCAGCAGCAGCAGCAGCAGCAGCAGCTCTTAAGGGCAATTTTTCCATCTCATTCCTAGATCCAAAGTTACCGCTTATCTACAACTGCTAACAGCAGGGTTTTCTTGTAGAAAGCTGAATAAACAGAGTATGGAATTTGATACCGCATTATGGACTAATAGTTGCTAATTTAGACCAGTGTAGAATTTAAACTAGCATAGAAGAAGCATATAGTCATACACATTTTGTGTACCTTTTTACTGATGTATACATTTTCATGCCTTTTTTCTCAATATAGTACACTGGTTTTCTACAATGATTGCTTTTATAAGGGGAAAAAAAAGCTTAGTCATAGTCTCTCAGTCTGTTAAAGGAGATACAAAATGAGAGAATTTGTATTCCCTCTATTTAGTAGAAGAGTCTTGGTGGGTTGGGGAAGGACAACAAAACAGATTCCTTCCATACATTGCACAACAGAAGCCTGGTTTTAATGCCTCCATGCTGTGGCTTCTGATGCTTCCTTAACAAAATCTGCTCACTGCAGTTTGCTGGAATGGCTGCCATATGCTATTTTTTATCTGCTCTTATAAATTAATCGCCTAGGTGCATTGAGGGAATTTGAAGGAGCCTTTCAGTTATTTGCACTGTATATCAAATAAATTGGAACTTTCAGAAGTGCATAATAATTTGTACTCGACTCCACTTAAGCTTCAGGAATCTTTTCTGATTTGTTGAAAAAGACCTCCACCTTCCTGCCACCCCCTGCTTTTTAATTTATTTTGTTCAGCTTACACAAATGTTTTTTCTGATCATTTCTGTACTGTCTTTCTTCCATTTTGTCATACACACTTTAATGTGTAGGAGAATGTCATCAGCATGTTGACTTTATGAACCTTAATTGAGTATTACTTAACCAATAATCTATAGCAGGGGTCTCCAACCCCCGCACCAAGGACTGGTAGATTCCCCTGGTTGCGAATCGAGCCACGCAAGCAGCAGGCGAGCATGTGAAGCTTCATTTGTTCATGCATGGGATTAAGTTGTGTGTGTGAAACCATCCCCTCCCTCCTGCCACCACTGCCACCACCGCTGCAAGTCTGTGGAGCCAAAAAAGTTGGGGACCGCCGATCTATAAAGTATTCTTCATGCTTCAATGGGTTAAAAAAATATATTATTGTGACTACTAAGTCTGCTTGCTGGAGAGTAATATCTATTCTTCTATTCTGATTTTCCTTCCCTAGCTATTTAAAGGTTTTGCTTCCATGCCCTAAAATTTGTGAAGAACAACTATTGGTCTTACTTGTTTGGAGCTAAGAAATGGGCTTGCTTAGCCAGACTATTTGTTTCTACATGTATTGCTATGCAACCAATATTTAACCTACTCTTCATCTTTAAAGACAAATTCCCAAACAGGGACCATTTAAAATGATTTACATCCAATTAAAAACCATTTAAAACAATAATTTAGTTAAAAGGATCTTAAAATAACTTGCTTAAACCATTAAAAGCTTTAAAACTGTAATAATCATGTTAAGGGCAGAGGAATCAATTTGGTTGCTTAAAAGATTCCTAGGATGGCTTTCACTTCCTTGAACACTGAAGAAGTTTCAAGTTTTAGAAAGAAAGCAAAAGTAATTTTACATTTGCATCAGCAGTAAAACAGCAGCTAAAAGTAGAAGTAACACTAAGAAAGGGCAGGAACAAAAATACTCCTTCTTAAAGTCTAGGAGAAAAACAACAACTTCAGCTCATGCCAAAGCAAGAAAAAAAACTGTAGGCTATAAGAGAAAAATGTTCCTGGAAAATCACTATATCAGAGGCATATTTTCAGTTGCCATTCAAAATGGATACAAATTCTTCACCAGATTTATGATTATTCCAAATTTCTTCAGTGGGAGCAATTGACTAGTAGTTCTCAAAAACAGGACTCTTCACCTTAGGATCAACAGAGAACCACTACCAAAAAGTCCTGTGGGAAGACATCTGGTGTCTCTTCTTGAGCCTGAACTGAATCACACAGAGACTGTGGTGGCAGAACTCTGGAGACTTAGAGGTTTACAGAATGTCACAGAGAGATTTATGCGCAACCTTGCAGAGGGCAGCAAAAGTGCAAGAGACACCATTTTAAATGTCAGCTAATGGCTTTACCTGACCGATGGCAGTAAGTTACTTGGGAGCCCAAGACCTTTCTTCGTCTTCTCTCCCCCCCCCAGATGTCCTGGAGTCAAGGGATAATTAAGAACAAGGCATTCCATATTTCTAGACCACCCTACAATTAAAGAATATCTCATTTCACCTATCACCACTTTTCTAAAATTATCTTCTTCTTTGAAAGAAGGTTCCCAAGCAAACTCTCTTTCACCAAGCTGAACTCTTAAATTATAAAAGTGCTGGAGAATTTCACTGTCAAGTAATAGTTGCCATGCTGAAACAGATTCTAGTGAAAAGGAAGCTTTATATTTTCTGACATGCTCCAAAGCAGGGGTGGGTTCTAACTTACCTCGCTGCCGGTTCGCTTCCTTGCCATGCTGAAACAGATTCTAGTGAAAAGGAAGCTTTATATTTTCTGACATGCTCCAAAGCAGGGGTGGGTTCTAACTTACCTCGCTGCCGGTTCGCTTCCTCCCGTGCCGCGTGGCCGTGCCTCATGGGCGCGCGCGCATGCGCAGTCCAAAAAAAAATTAAAAAAATTCAAAAAATAAAAAGCCAAAAACAAGATGGCGACACATGCGCAGTGCCGGAAACTCGGCTTCTGTGCATGCGCAGAAGAAATTTTTTTTAAAAAAATCGAAAAAAATAAAAAAAAATTCAAAAAAAGATAGCGGCGCCCACGGACCGGCACCGACCGAACCAGATCGGTGACATCATTGTGATGTCACCAGCGGGTCGCTACCGGTTCGGGAGAACCGGTCCGAACTGGGAGGAACCCACTTCTGCTCCAAAGTCAAACTATAAAACTATATAGATCAGGGTTTCTCAACCAGGGTACTGTGGAATCCTTCAGTTCTGTGACAGTTCACTAGGATCTTGATTTATATAAAAAAATAATAATAATTGTCCAGTCTCCAACACTGGATTGGTCCACTGAAGCATAAGCAGGCCTTGTGTAGAGGAGGCAATTGTTGGGAAGTAGAGGAGTAACAAATAGTGGAAGGAATGGAGGTAAGGAGAGAGACGGAGAGAGATGTACTGCTAGGACCTCTGTGCCAGAGTATACTTGCCTTTCTGCAGGTGCAGTAGCCTTGGAGAAGGGGGCTCTACCTCAGGTGGTTGCAGGCAATCCAGGAGCTGTGCTGGCCTGGGCACACTGGCAACAGGAGTCACCTACAAAGGTGGTGGGGAAGAGGCAGGGAAAGGAAAAATGGTGGTGGTAGTGGACGCTTTTGGAACAGGGTGTAAAAATTCAGGAGAAGTTGAGGAGTAGCAATAGCAATAGCACTTAGACTTATATACCGCTTTACAGTGCTTTACAGCCCTCTCTAAGCGGTTCACAGAGTCAGCATATTGCCCCCAACAATCTGGGTCCTCATTTTACCCACCTCTGAAGGATGGAAAGCTGAGTCAACCTTGAGCCGGTGAGATTTGAACCGCCGAACTGCAGCTAGCAGTCAGCTGAAGTAGCCTGCAGTACTGTACTCTAACCACTGTGCCACCTCGGCTCTGTGGTGAGTACAAGTATTAAAGGCAGGAGTGTTGGAGGTTGCAAGGCATCAGCCCCCCTCTAGCTTTGCAAAAGAGTCCTTGGAAAACAGGGGGGGAGGAGGGGGAGAGAAAGGAGAAGCTGGATTTAAGGAATGAAGTACATGAAACTAATATAATAATTTTGTAACTTCGGGCTTATATTTGAGCCTGAATGTACTGTGGTTCCCCGAGGCCTGAAAAATACTTCAACAGTTCCTCCAGGCTCAAAAGGTTGAGACAGCCTGACATATAAAAATAGGCTCACAGATCTCAGCTCTTTTCCCTGCCCTCATCTTTTTTGTTAATGTAACTTGGGATATGATTAATTTATCATGGCACTGGTTGACTGGTAAGTGCAACTATCATATCTGCCCATGCCCCATTTCCCTTTTACAGCATAATGCCACAATTTAAGCCAGGGAGACTATTTAATGAGAAGGTAATCTAGTGTCTTCAAAAGGAAGAAACAAATTATTCAGTCTTTTGGTTTTTGCACAAAGCAAATGGAGTGTGTTACACCCTGTTTTAAAAAGAAAAATACCGCCAAGGTACTTATTATTCTGCTGTTCAGCCTATCTCTATAATAATATATTTCATTTGGTACAATCTTTATTCAGAACAATGTTGGATTTCCATTTAAGTGCAGTTCTGAAGGTAAAAGTATCAGGCAAAAGTAATGATGCAAAATTTCATTTCTATGCTCCCCGTGACTTTCAGAGCAATTTGCTATCCTCATCCAAGTTATCAAATAAACCTTTCCCCTCTTCTGTTATCTCTGTAAATCTTCAATGTATTGTGAAAAATGCTAGATGGAATCTCTTTGCCCTATAGTTCATCTATTGTTTTTAAAAGCACTAGTGTCACAACATCCATAATTATTTAGATCAGAAGTGGAAGAGGAGAAGCAATAAAAGCATAAGAAATAGTATGGACTGCAATTGAGAGTCTTTGAGTCTTTGTAGTTGGAGGAGGAAGAGAAGGGCACCTTAGAGATATAAATTGTAGGCAATTGCACCAGTGGTGGGTTTCACTTACCTTTGCTACCGGTTCGGGAATGGGAGTGTGCGCGCATGCGCACGAGCACGCGCGACACTTCTGCACATGTGCAGAACCTTCTGTGTATGCGCAGAATGTCCGTGATGACGTCCGGGCGGGTGGGTGGAGCCTCCCGTTGCCGCTGCTACCGGTTCGCCCGAACCGGGGCAAACCGGTAGAAACCACCACTGAATTGCACACCTCTAAAAATCAGTGCTGCTAATCAAGTACAGATAGTCCTCAACTTAAACCTCCACTGAACATATTTTTATTGTAATTCATTGTGATTTTTAAGTAATACACCCATGTGACCTCAATGATAGCAATCCTAGGACTCCAAATTATGGTTGTTAAATGACCATTGGGTCATTTTGCAGAGCACAGTGTACCTCAGGGGGAGGGAAATGTCCTGGGAGGCCTGATGCAGGTCCAGGCCTACATTATATTTCAGGCCCACACTGTGGCACCCCCCCAAAGCTCACACATGGCCTGAGCCAGATCTTTTAAGGCTTTCTCCACCCCTTGAGGCACCCCCGATCTAGCAGTACTCATTGGCAACACAAAGGCTGGGATTTTTTAGGGGGCTCAGCTTGCTGCAACCACCACAGGCCTTGACTTCAGCCCTAGTGCTGCCATTGCCACTCAGAATGCCACCTTGCACTATTCTCCAAGATACACAAGCCTTGGGGAACCGTGCAATTGCCCCCCAGCCCAGTATTCCCTAGGATCTACCAGGTGCCACTTGCATTCAGATGGTTTTCTCTTTTGGTTCACAGGTCCCTCCAATCTAAGGTAGCTCCAGGTTGCACTGCGTCTTCTTTCTTGAAGTGGCTTCAGAGCATGTTCTTGTGCAGCTTCTGGAGGCTCCAGAAGCCATACAAGAGGGATGTACTCTTCTGTGACCTCTGGAACCTGCAAGAGAGGACATGCTCTCACTTGGCCTCCAGAATCTCTGGTGCTCCCATGCAGCTTTCATAGGTTCTACAGACCATGCAAGAGCATGCCCCTTGCACGCATGATTTCTAGAGCTCTGGAGACTGTGCAAAAAACATGTCCCATTCTTGCATGGTTTCTCCATAATTCAAGTGAGGAGACGCCATGTTCTTGTGCAGTTTCCAGAGGCTCTGGAAGCTGCACAAAAGCATACATCTCTCAGGCAGCTTCTGGAAACATTAGAACCCATAGAAGAACATACTCTGAAGCTGCTTCAGGAAAGAAGGCCTAGTGCAACCAGAGCTGTCTCATACACTTTAGGGCAGCTTAGATAGGGAGTTTCAGTCCACATGGTCATAAGGCTGGGTGCCCTGCCCTAATTTTGATCATGTGAATGCGGGAGCATTGCAGTAGTTGTAACTTTGGACAGAGTTTGTAACTTGCTTTGTTCAGCACTGTTGTAATTTCAAATGGATGCTGAACAAACAGTCATAAATTGAGGACTACCCGTATCTAGTATACAAAAGATACTGTAGTACCACTTTCTTTAAGTCATTGAGAGAACCCGTTACCTTCAGTCAGAGTCCACTTCTTATAATTATTTCTCATTGGTCATGCTAACTTGACAGTTATTAGAACATAAGAATATCTGCATGGCTACAGAAACGTCTCCTCTGATCTAAATAATTAGTATGGATGCTATGACACTGGTGCTTTGACAGAGCTTCTGGAATTCATTAGATCCCAAATCTCACAAGAAATATTAACCTACTGTTTGAAATGGTGAGGCAGTTATACCACACACAAACAAACCGTCTGAGAAGAGTCAAGGGATTGCTCACATAAAAATGTCTCCATTTAATCGATATCCTTATCTGTTGTTTCTCTGCTACAAAGTCCATTTACGGTGTGCATGTGTTTTAACTGAGTACCTTAAATTCCAGAGAGAGTTTTCTTTAGCAGTCTTTCTCAGCCTTGTGTCCACTAAATAGACTGAAACTTTGCCGTCCTTTTCTAACCTGACCAAGATCTAAGATGTATGGAGGTGATGGGAATTAATGTCTGGTGTATCTTGAGGGCACAGGCCTAGATGTGCTTATTCCTAGTATTCAGGTCTTGGGAATGAAGGCAGTACAATGTCTGTTAATGGCTGGACAGCTGCTTGTATTGCATCCTTGAATTAAATTCCCTCCTTTGGAGTAAAGATTTGGTGAGTGCTAATCTGTTGGAAATCAGACATGCCGTTACAGTGTCTTTAATTTCTTTAGGTAAGTGAGTGTAGCCAAAAATAAAGAGAGCAACTTGCAAGATGCACAGTCCTTGGCTCAGCTTACTAATTACAAGAAAATCCAATGGGAGCAAAAATAGTTTCTATTTTTTCCAGAGATAACAAAAGGCTGGCCCCATCCTTGATGTCCTTCAAAACTTGGCTATGTCAACAGGCTTGAGGGTTTCAAGGAAATGATGATTTAATAAGATGGTTACATTGTTGTCTAATGCTTTCTTCTAGCCTTTTAATAATAATATTGTTTTATTTGTTGAGTTTTTAAATATTGATCATTTTATAGTTTGCTAGTGTAATGGCCCAGTTGGAGGTACTGGCCCTACTTGTTCTAAGCCTTGTCCAGTTTTCTTGTTCCTTCTGCAAATTTCCTTAAGAAAATTTAGGTATTAGGCTTTAGGTATTAACATACCCAAGCCATGCTGGAACTCAGCAGTTGATCATTTCTCTAACTAAACAGGCGTGGTGCTCATCAGAATTTCATGGAGCTTAACATAATGAACTGAATAATTGCAACAGCTTTTGCCTTGGCACTTTCCCATTATTAGAACTCATTGGGGTCTAAGATTCACTAGCTGAAATACTGACTTTGTCAGTCTATATCCGGCTTCACCTTCCCACTGTAGCATCTGATCTCTGGAAATAACAGTTTTAGTCATTTCAGCACAAAATGTGCTAGCAATCCCCACAGCTATCAGTGCCACCACCACCACCACCATTCCTGCAGCTAAGAGCCTGGGATGGTTCACTCAATCACCTTGCAAGGAGGTTACATAAAGAATAGCAGCAAGATTTTGCAATACTAAATACTATTTCTAAAATTACTTTTTTCTCCATTAAATCCAGGAGTCGATGGAATACAGAAGAGTGTAACATACAGGCTTTATTTATACACACATACCAAATGACACAGCCCATATATTGTACCTACAGATATGATAGTCAACTAAGAAAATAACATATGATATCAAACATATATACAGGAACTGCCATGATAAAACATTTCTTGTATATTCATTTTAAAATCTATCATAGCAAAAGCAAACAACCCCTACTCAAATTTAAATGCTGTTATTTTATCTTTTTCTCCCCAAGTCCGGAATCAATCAGTCTTTAAAATGCATCGGGTTTAGTTTTCCACCAGACGTATAGCCATCTTATGGGAATTTCTGCTAATCTGTATTTTCCTGTTTTCTAATTAAGAAGTTACAGTATGTTGAAATTCAGCAGGGTGTTGTTGGTTTTTTCACTTAATGTTGCAACTATCTTGCTTGCTTAGTTTAACTTTCCTTTTAAAAAAAAAAGCAGTTTACTACTTCTTAATGTGTTAAAAATGGAGAGGAATACTAGCTCAAGAGAGAATTAATAACAAGCACAAACTTTGCCAACCATATAGTAGATATTTAAGCCTGTTTAAGTTAGTTTCCAGATTAAGGTCAGTGGCAGCACCTAGTCTCCTTTGGATATTCTTGACAAATCTAAGCAAGATTGGAGCTGGCTAGCTCTTTTATGGGACATTTCTTGAAAATCCCAGGGTTGTAGATTAGACAACAATGTTGAAAAAAACCTTGCAGATGCTGGGAGGGCGGAGACACAGAATAGACACTGGAGAGATTGTCTATAGAAATCATTTGCTTTTATTTTCATTGCCCCCCGACTCCAAAGTAGAAAGATTGGAGAAGGGATTATAAGAAAGTAAGCATGCACTCTGTGGGGAATACCCTGGTTATTTTGTATAGTGTGCTTGTGGGTGCTGTATATTCCCTTTACTGTCTGTTTACTCTCTTATAAACTCTTTGTCTGCAAATGCTCCACTTTGCTGGTGGAAGAAAGAAGAAAACCAACAGATCAAAGAAAAAAGAGATTGACTAAAGGAACTGCTTGGGGTTTTTTTTCCCTCCCCCTCCCCTAACCATCCACTACTAATGTGCTGGTGCCAATACATTGATTTTGATGTGTATTTACCATAGTGTGCCTGTTTACTTTCTTGTAATCTCTCTGTCTGCAAGGGGATGAAAAAAAGAAAAGAAAAGAAAAACCACAGATCAGCCACAGGATAACACATACTGACTGTAATAAAAATTGTGTAACTATGGGGCACTGGGTAATGCCGGCACTGATCATCAAGTTATTTCTCCAGCAACTTTGTAACTTCAAAGAGGTGCTGATTGTGGCAGTTGATAAAGAAAGACTACCTCTATTATATATAGTATACAGAAAAATAAAACAATATAATAATAATAATAAAAAAGAATAAATGATGTCAAAAGCTGGTCCACAATCAAAACTAAACCCACAGTACCCAGAAGCGGACTTCAATCACTCTCCCCAAAGGCCCAAGTGAAAAGGCCCTGGAACAGGGGTGAAATGCTACCGGTTCGGACCGGTCCGGGAGAACCGTTAGCGGACATGTGGCCTGGTTCACCGAACCGGTAGTGACGGCTGGCTGACCATGCCCCCGAAATGGTCCCCCGGTCGCTGCTCACTCACCCTGCCCCACCCAGTCTCTGCTCTGCAGCTTACCTGCCTGAAGCACTGCGCCCCTGATCTGCCTGCCAGGTAAGCCTGTGAAGTTGCAGCCTACCTGGCTGCCCCTGCCCCCCCACCATCCCAGCCTGCCTTCCCTACTCCATTCTCCATGTCCCACAGCCCCGACATGCTTGCCTGCCTTCCACGTGGCCTTCCACGCGAAGGCAGGCAAGCATGTCGGGGCCGGTCGGCCACAGGGAAGGGAGCTAGCAGCCTTCCAGGTGGTCCCCTGTTGTGGCCCGCCAGCATCCCATGCCGGTGATCATGGCTCCCGAGGACGATGAGGCGGTTGTGGCATGGTACCATCGGCCCGTGCATCTGGCGCCCGAGTCAGAGAGTGAGGAGGACGATGAGGCAGTTGTGGCAAGGTACCATCGGCCCGTGTACCTGGCACCTGAGTCAGAGAGCGAGGAGGCTGAGAGTCAAACAGGGCCTTCTGCACCTCCTGAGAAGCCCATCAGGGCCGAAGAAGAAGAGGAGGAGCCTCTTCTTCTCAATGCTCGGGCACGCAGGGCTACTAGAAGACAAGAGTGGCTACTCAGGAGGAGGTCTCCTTGAGAGTAGAGCTGCAGGCTAAGTGGCGAGGAGGTCTGCAGAGCTGCAGGCTAAGTGGCCACACCCTTAGACTATTTAAGCCCTGACCATGCTGAGCCTTGTTGCAGGAAACAACGTTTAATATTACTCTTGATCTTTGTGACTCCAGTCTGCTTGTTTACTTGTTCCAGTACGGGTCTTGTTTCCTGTATTCTTAGCTCTAGGAGTATTGCCAAAATACAGTCAGACCTGATCATATTATCTCTTGGACTCCGGCCAGCTGTTAAAGATTAGACATTTACCAGTGGAGGTTTGGAAAAACCTATTCTGCCTTTATTTTGTTTTAAAACTATTATGTTGCTCCTAAGAAGTTATTAGGAGACATTTATTAGTAAAAGAGCAGAGTTTTGCAGTTTGTGTGTGCGTATTATTGGTGGCTCGTCGCTGGGGCAGAACAGTCCCCCATGTCCGCTTGCCTTCCGAGGTTGACATCCAGCCAGGCCTGGCCAGTGGGTGGGCGGGCGGCCCTTGGTGGAGATGCAGCTGCTGCTGCTCTGGGGCTGAGAGGGGTGGCGGCGGTGGTGGTCCAGGACAGCAAGTGGATATCCCGGGGCTGCACATGCGGTGCGTATGTGCAGCAGCCCTGGGACATCCACTTGCCGTCTCAGACCGCCACTGCCACCGCCTCTCTCAGCCCCAGAGCAGCAGCAGCTCCACCAAGGGCCGCCTGCTGCTGCTATGGGGCTGAGAGGGGCAGCAGCGGTGGCGGCAGCCCGGGACGGCAAGCGGATGTCCCGGGGCTGCACAGGCAGTGCACATGTGCAGCAGCCCTGGGACATCCGCTTGCTGTCTCGGACCACTGTCGCTGCTGCTTTCAGCCCCAGAGCAGCAGCAGCAGCTCCACCAAGCATGGCAGGACTGCGGCCTGCGGGGAAGGGAGTAGGTGAGGCAGGCTTACCAAATACGCCGGGCAGAGGATCTAGAAGGTAAGGCCAATGCTGGCAGTGGGGGGGAAGGAAGACCCGCTGCCCATGACAGGGGACGCACCGCTCCCGGGTCAGGCCGCCCACCCTCCCAGAGCACTTTCTTCCTTCTCCCACCACCGAGAGAAAGTGAGAAAGAAAGAGAAAGAAAGAAAGAAAGAAAGAAAGAAAGAAAGAAAGAAAGAAAGAAAGAAAGAAAGAAAGAAAGAAAGATTTACCTGAAAGGAAAATGTCCTTGAAAATTAAGAAAGAAAGAAAGAAAGAAAGAAAGAAAGAAAGAAAGAAAGAAAGAAAGAAAGAAAGAAAGAACTTATGACCACATTGAGCCCAGAATTTTGGTTGCTAAGCAAGAGCATTGTTAAGTGAGTTTCACCACATTTTACAAGTTGGCCACGCCCACCCATTCACATGACCACCAAGCCACACCCACCAAGCCACACCCACAGAACCGGTAGGAAAATTTTTAGATTTCACCGCTGCCCTGGAATATCAGCAGAATGGAGAATATACAGGGTTATAGGGGAAAACAAGGCAAAATTTCCAATGGAAGTCTCTTTTAACTTGAACAAGATAGAGAAGATATAAGAATGCCTGTCTTTCATTGTACAGACATCTCTTGGACTCCTGAGTGTTTCTGGCTTCCTGCACTGCACTTATCTCCCATTGATCTTTTTCAGTAGCAGTATTACTGCCAACCAGTTTAATACAGTGAAACTAGACGGAAAACTAGGAGACCATGAGTTCTAGATTTGTCTTAGGCATGAGGCCATCTGGCTGATTTGGGGCCAGTCATTCTCGCTCAGATCTCGGAAGGAGACAAGGACAAACTTTTGAAAAACATTTCCCAGAAAGCTGCAGGGATTTGGCCATGCAGTTGCCAGTAATCAACAGTGACTGAAAAGTTCACACACACACACACACACACACACACACACACACACACACACACACACACACACACACACACACAACCCCAAAACACACACACAAGGAATCCTGTCTTTGAGAAACTGTTTTGCTTATGTGGGATGGGTAGGTCTCCTTTACATTTGATGAGCCGTGGTGGCGCAGTGGTTAGAGTGCAGTACTGCAGGCTACTTCTGCTGATCACCAGCTGCCAGCAGTTTGGCAGATCGAATCTCACCGGCTCAAGGTTGACTCAGCCTTCCATCCTTCTGAGTTGGGTAAAATGAGGATCCAGATTGTTGGGGGCAACATGCTGACTCTGTGAACTGCTTAGAGAGGGTTGTAAAGCACTGTAAAGCGGTATATAAGTCTAAGTGCTATTGCTATTTTTCACTTTGCAACTTAGTGCATGTGTGAGTTAGAAGAGCTTGATTTTTCCTTGGAGCTTCTTTAAAACTTAAAATATATATATATATTTGTAAAATTCAAAAAACTTCATTTCTTGTTCTACATCTCAGTTTTCAGTCTCATTTCAGAATATCGAGATCAGTAATTCAAAAATCATCTAACTGTTTCTTCTTCCTTTCCTCATTCATATGATTCCAGCTGTCTTTTTAATTATTGCATTGAGGGAAAGCTGAACACATTTTAAGACATTCATGCTTTGTTGCATAAAGTGTACACCCTAGTAAATAACATCGTGTGTTACTTCTTGATAAAAGCAACATTTTAAGCTCTATGAATTTCATGCCTAAAGAAAGCTAGCAACCCAACTTGCTATTTATTATCTTCTTGTCAGTTCTTTTTAGCACTGTTTTTCAAGAAATTAGGAATGTAAGCACAAGATAATCAAGTGGTGTGCAGTTTGCTAACTTGCTATCTATAACTAATACGCCAGTTCAGTTAAAGGAGCTGAATATGAATGTCTACAGTAGCTATTTTGTGTTGGAAGATTGCTATGGGTAATTTCCAGTTTGTGTGCATTCAGCATATTTCAAGTCAACCGGTATATCCAGATCAGAGCAAGCAAACACATCACTCAGTTCAGCTAGCAAAAATATAGCTTGATGTACTCAAATAGCATGGTTGGGATTAGTTCATTTCTTGTGAAGTCTGATAATTGTTTGTACAGCCTGGCAAGCTTTTTGTACGCTTCTTCCATGGCATAGGATTCAGCCTCTTTAGATGATCCGGCTATTGTGCTTCAATGCCACTATTTTTTGCTGTGTCACCCAATGAGTGTACCCCCATCAAAGAATACACATCCACTAGATTATTTCCTGTCTGATTTATCTCCTGCCCAGTCCAAATCTGTATAGTCAATAAATTTTAGATTATTAATTACAGAAAATTCCTGATTAAAATCTATCATTTTTCAAAAAGTTCCCTAATCTTTCTACAGCTATTGAGTCCTCTTGTGTTGTCCCAAAGGTGCTTTTTCAAAAGGCAAGTGGACAAAGTCCAGTTGCCTTTTGAAAAAGCACCTTTGGGCCGGAATGGGACTGTTCTCCTCATCCACTTCGCCACCCCTGGTTCTCCCCCAGGGTTCCGCCTCCAACCATCCGTTGCTGACTTTTCTCCTTGGCTGAAATGGCCCTAGCTCTTCGTCCCAGCCCTTCCATTCCAGCCCTTCCCGTCCCAGCCCCTTCGTCCCAGCCCTTTCTCCGAACAGGCCCAAAAGCCCATTCACCCCGAGCTTTTTCGGCGCACGGGACACTTTGCTATCAGCCAATCAGAGGAGCAAGAATCCCACCCCATTCTCCCTCGTTCCTTCCTTTCTGTTCCACTCCACTCTGCTTGTGCGCATGTGTTTGATCCACAATAGATAGCAATCCCACCTCCTTCTCCCTCTTCCCTCCTTCCCGTTCCCCCCACCCCATTCTCCCTCTTCCTTCCTTTCTGTTCCACTCCACTCTGCTTGTGCGCGTGTGTTTGATCCACGATAGATAGCAATCCCACCTCCTTCTCCCTCTTCCTTCCTTCCCGTTCCCCCCCACCTTCTCCCTCTTCCTTCCTTTCTGTTCCACTCCACTCTGCTTGTGCCCTTGTGTGTTTGCAGAGTGGAGTGGAACAGAAAGGAAGACACACACACCCACACACACACCCACACACACAAAGTCTCTCTCCAATTCTCCTTCCTGTACCCAGGCTTCCAACTCCAGGCAGCAGGCAGAGTGGAGTAGAACAGAAAGGAAGGAAGAGGGAGAAGGGGTGGGGGGGAACAGAAAGGAAGGAAGAGGGAGAATGGGGTGGGGGGGGAACGGGAAGGAAGGAATGATGTAGAAGGAGGTGGGATTGCTATCTATCGTGGATCAAACACATGCGCACAAGCAAAGTGGAGTGGAACAGAAAGGAAGGAAGAGGGAGAATGGGGTGGGGGGAACGGGAAGGAAGGAAGAGGGAGAAGGAGGTGGGATTGCTATCTATCGTGGATCAAACACACATGCACAAGCAGAGTGGAGTGGAACAGAAAGGAAGGAACGAGGAAGAATGGGGTGGGATTCTTGCTCCTGTGATTGGCTGGCGGCAAAGTGTCCCGTGCGCCGAAAAAAGCCCGGGGTGAATGGGCTTTTGGGCCCGTTCGGAGAAAGGGCTGGGATGAAGGGGCTGGGACGGGAGGGGCTGGGATGGAAGGGCTGGGCCGAAGAGCTAGGGCCGTTTCAGCCAAGGAGAAAAGTCAGCGACGGATGGTTGGAGGCGGAACCCTGGGGGTGAACCAGGGGCGGCGAAGTGGACGAGGAGAACAGTCATAGACCCCCTTTGGGCCAACCATGATCTGGATGACTGAGGATCTCCATAGACATTCCTCTTGTGTTGGCTCATTGACCTTTTTGTTCAGCCATCCAATTTCATTGGCCATGTCAGATCTACTGTGTGATGTATAGTAATGTTCCTATCTCTGTCCTATATTGTCCTATTCCCTTCTTTGTTTAGATGTTCAGCTTCCAAGAATATACTTCACTCCTTTGCCTCAGGAGTCCTAGAAACTTAATAAAGTCTATTATCTTTTGTTTTTGACTGAGCAAGTACACTCCACTTTTGTCTTTTTCCTTTTTTTTTATTTCAATTCCAAAATAATGATAAATATGCCCAAGAGGTTTTCCTTCCACTTTTTTATTCAAGTCATTCACATCTCCATGCTGTTTCTTTTGTCCTCTACACATTACAGTTAGATCATCAACATAACAGAGAATGTACATATGACTTCTATTTTTAACTCTTATATATAAGCATAGATTCTGGCCCTGCTTGATGCCTCAGTAGCTTTTCATACCATCAACCTCAGTTTCCTCCTTGGATTGGCTGAAGAGAGTGGAAATAGGGACCACAATGCTATGTTAGTTCTCATTTTTGTAAAGCAAGTTCTAGTCAATGTTGTTAGAGGGGAGTTGTCAAGTCCATTTTTCCAGTTCTTTTTGAGCTATTATAGGGTCTTTTGGTATTCCCACATCTGTTAGTAAAATATGTTTTTCTTCAATTATGACTACTGGTGTGTTATGTTCTGGATATCAGTCTATCTGAATTTGGAACTGCCACACATTTTTATATGTCATTTTGGAGCAGTTTTTCAACATTTACTCATTCTAAGCAAACCAATACTGGACATCAAGTCCATACTTTTTGCATAAATTCCAACATGTCATTTTTGCTATTTTATCATGTCTTGCCTTATGATCTGTATGGACAATTTTGCTACAGCTGTTGATTAAGTGGTCAACAATCTTATTTTCCTTCGCATAATCTACATTTGCCTTTGTTTATAATTCTGTTCATTTTTAATGGCTTTTTTTTTTTTTTTTTTTTGTTTTTTTTTTTTTTTTTTGTTTTTTTATCTTTTTTTTTCTTTTTTTTTGTTGGGTATTACACCTTCTGTTTCCTTCTTGATGGATTTAATCTGAAGCCATGAAGCTAAGTTTTGTTACTATTCATCTTGCCTTCAATTTCTTTCAGGAAATTAACTATGTAGAGGTTTATATTTATAATGTTTCATTTGAAGTTGTAACTATTAACTTGTTTCCAATACCTTTGATTTTGTCACATTCAACATATTTTTTTCTTGCAGCCTTTTATTAATATTCTCTTTCTGTTTGCTTTTATACAATTATTCTCAACATGGGCCATATGGCCTCCTCAGGGGGCCATGCCATATTTCTAGGGGGCATAGTTTTTATATGGTATAGTTCAGATTAATAAACAGTACAGATGGTAAAGTACCTTTTTTCCAGCTAATAGCAACTGGGGGATGGGGACGTTCTGACTTTGTATGCATTTGCTCTGAAAGTTTGGTTTTATGTAGCCAGAATTAGCCCCTCTATCTCTTTCTTCAACTTTCCTGTTCTTAGCTATTGCTGAGATTGTTTTTAAATGTACTGTCCATGTAATACTTTGTCTTGCCATGTCTCTATTCTATTTTTCATTTTTTGTAGTGTGTCAGTGTGGTCTCTCCCATAACCCTTCATAGTATACTAGCCTCAGTGCATCTTCTTCACTGTCTTTCAGATATTCTCCCATTGCTTTTTTAAAATTTCTTCTTCAACTATCTGGTGTACTTGCAATATTCCATACTCACCTATGTTTCCTGCTAAGTCAAGTCTGTTAACATCACTGCATAGATGAAGGACATCATTCATTCTCATTATTTTACTGGTCTTCCTATTCAGGACTTTTAGTATTACTCGGGTCTACTCTACTATTCCAGCTGTGTATCTAATGACTGGAATTGCCTAGATGTTAATTGCCTTGATGGTATTTCCTTCACTGCATTTGAACTTTAAAATCTTCTTCACTCTCATGATCACAGGTGGGTTTCAGCAGGTTCTGACCAGTTCTGGAGAACTGGTAGTGAAAATTTTGAGTAGTTTGGAGAACCAGTAGCAGAAATTTTGAGTAGTTCGGAGAACCAGTAAATACCACCTCTGAGTCCCAGCTGATCGGGAGGAAATGGGGATTTTGCAGTAACCTTCCCCTGGAGTGGGGTGGGAATGGAGATTTTACAGTATCCTTCCCCTGCCACGCCCACCAAGCCACGCCCACAGAACCAGTAGTAAAAAAAATTGAATCCCACCACTGCTCATGATGTATTTACTTCTAGCCTACTTGACTTCAGTATGATTGCTGTGGTCAATTTAAAGGATGCTCAGATATTTGTAATGATTATTTTTATCTAGATGTTGATGTTATTTCCATAGGGCATTTTTATTCCTCCAATTGTCACTATTTTCCTCTCTTGATGGTATGAGTGGCACATTTGTCCAGTCCAAAGGTCATTGCAATATCTTGGCTGCATATATGGATGGTGTTGTGCAGTTATTCTATTTCAAGGGGCTATTCTATTTTCAGGGGGTGTTTTTCCATACAGCTTCAGAGTATGTAAATAGCCTGGCAAATGTTTTTGAAGTTTGGTAACCATGTCATGACTTGTTCAGTATTGTTCAATATTGTTGACAGAGGAATTAGTGCAATGACAAACAGTGGTGATAGTGAATCTCCTTGAAAGATTCCACTCTTGATATTAACCTCTCCCAGTCTATCAGTATTGATCACCAACTATTATTATGTTGACTTTCAGTACAGGCTTGACTTTTCCTTTAGGATATCTGATCTCATTACTTCTCTGGGTCTTAGTTCTTCATTCTCCTTTAATAGGTCTTTTTTTGTTACAGTAATAACAAGCTCAGTTTCTCAATTTTCTCTTGTTTTGACAATTCCCTTCAGTTAGGTCATTCAAATCAGAGATATGCCTCCAGTTTGGCAATTAAGTTTTCAAGGAAAAGTCATTATGAAGTTTGATCATCTGTATTATATATTTATAGTTTTCTGGTAATGAACATAGTAATAGTTCCCTGATGAAATCATCAGAAGATTCACAATGTTGTGTTTAATGCCTTCTGAATAGAGACACTCTGACATTTGTTGTATCAAAACTTCATTCCCTGATAATTTCAGATTTATGAATTTTATGAGTATTGAAATATTACTCTTCATTTCCTGCATGTATATACAGGTAGTCCTTGATTTACATAACTGAGCCTGGAATTACAGCTGTAGGTCGTTAAGCAGGTCATCATGCGACTGACCAGATTTTATGTCATTTTTTACGGCAATTGTTAAGCAAACATGGTGGTCAAAAAGTGAATGCAGCAGTCATAAATCAAACACCATGATTGTTAAGCAAACCTATTATCTGTAATGGATGTTCTTTTTTTCCAGAAACCAGGTATAAATATCAGTTTCTGACAAAAAAAATGTAAACTACACTAGCCATAATGGGCTCACATTTTGACCAAAAGACACGCAAAATCAGGGAGATCTATCAACAACAGGTAAGAATATACATTATATATTGGTCTAAATCAAAAGGAAAGTGCTGAATATTGGCAATACAAATGGGTGTGGTCTCTGCTTGTTCCATCTTTAACCCTTTTATATACATAACGGCAGCAGAATAGAAATGGAAATTGGAACACCAGATGTTCCCTCTTATGTTCTGTACCATGGATGAAATATTTTGATAGACAGAGATGATATATCTAATATTTTCCAGAAACATCTCTGTAGTATTGTTGGTACATGAAGATTTCTTATCAAGAGTCCAAGTCATCTTGATATATTTCTATGAAGTTAACAAAATGGCTTGAATTTAAGCATTGATTAAGCAATTGGATAACCTCGTTTACAAACAAGATCTTTAATCATGTGTAAACTGTGGGCTAATGGAGGAAGAACAGATTTACTCCTACTGATTGATCATGAAGAAATGAAATCCTTTTCACGGAATACAGCATAAAAGTCAACCAACCCTTTCTTCCTGGGAGTCTCTACAAAAATGAAACTCTTCTTTCAGTTCTGTAGGAATTTAATGCATCATGGTTGATGAGACACAAGAGGAACCAATCCTCTAAGAGAAACATATATTTGTATCTTTGGGCTAGCTCCCTCTCTTTTGTAAACTGTAATGTATTGCTTCACATATTTCTAGCAGCTGCTTATAGATTCCATCTAGGGCTGGTCAGAAAGTCTTTCTCCATGGTGGTTGGAGCTAGCATTCAGAGTGGGTTGTCTCGTCCAATCAGGATGAGGACTGAGTCTGTCAATCAAAATCCTTGCTTCGTCAGCCATCTTGTCCCAGTTTAGACTCAGTCCTCAGTGAGGAAAGACGTGGAATTTTGACTTCTCTGAGTGCTAGTTTCAACTGGATTCTGATTATCTCTTAAGTGATCTATTTCTCATAGTGAGTGTCCTTCCCCTGCCTCTTATCATCAGCGATCAGGGGAAGATTCAGCGTTTGGGTGGCTGCCCTTGCCGTGCTGATGGCTGTCACCTGAGTAGCCCTTTGTCTCAGCGCTTGCGCTTGGGCTACGAGGGCCTTGCTATTGGCCCCTTGATTATCGGAGCTTCTGAGCGATCGGATCTCAGTCAGAAGAGAAGCGTGGAGCCGGGGATCGGCCTCTGCAGCCAGTTTTGACATTGAGACTTCGTTTTTCTTGCCCCGTGAGTTCTATTGTTGTGAGAAGAGAAGTCTTATAAATAGATATCAGAGATTGTAGCACATGACATTCTTCTGTCATGTATACACATTTAACATTGCAGTGGCAGTGACCCTCCTCTTTCTGAAAGGAAGTCATTGCTGTAGGGAAAAAAAATATTGAAAATGGGGAAAAAGTAAAAAGAAACCCATTAAAGTCTCTGCTTACATAAGAATGTCTAAGTTATAGAAACTGCCACATCATTTTCTTTCTTGATATTTTTCATTATTGACTTATGAAAAGAAAGCCTCCCCGAGATGTACTATTGAAAACTACTTAAATACATGCAGTGTTTTTTCTTGGCAACTGTATGAAATCTTCCAGAAAGCAAGGAGGAGTTGATGTTTGGCAGTAAGCTGTCCTATAAATCTGTGTGCCAGACTTAACCCACCTCAAAAGTTGATTAAGAACTTCCCATGTGTCTTTGGCCATACCTTTAAAGCATCTGCTGGAACTAGGCCTGAATGTTTGACCAGTCTCATGCAGAGGTGGGTTTCAGCAGGTTCTGACCAGTTCTGGAGAACCGGTAGCAGAAATTTTGAGTAGTTTGGAGAACCGGTAAATACCACCTCTGACTGGCCCCGCCCCCATCTATTCTCTTCCGGCCGAGTCCTAGCTGATCGGGAGGAAATGGGGATTTTGCAGTAACCTTCCCCTGGAGTGGGGAGGGGATGGAGATTTTACAGTATCCTTCCCCTGCCATGCCCACCAAGCCACGCCCACCAAGCCATGCCCACCAAGTTATGCCACACCCACCAAGCCATGCCCACAGAACCGGTAGTAAAAAATTTTGAAATCCACCACTGGTCTCATGGTATCAGTCTCATTAGTGCAGATACTCTACTCCATCTACTTCAGGGTTTTGTTTGTTTCTTTGTTTGTTTTGAATGAGATGTATTCATCTCTGATTTTTGCAAAATGTGCTGGAGCATAATAAATGATGTGGTGACAAGGTAAAGGAGAAAAATGTATACAGATGCAACTTAGTAGGGACTCCTTCTGTGCAGGAGCAACTCCTGGTGATTGCAATGGACATGTAATTTTCTTGGCAATGGTAAAGGAATTCTATGTCTTTGCTTAATTCTGCGCTGTTGTTTATTTATTTAGTTGTATGTTCCAGTTGAGCCCACCGCCCTGATACTTCTTGCTAGTCCTCCATCTAAATGCTGATCAGGTTTGATCCTGTTTAGCTTTTCAAGATCAGTTAAGGTATGCTAAGATGTGCCAATTAGCTTAACCCTGATATGCAATGGAAAAAGGAATTGATGGAGCTAGAAAAGGTTCAGAAAATGATTACGGGAAACTAAATCAGCTCACTTATAAAGGCAGGCAACATCATTGGGCCTTTTTAGCTTAAAGTGCATGACATATGACTACAAAAGCATGCATGCTGTTGAAAAAGTGTGCGGTTGAAGTTTTTTGTCCCTTTTTCACAATGTTATATTACAACTCAGGGATAAACCATTTAACATTAATTCAGGGAGATTTGGGAAATCCTTTGCATAACACAAAGTTAAATTAAGGAATTCAAGATTATGGAATGACCAGTATGAAATGACCACATGGTTTTAAAAGAAGATTAATTCAGTCCGTCAAGTTAGAATTTTCTATAAGTGCTAGTGTTGATGGTTTTTTAATACCTCCAAAAACACAAATATTGTGATTCTTATGCTACTTGAAAGTGTCCAATATTCAACAGGTCATCTGTGGAGCTGCATAAAACCAGAGGTGGGTTGCTGCTGGTTTGGACTGGTTCAAAATTTACCGCCACTCGCCAAACCGGCAGCAAAGACTGGCGGTCCACGCTCCCAAACCGGTCCTCCGGTCGCCGTGGCTTGAAAAATAACCCTCTGCGCATGCGCAAAGGCTTCTGCATGCGCAGAGGGTCATTTCTTGGTGTTTTGCACGATGCGACGGGGGCACACGTGCAAGCGAAGGGAGAGCACGTGCAAAACGCGCACTTCTGTCATGGTCAAAACCGGTAGGGAAGGTAAGTAGAACCCACCCCTGCATAAAACACTGGTCCTCCAAGCCTTTGAACTAGTCTAGCAAGGCTCTGTTTATTACAGTTGTATTTTAAAATACAACTTTTTAAATATTAAAATACTTTTTAAATTTAAACTTTAAATTTAAACTTTTTAAATTTTAAAATACGCGGTGGCTCAGTGGCTAAGACGCTGAGCTTGTCGATCAGAAAGGTCGGCAGTTCAGCGGTTCGAATCCCTAGCACTGCATAACGGAGTGAGCTCCCGTTACTTGCCCCAGCTTCTGCCAATCTAGCAGTTCGAAAGCATGTAAAAATGCAAGTAGAAAAATAGGGACCACCTTGGTGGGAAGGTAACAGCGTTCCGTGCGCCTTCGGTGTTTAGTCATGCCGGCCACATGACCACAGAATCATCATCAGACAGCGCTGGCTCTTCGGCTTAGAAACCGATATCAGCACCACCACCTAGAGTCGGGAACGACTAGCACCTATGTGTGAGGGGAACCTTTACCTTTACCTTATTTTAAAAGTATATAAATAGTGCTATAGATGTGCTAATTCCAACAGCTCAGCAGTGGCACCTCTATGATTAGAATTATAAATAACACACTTAGCAGCAGGTGGCAATTTCATTGGGAAGGTTTAAAGGAGTTTTAAATCCAGATTCATCATTTTTTCCACTGAATACATTTTGCACCGCTTCTGCCAGCTTTGTGATTTTGGCATTTTGTGCCATTTCAAAGTTTACTTCTGGTTGGACAGCAAGTCGAATGGGCAGCCAAGGGAATGCAAGAATGCCTGCTGGGGATGTAAGCCCTATCATTCTGCTATTACAATATAAATTATAAATTATGTTGATGATTGTTGTTTGTCCTTTGTGCAACATAGTTCCTACAGCTAGATCACTGTACAGTGGGATGTCTTCTTCTCCCTTGTTCTGAAGGAAGGAAAATTCCAATGGGGCTTGCTGTGGTAACAAATGGCTTCCCTCTCCATTCCAGTTTTGCTTTGCTTTAAAGAAGGCATATGCTCCCTAAAAAAGAAAATACCAAGTAATCCACTACATACCATTGGAAGGTTCTTGAAATCTTGCTACTATTCCTCAGCTCAGGCATCAGAGGGTATAGAATCCAATGATACAAATTCAACAATCCACCTCATGAAATGATATGCTTTTGCATAATATCCCACTATAGAATGCCCTAGCTCTTCTATAGAAAACCAATACACTGGATTTATAATTAAGATTTTTTTTCTATAACAAAGCCAGAGATGCATTCCCTTCACTCAAGGATGGAATAGTTTGATGGTGTTGTAGGAGAAGATAGTTTCATTCCAACTTTGGAATGACAATCCAAGGATACACACTGGTTGCTGTGATTGATGGCCTTCTACTTGTCCTATATAAGTATGACACACATAGACATAGACACAGAATGAGTGGGAGGGTGATAACACCACTTTCACCACATTCAGAATGCTCTGTCTGTACTATACAAAAATATCCTTACTGTATATCTAATATATTATTTCCCTGCTTCAAGTTCCATTGTACATTATGTGACTATAGAACCCACAAGTGCTTTTTCACCCCCACTATAATTATTCTAGTCACTTCTAGACAAGATGGGAAGCACACAAATATAATAAGTAAGTAAATAAATAAATTCTATATTAATGATTCCCAACTTGGTATCCTCTAGATATTTTGGTTTATTTCCAGAATTTTCCAATCAACTCTGCCAATTCTGAATGGGAAATGTGAGAAAGGAAGTCATGAGGTTAGAAAAGGCTGTTTTAGATTGGAATGAGACAACTCACCATGGCCAATTCACCATGCCAATTTGCCATGGCCAACTCGCCATGGCCTATTCACTGCGGCCAACTCACTACAGCCAACTCACTGTGGGACAACTTGCTGTGGCCAACTTGCCACGGGACAACTTGCCATGGGATTCACTTAGTTCCTTTCATTTTTGTTAAAATGAAAATTATTTTATCTCTTGTATCAAAGGAAATTATTCTGATGACTACCAGCTTTTGTAATGCTTTGATGAATAATAAAAGGAACTAATCCTGCATTGAATTGTCCTACAGTGACTTGGCCATGGCAAGTTGGCCATGGTGAATTGGTCATGGTGAGTTCACCATGTTAAGCTGGATGTGGCAAATTGTCCTAGACCTGTTTTAAATATAAGAGCACTAACATCACAACTTCCTTACTTGTTGAACTTGGCTTGGCTACATGTTTTTTCTAAAAACTCTTAACAATAAAGTGCTGTTTCATCAGAGGGCATATTCAGCAGACTAGAAACCAGGAGACTGTGAGTTCTAGTCCCGTCTTAGACATGAAAGCCATCTGTTTGCCCCCTTGCATTATTTATAAAAATAATAGAATATAATCCTTTATTGGCCAAGTGTGATTTGACACATAAGGAGTTTGTATCCGGTGAATAAATGTGGGATAAAAAATGAATACATAACTCAACAACACAACAAAAACTCATATCATAAACCTGCTTCATAGGAGGACAGAAAAAAAAAACAACTTGGCCATGTGCCATGTCATCTATCACCTTGGTGCATAAGGCTGAACTACCCACATTAGAAAGTAATATGGTTGCTGAGCTAAGGAAGCATAAGGATATCTATGCTCATTATTATTTTTATAATAATAATACTGCTTAAAAATCTGCAAATCCTTCTGTTCCAACTCATGCATCACAATGTTCTGGGGAAGAAAAGTGGTGCTTTGATACAATACTTGTGCTAGAAAAGCTACATACTGTAAAACATACAGTATCCCAATATTTGGCACACTTTGCCCAATAAAAAAGACATAAATACATTGCTTCTGCTTGAGAATTCAGAGCTATAGGAAGGGCCATAAATGGATGACAAGAATAAATGCTTTTTTACTAACTGGGTGTAGATATAGTCATAAATGTTGGGATGTTCAAAATCATATTATCTTTAAAATCTGCAACAATCTCTACCATTCTGTTTCTGGCACACATGTATGTGTACAAAAGCAGCCATACATCTCTCATCTATTAAAATTAATTTCTTCTTGTACTTTACTATCTTTGGTCTCATATCATATTCCCCATAGAAAAGCAGAGTTAAATCTCTGTTGTGTGCACAATTGGTTTAATAGTCCCCCATTCAATGACACAGACAATAGATGGTGTTAACTATTTTCTTTACTGTGGTATCCACAGTTGTTTCTTGATACCAGTTTGCTCCATCGAATCCTTGTTTCTTTCTCAGAACCGATGATGAAGTTCAGAAATCAGTTTCTTCTTTGGGAGTTGAGCATCATGGATAGTCAGTTAGTGAAGGAATCACATTACCAAAGAAGTCACAGAAAATGCTTAAAAATCCAAACCTACAAACCCTCACCTTTCCATCTTGTAACAGATGCTGGGTAGAAAGCTTTTAAACAGCTATACTAAGACCTCCATCTACATGATTGATTTAGTCTTCCAATTAATGGAAAAGTTATCACTCCTTTTATGCAATTTAAAGATTGTTAGGTAATTGCATGGCAAAAGCAGCTATAACGTGTTGGATCTTTTGTGTTGACAAAAGATCCAATGGGAATCAAATTCTTAAAATATCTGAAAGAGAAATAATTGATGTGATTTTCAACATTGCTTCATGTTTATATCTGAGGCAGAAATATAAAGCTTATGTTTCTGATCTGACAGAAGGGCCACAGTATTTCTTCTCTTCTCTCAAATGGGAAATTATATTCCATAACTGTGGACAGAAACATTGTCATCTTCCTGATTGGTACAGTCTCCTCCCACATTTTTCTCTATTAGAACATTTGGACCGAATTGGTTGACAATAGAAATGTTTTAAACTCTTATCACTCCACAGGACTAAGTGTTGACTAAGGAGGGGAAGTAGCTAGAAAGAAAAAGGTCTTCCACATGACCTTTGCTTCCTTATCTTTGTTCCTTTTCGTGTGCTTGGCAGTGTAACCGTCTTTCTGTTAAAGCATTCTTTTGTTAGAAGAGCTGCACATTTATTGTGCTTTGAATCTAGAGTGAGCTTTTGCACATTGCAGCTGACAGATGTAGTCACCCACTCTGAATCTATTTAAATTATACCTGAACCATATGGCTCACAATGAGTAGATGCAGAACATGTGATCTGCCCTGCTTAGAAGTTAATAGGCCTCCTTCATGGAGGCAAAAGGAAGGAAGGAAGGAAGGAAGGGAGGGAGGGAGGGAGGGAGGGAGGGAGGAAGCAGCATTATGAGCAGCATTATGACTATCATAATTACAAAAGTGAGATGGCTTCCCTATGAGCAGGAGGGATCCCCCCATTTTTGGCGCTAAAATGTTACTAAACACCCTCTAAAATGGTTGTGTATTCACACATGTTCTGCACTAGTGCATTGCAAGATGGTAAATTTCTTTTGTATGAGGGCTGTGTGGAAAAGATAGAACTAGCTGTATAAATGATATAAAGGACAAGAAAACAGTAATGTAGGAAAAGAGACAAAGAGCTGAGTTAAATTTATCCATCTTAATCAAGTGTTTAAAATCTGCATGTCCCAAATGTCTTCCTCAGAAATGAATTGACAAGAGTAAAACATAATCCTCTGATTGCACAGAGCACTATCTGATACATTACCTTTTAGCTGAGACTGACAGCCAGCATAAGCAATGCTGAACAGTCAAAAATAGAGGAAATTAGAAACAGAAAATGTAACATTTTCCTTAATCTTACATTGAGAGGGTCCAAGACCTATGGAGGGGTCTGACAGCTTTCTTTTCTTTCTCATTTCTTTTTTGTTAATCTCAAATGATTTCCATCCCATTTATGAAGCAATTTGAGAAATAGAGTAATATTTTCTTTTTAAAAAATAAACCTTTTATTGGTTATGGGCAAGAAGGCTAAATCTTTTCTTCCATGACCTTTTTTATTTTTTTCCAGATAATTATGTCCCCTTGAAATAAAAGTTAACAGTACATTTATTCTAACATTAAAAATGGAAAGGAAGCTTCATTCTGTGTACTTAATGAAGTGTGCAGTTTTCACAAAGAATGACAAGCTAAGTGTAGACTAAATGTGGCTTGAAAATACTCTGCGTGACATAAGGAATAAATAACGCTATGTGGCATATAATTAAATAATGTGATATAGACCACATAATTAATATGAAACATGTAACTTTATTCAATTGATAAAATTAATAATGATAATAATAATCCCCAAACCCAAAGACTTCCAAATAAAAGTAGAATGACTACGGCAAAAAATATCAATAGTGATCGGTGCCTTGGGCACAATCCCAAACCATCTTGAGCACCACTTGAACACCATTGGCATTGACAAAACCACCATCAGTCAATTGCAAAAGGCAGCTTTATTTGGAACAGCTTGTATCTTGTGAGAGTACTGTATCTTTAGTAACATCAAATGACAAATCAGCCCATCCCAGATCCTTGAGAAGGACTCGATACCTGGATAAAAATGTCTCATTAAATCTAAATATCTAGTTGACTATGCAATTAATCATAATAATAATAGATTAGAATTTGTTAACTCATACTAAACATTTGATATGTTTAGATATATTAATATATAGTCATTTTGGATTTTAATTAATTTTTCATTCACTACCAATGGAAATCAAATCATTTTTAGCTTTTGTTTAAGCTTAACCCAGCAACTGCATGCTATTCACATGTTCAGTACACCCCTTGGCCTGGACAAAGGGATATGCCCTTTGATAAAATATACCAAATAAATGGTTGATGTCCTATGGCAGTGGTTCTCAACCTTCCT
>QLTV01002681.1:5915-46939 GCA_003457575.1 Thermophis baileyi
CGCACAACAAAAAAAAATAGCATTTCAATCTTGTGTATTACGGAAGGCTAGCGACTATCTTAACTACATTGTGGGAAGCAGCTACCTGTAAGCTTATATTGAAAAATAAACCAAGGAAAAACGGGACAGGTACAGTTCTCGACTTCCATCGGTTCATTTAGTGACAGTTCAAAGTTACAACGGCACTGAATAAAAGTGACTTATGATCATTTTTCACACTTACACGACCGTTGCAGCCTCCCCATGGTCATGATTCAAATTCAGATGCTTGGCAACTGATTCATATTTATGATGGTTGCAGTGTCCTGGGGTCATGTGTTCACCTTTTGTGATCTCATTATAAGCAAAGTCAATGGTGAAGCAAAGACTCATTTAACAACCATGTTACTAACTTAACAACTGCAATGATTCACTTAACAACCATGGCATGAAAACTCATAAAATGGGGCAAAATTTACTTAACAAATTTCTCACTTAGCAACATAAATTTTGGGTTCAATTGTGGTCATAAATTAAGGACTACCTGTACTATTGACTCTCAAGCCAGATAGTATTGTACGCTTTGACTTTCAATAAAGATTTTGAAAAATATCCCATATGATTCTATCCCATATGTGAGCTGGTCTATGTTTCCATTAATGAAAATACAGCTGTTTGAACAATAGTTTCAAAGAGTGAATGTTAAGTGTTGTGGTGAAATTGAAAGGGGTTGTCAAGAGATATATCACTAAGTTCCATTTTAGGCCCAGTACAGCCCTATGTGTTTATAAATGATTTCAATGAGTAATTAGAAAATAAGATTATCAAATCTGATTGTTAAAAGAGCAAACTTCAGAGAACTAATTAGATTTAAGAAACTCTACAGCAATAAGCAGTAACCAGCAACAGTAATTTCAACAAGAGATAAATGCAAGTTCTGTATTTGATAGGAAAATTCTAAGGGCAAGGGGACCAAGTAGCAGTACTTCCAAAAAGGAACCGATTTCCCTTCTGGATCATCAGCAAACAAGATGATGCAGCTACAAAATAAGTGTGCTTCAACAAGAGTGTGAGATACATTTTGCATGAAGAACCAAAGACAGCTTGACAGTATGTTCAAGTACCTGAAGGGCTTTTTACAGAAGATGGGCAGACTTGTTCAAGACAGATAAAATAAGAAATAATAGACCTAAATTATAAGTAATTACATTTTGGTTGGACAGTACAGAGAAACAGTAACAGCTGTTTCATAATGGAATTGACTATTTCAGGAGCAACATTATGGAAAGGGGCGTTGGTCTTACCTGAGACGCCCTTTCTCATGGAGGTCGACGGGAGAATCCAGGATGGGTCACTGTAGTCTTGTAGCTCTATTGACTGAGTTGGAATTCTGATGACACACCTCCCTGGTGACGTTCCCCAGTTGAAAACGAAGATGAAGCGAATCCTGTAGTCTGTCTCCAGTCCAAATATATCTCCTCCCGGACTTAGGACCAGACAGTCCTCCGGGTGGGACTGGATTCTCCCGTCGACCTCCATGAGAAAGGGCGTCTCAGGTAAGACCAACGCCCCTTCTCCATTGGGTCGACGGGAGAATCCAGGATGGGACATACCAAAGCTTGGCAGTCCTACGGGTGGGTACTGCTCTGGTCTGAAGTCCCTACCCAACACGCCTGCCGAAGGCTGCCTCAGCCGAAGCGTATGTGTCCAGTCTATAGTGACGGATGAATGGTGATGGAGATGCCCACGCTGCTGCCCGACAAATCTCTTCCACAGAAGCCTGTGTTGCCCAGGCCGCTGTCGTGGCTGCACACCTAGTGGAATGAGCCGTAATCTGTCTAGGCACTGGGAGGGCCTGAAGCTCATAGGCCCTGGCAATACAAGCCCTTAGCCAACGTCCCACCGTGGAAGGCATCACCTTGTGGCCTAGAGTTGACAGCTGAAAAGAAACAAAAAGGGACTCTGTCCTTCTGATGGCGGCAGTTCTGGCGATGTAAATGCGGAGGGCACGTCTGACATCTAGCGTATGCCATTTCTTCTCCAAGTCGTGTCGAGGATTTGGACAGAAGTCAGGCAAGATCAACTCCTACGCTCTGTGAAACAAGGAGTTGACCTTTGGAAGAAATGCCTGATCTAGCCACAGGACCACCCTGTTCTGATGAACACACAGAGGTCCTTTCTAATTGATAAAGCCGCCAACTCCGAAATTCGCCTTGCAGATGTAACTGCCACCAGGAAGGCCACCTTATACGAAAGAAGATATAAACTAGCTTCCCTTGAGGGTTCAAAAGGACCTTTGGTAAGGGCCTGTAACACCCTGGTCAAATCCCAGGTGGGGTAGCAGTGCACCTCTAGTGGTTTCAAATTGGAAGCACCCCTGAGGAAAGCTCGCACTCTGGGATGGTGAGCGAGGGAGCCACAGTCCCCAAACTTTAATACAGAAGCCAGGGCTGCTACCTGCCATCTCAAGGTGTTCGGGGATAGGCCCCTATCCAACCCATCCTGTAAAAATTCCAATACGTCCGTCACTGAAGCGGAGGCAGGATCTACGTGGCCCGTGGCACAACAGCTGCAGAAAATTCTCCAAGTAGTATCATAAATGCGAGTCGTAGAAGGCCGCCTGGATCATCCGAATAACCTTACTGGAGAACTTCTCCCTTGTCAGAAGTCCCCGCTCAACCTCCAAATGGTCAACCTGAGCCACTGAGGTTCTGGATGAATGATGGGGCCCTGGCTGAGGGAGACCCTTTCTGGGGGGATCCTCCATGGTCTGGCGATCGATAAGTCGACCAGGTCGGTGAACCACGGTCGTCTGGGCCAATAGGGAGCTACCAACAATACCTCAGCCCTCTCCAACAGCACCTTCCATATCACATCTGGGATTAGAGGAAGGGGGGAAAGGCATACAGTAGACCCTTTGGCCACGGGCAGCATAGAGCGTCCACCCCTTCTGCCTACAGCGTCGGGAATCTGGCAAAGAATCTTGGAAGGTGAGTGTTCGACAGAGAGGCGAAGAGATCCAGAATCAGGAGGTCGAACCATTTTGATAACTCTGCAAACAGACTGGGATGTAGGCACCACTCCGACTGGTCGACAGTGGCCCTGCTCAACCAGTTTGCTTGCACATTACTCCCGCGATGTACTCCGCTTTTATCGACAGTAGATGCTTCTCTGCCCACCTGCACAATGTCTCTGCTTCCTTCATGAGGAACCTCGACCGAGTCCCTCCCTGCCGGTTGACATGGGCTTTGGTTGCCACATTGTCCATGAGGAGGAGGATGTGGTGTCCCGACACCCCCTGCTGGAATTCTCTGAGAGCCAAACGGGCCGCTCTGAGCTCCAGCCAATTTATGTTGTGCCGGAGCTCCTGATGTGACCACCACCCCTGGGCCATCTGGGACCCAAAGTGGGCCCCCCAGCCGAAGAGGCTGGCGTCTGATGTAATCGTCAGTCGGTCCGGTTCCCTGTACAAACAGCCTTGTGTGATGGCTCGTCAACTCCACCAATAGAACGACCGAAGCACCCCCGGTGGAACAAGACCCCTTGACGATGAGGTGCTGCAGCCCAGCCTCTGGAAGGGAAGAAAAAACCATTGGAGGGGTCTGGCATGGAACCTAGCCCAAGGCACTATGGCAATACAGGAAATCATTTTCCCCAGGAGCTGAGACAGCAGTGCCAATGGTACTACTCTTTGCACCCAAACCTGGCCTATTAAGGCCTTGATGCTGTCCTGGCGTTCCTGAGACAAGACCACCTGTCCAGACACCGTATCTATTAGCGCCCCCAAGTGTACAAGCCTTGTAGTGGGAATCAAATGACATTTGTCCAGGTTGACCGAGAACCCATGATCCCGAAGAATCTGGATTGTCGTATCTACATCCTGCTCCGCACGTAGGCAGGAATCTGCTTGGATTAGCAAGTCGTCCAAATAGCAATGAATGCGTATGGGACAGGCTCTGAGGTAAGCTGCTAGAGCAGCCATGATCTTGGTGAATACCCGCGGGGCCGAAGACAGGCCGAATGGGAGGGCTGTATATTGGAAATGGCACCCGGCATAGCAAAACCTCAGGAATTGTCTGTGGCAGGGGCGAATGGGGACGTGGAGGTAAGCCTCCGTCAAGTCCATGGAAGCCAAGAAGTCTCCCTCCCGGATACCTTCCAAAATGGAGTGAAGGAAGCGCAGCCACAACATATGACGAGCAGTCACCGATGAACCTCCTATAGACTAAATGTCTGTTGAGTCCCTTGAGGTTCAGGATTGCTCTCCACCCCCCACCCCCCGAAGGCTTCGGAATGACAAATAAAATAGAATAAAAGCCCTGCCCCCACTGACTGTCAGGCTGTATGGCACGAATGTCCAGTAAATGCTGGATTGCCGATGCCATGAGTTTCTGCCTTACCAGGTCCTTGGAAACGGGACAGCGCAGGAAATGGCTCGGAGGGGAAGAGAGGAATTCCAGGGAGAGTCCTGATCTTATCGTCTCCCTGACCCAGGCGTCCATCGTGATCTCGTCCCAGCGATCTGTGAAAAGGCTGAGATGACCCCCTATGGGGGGTTGAGGCCCAACGTCACTTAGGGCATCTGAACCCCATTGATGTTGCCCTGAAAGGGCCACCTGCCCTGGGCCTGCTGATGTCCTCTGCCACCGGAGCCCGAACTCTGGAACTGGTATGTGTGTCTGGAGAAAAAGGGCCTCTGGTGACAGGGAAAGCTTGCCCCAGCTTCCCCCTGCCAAAAGGAGGTATGGCGAGGGGCGGAAATCCGACCTCCTGCCCTGAGATGGAAGGATCTTCCTCTTGTCTCTGGTCTCCATTAAAAGTGGATCCAGAGCCTCTCCAAATAGCCTCTCCCCACCAAAGGGAGCAGAAGCAAGCTTCCATTTATTCTTTGAATCCATGTGCCAATGGCGCAGCCACAACATATGACGAGCAGTCACCGATGAAGCCATAGCTCTGGCCAAAAACTTGGCTGCATTCAGGGAAGCATGTGCTATATATTCCGCCACCGCAAGAATTTTGCAAACGTCCTGGTGTGTGCGTACATCCTCTGGCGGGATCCGCGCCTGCAGCTGCCTGAACCAGCGCACCGATGTGCTGGTGAAAAATAAAGCCACCGTGGCAGCTCGAATCGCCCAAGAGTCTGCCTGATGGGCTCTACGAAGAGCCATCTCCTCTTTTCGCTCCTCCGCTTTCAAAGCATCCTCGGCGTCTGGTGGTAGGACTGAGGAAGAGGTCAAGGCCACCACTGGAGTATCGACCTTGGGAACCTGGACTAAGTCAAGGAGCTCCGAGTCTACACCAAAAGTGTGTGCTCTGACCCATTGGGCCAGGAATATACCCCCGGTGTGGCCCACTGTCTTTTTATCACATCTAGGAACATTCTGGGGATGGGAATAGCCTCCGTCTCAGCTGTTTGTTCCGTAAAAAGGAAGTCCTCCTGCTCAGCCAATTCTCTACTGGGGTCCTGAACCACAGTTTCTTTCCCTAGGCGAGCCGTGCTACACGCCTTGGAGAGCAGAGGTTTAAACAAGGCAGGATTCAACAACCCTCTAAAGGTAGGTAAAGGGGTGGGTTCTCCTTAATAATCTGAAAATTCCCCTTCTCCCCGAATCTCCCAGAAAGGGAAGACTGGCTACGGGCGGAAGGTTCTGAGAATAAGGCCCTTGGTAGTCCTCTCTCTCTGGATGGTAGTCCTCCCTCTCTGGATGCCAAGGATCAGTGTAAACCGCCTTCTCTGCTGCCTGGTTGAAACGAGATTGCTGACTTTGCTGCAGTCCTTCAGCAATCCCCTGGCTGAGAAATCCACTGCCTCATAAAAGGAGGCATATCTGCTTCCTGTAGGTCTCCTTGTCTAAGGCCAGCTGCCGTGGGAGTAAATGTGGCCTCAGGACTGGGACTGGTCCTTGCAAAGGATTGCCCTCCTTGTGCCACTGTTACTGTAGGCTGAGGCAGAGAAATGGCCAGGCTATCTGTAATTTTCACAGGATCTACTAATTCTAGGTCTGTGGAGCCCTCAGGGGACCAGGTCCCAGCCTGTGGTCTCTGCTGGCCTGGTCGCTGTTCTAGCTGCGTGGCCCGTGTCAGCAGAATGGCGGGTGTCAGCCATCTTAGGATCAGCCCGACTCTCTCGCTCTGATCCTCTCTGAGCTCTATAAAATTCTTTATCTAAGGCCTTATGCTTGGCTGCCTTCTCCTCCGCCCTGGAGGAGTGCTTGTGGGCCCGAGCCTTAGCTGAGATCTTGGCCGCTGCTGCCAATCCAGCCCTTCTAGGCTTGACTGGTGCCTTCTTGCCCAAGGAATGAGGCGAAAAGGCTGTCTCTTGAGGTAGGCCCGAACTCTCACAGGCATCCTCCATTTTGTTTGCACAAATGCCCAAAAAACAGTCTTGAATACAGAGCAGACTCGCTCGAAATCACTGCTGCTGGCACAGCGTCGTAACTAACAGAGACTGCCCCGATCTCTAAAGGCAGGGTCTCTGGCCCCCCCAACAGCTGGAAATGGGCCTATAGATCCTGAAGCCTAGGCTGACTAAAAGAGCTGAGACTGAGTTGGAAACTGGGGAATGTCACCAGGGAGGCGTGTCCTCAGAATTCCAACTCAGTCAATAGAGCTACAAGATTAGAGTGACCCATCCTGGATTCTCCCGTCGACCCAATGGAGAATCTACGTACTTATTATGGAAGCCTATATAATCCTTATGCAGATTCCTATAAAAAAATACAGAATTATACAATGCTAACAGCATTTTAGAGCATCTACTTTGAAAAAGCAACATTGTTTGGAAAGCTTTCATGTGAGTTTCTATATGTCATCTATTATTTTATGTTTCTATGCTTTGTTGTATTGTTTTACTATCATTATTTGTTAAAATCTGTTTTGTATGTAGTTGTGGAAATTTTAAATTGTTCTATTATAGTTTACATAAGCGTTGCAGAATGGCACAATGGAAATGTATGAAACAAACCAACAAATGTGCAGAAGGGAAAATACTGATATTTTCTTCTATCAGGGGAAGGAAAGTGCATTTAGAAACTTTATAACCTCATTCTTTCTTTTCTTTTTTATGAAATAAAACACAATCCATTTTTCCAGTTGCTTCTAAATTTCTAAAAATTATTTTTTAAAAAAATTCAACTGTAACTGAACTACCTTATTCAGGATCCAATCTTCTACTTGATTAAAAAAACTGAATTGGCTTATCAAACTTTTATCTCTTTCATCTTTTAAAAACCTATAAACTATAAAAAGCATGCAATATCTTTTAATGTATCTTTATTAAGCTGTATAATCAGAACATATTTAATCACCATTCCAAAATCTTCATTTTTTTCTTTATCAAGCAAAAGTCTAGAAGTGGTTTCCAGGTAAAAAGTCAAATTATCACATTTAATAAAAGCAGTCAGTGTTGCCATCTTAGCCAACTACATTAATTTCATGCAATATCGTTCAATGATTAGCAAATACATAATTATCAGCATGTTAGTTGTGAGATTTTTCAAAACATATCACTTGCCAGCAGAATTTTTTAAAGAATATTATTACATTTCAAAAAATATAGGTTAAACTATAAAATTACAACAAAAGAGGGAAGGGGGAAAGCAATGAGGAAAACTGAAACCAATATTTGATGGATAATTTTTATTAAAATAAGGGATCTTATTCTTATATACAATTGCTGCAAGGCTTCTACAGGCAAAGAGCGAGGTGGATATACAAACTATCACAATGGAGGGAAGGATTGTGAAATTAATGTAGTTGGCTAAGATGGCAACATTGACTGCCTTGATTAAAGGTGATAATTTGACTTTCTACATAGAAACAACTTTTAGACTTTTGCTTCATGAAGAAAAAATGATGTTTTGATTTTGGAATCTGATGATTAAATATGTTCTGATTCTCCAGCTTGATAGGGATACATTTTTATCTTAGATTTTTATGTATTTGTTTAATCTGAAAATAGAGGATGTTTTGTTTTGGTATAGAAATATCTAGTAATATGTGTATTTTTGAAAGTGTTAATATGATGCATTTGTAGGTTATATATTTTATTCAGATTATGATATACAGTATTGCTGTTATTATTTGTATATGTTTCTGTATTTAGTTTTATATCTTTATTTTGTTAAACTAAAACAAGAGTATTTTATTATTGTATCTGTATTGAAGAGAGTTTGAAGTAACTTTTCTATTTTTATTGTTATTATTCTTTTTGTCAGCAGAAATTATGCAATTACTACAATATTACTTTTGATATCTTGTGAAGCAATAGAACCAAATATTACCCAAATAGAGAAAAGTAACATACCTGTCGAACAAAACTGTTTGAGGTAGTGTCAGAAGATGTACTCCCATCTGAGCCTTTAAATCTGTTTTTCCTTCTTGCACCTTTGCCATAAGACTGTTAAAATAAAAAATTAATTGCTATCATTTTATTTGGCATTTAAGATTGAATATACTATGTATACTCTAATCATGCATACTTATTTTGTTTATGCATTCAAGTAAAATTAAATAAAAATATTTTAACTCTGCATACATTTAATATTAAAAATAAAGAAGCAAAAGGCATAATTTTTGCATCATTTAATGCAATCTTGTATATTATATTTTTCTAACTAACAATTCATAACAAAAGCACAGCTATATTGAAAAACTATCAAATTTGCATATGCCATATCATGTTTTAACAAGGAGTATAGGGATATGCAGGATTCAGAAATAGAATTTCCAGAAATTCCTTCTCTATTGTTAGACAAAAAAATACAGTAAATGCCTTTTACTTCTGCATGAGAAGTTATCTATTTTATCATTATCTGAAGCTATGGTTTGTTTATTCATGATTATATAAACCAATTAGCTATACTAAAAAAAACCTATATTTTTAATTTGGTTTCAATTTAACAGGGTAGTCCTTTTTTGTATTTACTTGTTTTTCTATATACAAACATAAAATGGATACAATGGTGTAAATGCTATTATTGTGTTCTCTCATATTTCACTTTTTTTTTCAAGTATAGGTTTGCTAAGATGTATTGTAACTGTGATCCTAAATTATTTTCTGACCAGATTTTTCAATATTTCATCATTAGAACTTAATTTTCAGAACTATTCCTTAAAGTTGCTATATAATTTACTTTTCACCATTATATCTTAATTACTGTCATTTGAATACAATAAAGTTTCTTGAGCTTGTATATATGAAACTATTGCATACACATTTAAGGCTAAGGCTTATTATTATCTGTCCACGTGAATCTGAATTGAATATATTTTTGAATATTCAAATTGAATATATATTTACATATATATATACCGTGTTTCCCCAAAAATATGACATGTCCCAAAACTAATGCCAAGCCTGATTTTTGGGATGGGCGTAAATATACGCCCTCCCCCAAAAATAAGCCCTAGTGAAGGGGTGGGCGTGGCCAGCACAGGAGGCAGCCCTTCCCTTCCCTGGTCAGCTAATGGCAGCTGGGGCCCTTAATCGCGACCTGCAGATCAGCTGAGCTGATCGGGAGCTGCCTCTCGTTCTATCTCTCTCAAGCGATCTTGGCGCTTGCCCGCCTCCCATCCATCCACCCCCCTTGCCTGCAAACTCCTGCCCCGCTTACAAGAGAGCAGCCACCCGGCACCTCTTGCCACGTGGTGCCCACCCAGAGGACAACCTCCCCTTTCAGCTGGGCAGAGCGCCACTCACCGACCGAGCGGTATCCCAGGATCACGATGTGGGCGAAGCCGGTGAGCATGAGGTCCTTGAGGAGTCCGCGCCGCTGCCGCCATCCCAGCACTGAGGATGGCTTCCTCTGCGGCTTCCAAACCCTGGCAGGAAACCACTGGAAGCGGACAAGAGGCCGGTCGGACCAGCCGCCTGCTGCTGAGTCTTCCGGGAGCTTGGACAGCCGCATGGAGCTGGAACCATAGAGCAGGAAGCGCACTCCCAGAGCGGACGCTGCCAGAAGACTCTCTACGTCGGCAGTGGCCGCTCTGGGAGTACGCTTCCCGCTCTATGGTTCCAGCTCCATGCGGCTGCCCCGGCTCCCGGAAGACTTGGCAGCAGGTGACTGGCCCAACAGGCCTCTTCTCCGCTTCCAGCGGCTTCCAGCCAGGGTTTGGAAGCCACAGAGGAAGCCATCCTCAGTACTGGGATGGCAGTGGCGGTGGCGCGGACTCCCCATGCGGGGCTGTAGCTCCCTTCGCCCTTCGCCGCCTCTCTGCCCTGGCTGCCGGAAGACTCTCTGCCCCGGCTCCCGGAAGACTCAGCAGCAGGCGGCTGGCCCGACTGGCCTCTTCTCCGCTTCCAGCAGCTTCCAGCCGGGCGCTCACCGGCTTCGCTCACATCGACATGGTGAGGCCTGGGAGGCACGCAAGCGGGGGGGGGACAGGGGCCGCTTGCGTTCTACACCCCCCCCGCAGGACGGGCGGGGCTTGATGGTGGCACGCGGAGGGAGCCTCTCTCTGCTGGACTCCCGGCTGTGAGTGTGTAGGCTGCCTGGTGGGCACCACATGGCAAGAGGTGCCAGTCAGCTGCGCTCTTGTGAGCAGGTGACCATGTTCGCCGCCTCTTGCACCCCAAAAATAATAAGACCCCCCGATAAAAAGGCCAAGCCCTTATTTGGGGGGTCAAAAGAAAATAAGACCGTCTTATTTTCGGGGAAACACGGTATACACACACACACACACACACACACACACAGTATATATAAGTAAATTTAAAAATTATCAAAAAAGGAAAACAATGTTCAAGCCCACATAGTATCATCAACTGGCTAGACCTATTAAATGTATTAAACTATGTACTGAACTATGACTAAATTGTTTTGCCAGCAAAAAAAAAAATCTGCTTATTTCATAAAACATGATGCATCAGGACTTGAAGTACACAACAGATATCTAGTGTTTTCTATAGAACTGAGTAATCTTTTTCTAGGGAATTTCCTGAAATCTTCTTACCACTATTTCTTTTTCAGTGTGTTCAGTGTGTTCTTCACTCTCATTCACCTTCCTGCTCATGGTGGTGCCACATTTTCTCTTTACAATTTACTTTAACATTATTTTCTCTTCAGACATCAACATCACCTCTTTTTCAGACCTCACTATAATTAGCAATAGCACTTAGACTTATATACCGCTTTACAGTGCTTTACAGCACTCTCTAAGCGGTTCACAGAGTCAGCATATTGCCCCCAACAATCTGGGTCCTCATTTTACCCACCTCGGAAGGATGGAAGGCTGAGTCAACCTTGAGCCGGTGAGATTTGAACCGCTGAACTGCTGAACAGTCAGCTGAAGTAGCCTGCAGTACTGCACTCTAACCACTGCGCCACCTCGGCTCTAATTACATTAGTCTGAAAACCAATCAGAGTGATGACTAAAGTAATGTTTCCACATTTCACTCTTATCTGTTAGATAGAAAGCAACATTTTAAGGTGCTGTAATATGACAGTAAAATCCAATTACGGATCAAACCTGTTTCCTATAAATAATGGGGTATCAGATTAAATGCATAACCTTGGCAAAGTTTTTGGCTTGTGAATTTCATCAAGGAGCCTTTCTTTAGGGATTCTCAAATTTTGCAATAATATAATCCTCAGGAATAATCAATAAATTTCTGTGACCGCCATTCTATGAATAATAATAATTTATTTGGGATTAGGATTGGGAAATAAATAAATAAATAAGCAAAGTCTTTTCTTGAGACTTCCCTTTGAAGGTAAACATATTTCATTTTATATGACATAGTAGTTGCTCTAGAACTAGCAATAGTTGAAAAAAAGTATTGCTGGATTTTGTAAATTATTTTTCTTTGCAGCTTCCTATTTGTTAGTAGATCGCCTTTAAAATAAACAGTAATCCTTCACAAATTGTTCATGCCCCTCACAAGGATTGTGACCCCAACTTTAGAAGCCTTGCTCTATATAATTCAGACTTTGGGATTTTCATCCTTCTGCATTTAGGAAATACGTAAACATCATTTGGGAGAAATTTAATTATTTTCTTGATTTCCACTGCCACATCTACCTTGCTCCCTAGGCAATAATATAGACATTCTATTTTATTGTTCTTTATTATGGATTATCACACACTATTATACGTGGCTCATATCAAGTTTTCTTTAATTTTCTTTAATTTTAATTTTGCAATTAAATACACAATTGCAAAATAAAAGTCCCCCTAAACCTATAATTAATCTGTAATTTAAAATAAAATGCATGTTTCCATTATACAGTTATATTTGGGGAAGGTTGTAGCTCAATAATAAGGCTCATGATTTGCATACGAAAGATTTTAGATCCAATCCAAAGTATATTTAGCTAAAACATAGTTGCCTGTACACAGCCCTTGGCATGTTCATACAAGGAGATTCTACACTCTATGAAGCTGTGAAGTTTCACATTTCTATGAGACCCTAACGCTGACTGAATTTGGCATCTGAACTGATTTACTGAGAGCCAAATCACATACCTAAGAACCTTTCTTATTATATAATGAAACTTTCCAGGTCTAATGAACATTTTGTGTCTTTATGAAGGAATCTACTGTCTCTCCTCTCAATTTCAGCTTTGCAAGTTCTAAGGGAATGCTGTCTTGATTAGCAAAGAAGGAAACTAATATGGAAAGTGACAGGCTGCTTCAAGGTGAAAACACCTTATAATGAGCTCCAGTTCCTCCAGCTCAGAATGTATTTTGTCAGAAGTTATACTGTTCTTCAAAGGAGCTCATCCCATGGTTGGGAAATGTGCCTGGGTGCAAAACTGATGATGCTAATGCTAATTCTATAAGTCTCAATTGGATTTTTAATACAAAGGGAATGATAGCTTATTAGCCAGATGGCTTCACCAACATCTGATTTTTCTTTAATTCTTTTTTTTTATAATGAAAACATGAACAGAGGACAAGCTAAAATGGAAATAGAACAGAGAGGGTGTTATTTTGCAGCTAAAACATACTTGAAAGGTAGCACTAGAAACATACTTTGTTTTCTTTTTGTATGAAATATTTGTTGCTCCAGAACTAGCAATATTTGAGAAAACATACTGTTGGATCTTTTAAATTACTTCACTTAGTAGGCTCCTATTTGTTGGCTAGAGGCAGAACTCTACTTGTGTTCCCAGGATGTTCTCAATATTCTCAAGTCAGATGAAGTAAAGATAGTGGGAAGTGAGCCAATTGACAGGTCCATTTCAAACTGTTTTTGAGACATGGTGAGAGGAAAGGGCACCATGTTTAAGTGCCTCATGAAGAGCTACCGTCTGTCAGAGGAAACAATGATGTGTCTCAGCAGAAGGTTATGCTCCTAACAGACAGCAATAACTATACAACCTTGAAAAAGTAATTCAAAAGAGCATTGAAAGTACCATTTTATAATGCTATGTGAATTCCTTTGCATCACTTGCTTGTGCAGATCAATTTCCTCTTGCTGAGGGTTCTTTAAATCCAGCTCTATGAATGGAATCCTATGCCAGTTTTCTTTCATACTTGTATTGATTTCCATTAGCAAAATCAGGAAATAATTCCTCTAATTTCTGCAGTTTCCCAGATTCTCCAGCCTTGCCTTTCCATATCTCATTCTCTCCAATTCCAATAGCATTAAAGAATCTTTAAAAGGGAAAGTCTAGGAAAACTACATTGTGATATGTTATTATTACAAGTTTCCTAAATTACTAAGAATATCCTTTGAAATGGATCTCAAAAGTGCTGAGGAGACTAGTGATAGTTATAATACACACTACAGTATTAACATTAAAACTTTATTCTAAGCAAACCAGGCATATGCACTGGAAAACAAAGAGTGTATATTATATGCCCTTCCAGTTACCCAATATATTCTTCCAGCTACTCTAGGACTGAATTGACATAAGCCATGATTTAACCAGTTTATTGAATGAACCATAATTGGCTGTTTCTAAAACACACTAAGTACTAAATCATGTTTTCCAAACCATGACTCGATTCATATAAGATAAGGCAAAAACTAAACAAACCATATTATGGTTTAGTAAAATGCATGAACCAAATGTACTTTCAAACTTACAGTTCTGAAAATATGTATCTTGGGGAAAAAATCTTGTATGCCTAGGCAAGTGATGTATATGTAGTTCAAAAATAGTGCAAAGCTATGCATATTTAAATCATGATTTGTTGAACAAACTGCAATACACGGCTCACATATCTTAAGTTAAAACCAAACCAAGCTTCATTTCATGTATTCATAGAAAAACATTTTTCTTGAATTTTAGCAGATACTGATCAAAAAGCCAGGCTAAGGGGGGTGAATCCAATTGTACTTAAAGCATTAAAGCAATTTATTTTTATTCAATAATTCAAATGTTTCAAGGTTCTGTACAAAACAATTATTACAATTATACAATTCTATCATGCAACAGTCTGCATGACTGTATAAATGACAATGCAAATTATATGAAATGAATGGAATTTTTTTAAAAAAAGTTAGTTGCTCACTGATAATTTCATTTAAAGGATTCCAGAAAGAGGGAAAAACAGGACCCAAAAGGTATACATAATTTCTCAAGAAGTAGGAATTAAAAAGCCATGACAATATGTAAATGTTCAAAAGGTTACTTAAACCAGAAATTGTCATATTTAGAAGACTAAACTTAGTATCAACAAGATGTACATGTAAGGGACAAATTAGAGGACTACGTCTATTTAAAAAAATAAATCAGTCCAAACCTCAAATTCTAAAACCATTAGGACTATGATTGTGCAAAAATGCAAATGAATAAGGATAAGAATATATGTGTGGCGGGGTGCAAAATGAATGAAAGCAACTTTTTTAAAAGACATTGCTGATTTGGTGACATCACAATTAACTTGTAAAATGTATGAGTTAAAAAAGAAACATTACTGCTGACACTAGTTATGTAAAAGGAGAGGTGAGGAAGAGATGGCAAGCAGCACTAACAAAACAGTATGAATGTTAACAGCCTGCAATATACAGGCTATTAATATTATTTATATTTTCTGACTCCAATAAAAATATAAAAATCTGCATTACAGTAAAAGAAATTCAGAGCTAATTTATAGAATGGCATAAACAACAAGTGAAACAGAATATTTGTAAGTCTGAAAGCCTTCTATGAAAACAAGGTCTTCCTTTCCTTATCACACTTTATATGATACATCCAGAAAACTGGATATGTTCATTCAGAAAAGAATGTAAATATCTTCTCAAAGCTCAAAGTGGATATGTGCATCCAGCACAACTCTTCAGTGAAACTGGACAAAAGTACTTTGTTATTTTTAGGTCAGGGTTTAAAAATGGTACAGAAATTCAAAGCAGTCACTACATGAATAGTCAACGAGATTCAGAACTCTTTTATCCACCTAAAAACTTTTTTCAAAGGGAATTATTTTACTTATGTGGCAAAAGGCACTTGGAGATATGCAAGGCAGGTCAAGACCTAAACACAGCCACAAGTATTCAGTAGTCTCCCTGCCCTTATGCAAAAACTTTTAAAATCAATGACAGCATATAAATATTATTAAAAGTTACAGAATGTCAAACCCCTTTACCTTTCCATTCCCATATATATAAAGATTTAGCTCATATGCAGCATTCTAAACAGAACTTAGAAACAAAATATATAATTTATATACATGTAGTTCTCAACTTATGATCACAATTGAGCTCAAAATTTATATTAAGCAAAACATTTGTTAAATTAATTTTGCCCCATTTTATGACCTTTCTTACCATAGTTGTTAAGTAAATCACTGCAGTTATTAAGTTAGTAACAAGGTTGTTAAGTGAATGTGGCTTTCCCATTGATGTTGCTTGTCAGAAGGTCGCCTACCCTCTGACAGCAGGACATTGCAACCCACATCAATATAAACCAGTTGCCAAGCATCTCAATTTTGATCACATGACCACGGAAATGCTCTAACAGTCATAAGTGTGAACAACGGTCATGTCACTTTTTCAGTGCCATTGTAACTTTGAACAACTGTTATAAGTTCAGGACTATCTGTACCATATATATTTTAGCTCAACAATTACATATTTGTCTTCTACACCCTATTGTAAAGGAATTGATTAATGGAGCAGCTACAGAACATAGCTTATCAAAGCTGATACCAAAAGCAAAGCACAGTTGGTATTTGCTACTTGGGACTACTTGGAAATTTTAGTCTGGACTGTGTAATTGAAAAACATTGCAGAAAGGAACAATAGCAAACCATCTTCATGCAGTTGCCAAAACAATCCACAGATGTGGTCATAAATTCAACTTGAGAGGATGTTGTTTTTTAAGACAACTTGGAAGCTGACTAAGTTAATTATGGTTAATACTTGCAGGGAAAGCCACCTGAAAATTCCAGATCTATTTAAAAGTAAGTTTAAAAAGTGGCAGTCCAGTTTCTTGATGAGATTAAAAAATAAAACAGGCTATATGAATGTAGTCACCGGCAGCATAGCTTCACTTGTGTCAAACTCTATTGGCCAAAATTTGGCTGTAATTCTCCAACATTCAATTTTGCAAACCTACTAAGTTCAAGCTCTGAAGAATTTCCTGAGGCACTCAACATAACATGATAAGCATTATTATTGCTAATTAACTTGAAGCTATAGTAAACATCTGACTGCCTTGTGTCAGTGTGAAATTGCAATTCTTATACCCATAGTAATTTAAACCTGTTGCTGCTGCTGCCTTCCTGTCCCATGTTTCTAAAGTTGCTCTATACTTTACAGCCTTGAAACTGAATAGTTGTTGCTATTACCATAAGTGGTATTAATGCTATCTCTGATCACTGTTACTTTATAGCAGTGGTTCTCAACCTTCCTAATGCCGCGACCCCCCCGCGATCGCCGCGACCCCCGCCCCCCCCCCCCACCTGCACCTTGCGAGCTGCCATTTGGGTTCTTTTACTCTCTGCTCATGCACAAAGCGTTCTGCGCATGCGCAGAGGGTAAAAGAACCCAAATGGCGGCGTCCGGGCGGGTGGGCGAAGTCTCCCGCTTCTGTCACTACCAGCTGTCCGGCGACCCGCAGGCACGGCCGAACCGGGAGTATTTCACCCCTGCTGATGGTGGCACCAAGATGGCGGGCTAGCGCGCGGGCGACCCCTGTGAAAAGGTCGTTCGACCCCCAAAGGGGTCGCGACCCACAGGTTGAGAACCACTGCTTTATAGGATTAATGAGATTCAGTGTTTAATATGGATCACTGATCAGTTGCTGGCATTATGTGCTATCCAAGTGACCTGCAATAGTAACAGACTGCAATTAAATTCAAGTATTATTTTCTCCTCTCTGCTTTAAAAAGGTTTATCTAGGACTACTTTCAGAAATGCAGAAAAGCTGTTCAGAAATTTCAAAACAAAAAGGTAAATTCAACATAAATTGGATAGGTAGAAGTGGATTTTCAGATATTGCTGAACAACAACTCTCAGCATCCCTCGCTATTGTCTACATTTCTTGAGGGCCAACTACAACTTAGAGATATACAATCTACAATCAGTAATTAATTTTCATTGAAAAAATGTTCAAATCATGTCATTTTCTATGACAATTTCTGTCATGAAAATCAACAAGGTCCATAACCATTTACGTCATTGTGAAAAACTATTTTTTCATTCCTGAGAAAAAAATCAGTTCTCTATCAAATATTTGAACATCACAGAATTACTTTGAAGTAATGGAATGAAAATTAATGCCTTTCAGTTTCAGTAAAAACACAATGTTCTTCAGCAAAAATATAAGAGATAAATGGGACAGACTGTGTAATGAACTGATTTATTGTCAACTTCCCCTTATAGCTTTGCTGATTGCTGGTGGGCATCCATTCACTTGGCCACCTAATGACAGATGGGGTAACTTTGTCAGTTTCATGGAGAACAAACAATAATTTGCGTAGTAAGAATTATCAGAACTCTAGAAAAGTATTTACAAAGCATTCTGTTGACAATCTCTTGTAATCTGATCCTAATTATATAATCAAAAGCACTGAAAAGAATTTAAAAGCAATTCTATTCATCAACTGTATAAGTTCTATTTAGCTCTAAGTTTAGCAGGAAAAAGTTCATCTATGAAAAAATTGATCACAATTATACAAGAAGGAAGAAATTGTAATTTAATATTTTATATTAATATTAATCTTTCCTATTAAGATCACTTTAGACCACTTTAACACTTTAGAGAAAAATAAACTATAGGTACAGGTATAGATATAGTATAGGTATATATATATATACATAATACACACACACATACACAAAATTATAGGAAAAGTTAACATAATAAAAGCATAGTAAATATATCTTGAGCAAAAGATACATTGTAACTGTAATCCCATTTATTACACACAAAAGGATGTAACTATTTATAAATGAGCTTACTCTGCTAGCAAAATAAGTACAGCCAGTGTAGTTTGATGGAAATGCTCAGCATTTTTATCATTTATTAGTGAAACAAAATGTTCTTTCGGAAGACCTCTTAGCTGCATTACTAGAACTACCTTATTTATGGTTCATATATTACATAATTTTAAATCTGAGAAGAGTTTTGTTGAGGCTTGGGATACTTTTTTACTGCCATGGTAAGTATATAGTAGGTTATTAATTTCCACTAAAATATGTAGTGTGTTAAAAGTTAATCACAGAATAGATTAAAAACACTTCATGTACAAGATAAGCTAATGTACTATCATGGAACATTGTAATATTTAAAATATAGATTAAAATACGCAGATGAAAATTAAATGCAACTTATTAGCATGAACTATCTATGTCTTTGCAAATTTGACCATGCAGTTGGTAAGAAATACTTACAAATTTGCATACATGTAGCTCCCTTTCCAAGAGCAATAAAACGTAAGGAAATAAAAAAGGAATCTGAAAGCATATACACTTCTCTTGTATACATTTATCTTACTTCAAGTTCAAAAATGATACACTTTCCTGTCAAATGCAGAGTTCCTCAATCACTGAATAAAAGAGCAATAAAAGAGCAATTAAAGTGTCACCATACTGCACAGAAAGCAGCAGGTAGAAAATTGCTAGAGCATGACAAACAATGGAGTTACCAAGTAAAACATTCATGGTAACACATTTCTACATGAATTCTTTCTAAGGGTGGAACTGATTGTCCAGCTGTGTATCTTCATACTTCCCATTAAAATTTTGCACAATTAAAAAGAATTAGAGTAGCTTTGTCCTTACGTTAGAATATCTTGTGTGTGCATAAGTGTTCTGAAAATGAAAAAAAACCCCATCCACTTGTCTCTTTCTGTGTAACAGAATAGTTTAAGGAATTGTTAATTTCTAGTATCTATGTTGAACACATTACAAATCTTATCAGCTAGTGTCCAAAAATTGTGTTTAATTGAAAAAGTAATACATATGCTACAGCTCTTTCCAGCATGTACTCATATGGAAAAGCATGTGTTTTCTTGGTTTAGTACATAAAACAGTTGCCCGTTTCCATCAGCTTGGTAGATTTGGATCTTTTGGACTATATGCATTTCACTAAAACAAAAACTTGCTTTTAAGTTAATATGACAGGGTCTGAGCAAGTCCAAGTGCTCTTATGTACCCTGTTTCCCCCAAAATAAGACATCCCCTGATAATAAGCCCAATCGGGCTTTTGAGTGCATGGCAATAAGGCCAAGCGCTTATTTCAGGGTTCAAAAAAATATAAGACAGGGTCTTATTTTCAGGGGAACACGGTATCTAAAGGCAAACATTATTTAAGAAAATCCAAATCATCTGGCCTAATCCATAAATATATGTATGTATTTTATTTCCCTACAGTAATTACTGTACAACTTTGCACAAAGGTAAAAAATAATTGACAAAATAGATATTTGTCTTTGACAGAACATTCCAACATGCCAATCATCACCTGATTTTCAAATCAAGAACATGTGAAATTTAAAAAAAGTAATATCCTCTCAGAATACTCTCAGAATCTGGGAAAGTTATTGTTTCTGCACTGCCACTTGAATGCATGCTTCTAAGTAATCTGGGATTTGCATTCAGGTGTTTCTTTATTACCAAGTCAGAATTAAAAAGCCAAGAATCTTGCAACAAAATTAAAGAATGTATTATCGCATATTGTAATTCTTGCAGCTAATTAACATCACACCTCAATGCTGTGAACTACTATACACATTGCGACTTATTCCCAATATGGTATTCCTGTTAGATTTCAGCCCAAAGCTCTAAACAACTCTACAAGACTGTGGCTCTATAATGTAACAAATACTAAAATCACAGCTACCTCTGCTATTGGCATACTGGTCAGAGCTGTTTAAATATCCTTGAGATCATCCTTGAAAACTGCTTGGAACTGATGTCAAAATAACCTTGCTGTTATTTCTGTTTCTAAACTTAACCGGTTTAGAAACAGAGCTAGCATTTTTTTAAAAATTGCGTAACCTAGCCCCAAGTTACTTCTCAGTACTATCTTGTCCCACCCAACTGAATAACAATAATTCTGAGAAAGTATGTTATGTTCAGAAGCTATAAAAGAGCATTTGGGATAAACTTTTACCTATGCCTCACCGGGTGTGGTCAATAAGGGAAGCTCTAGCCAGATAATTACCTCTAAGTTAGTTGGAGGCTGGAAAATGATAGGAAGATATTAAACATTTCCAGAGACAGAAGGCTGAAAGCACCTATGAAGTGAGCTGTGAAATGCACTAATGCAAATAACAGATTCGCTAAAAAATGCAAGGAGAGTCTTGTTTTTGTTGCAGAACATTGAAACGGTCTTTAGAAATGACAAGATTAGCCACATATGACTGTCAGATGATGACTTCTTTACCCACTTTATCACTGACTAAATCACATTTGGTCAGGTTCACCCAGCACATTATACTTGGTTGGCAAACAGCCACGTCTGGATTCACACAACCTGCCCAACCCACAATCCAGGAATCTACCTTGTGGCTTTGTGTAACCTGTACCCAAACAATTCATCTCCCCTTAGCAAACTGAACCACGGTTTAGTCAACTGGCCTAAGGTGGTGGGTTCGCCCAACACGAGGGGGTGGTTACTTTACGGCTCCGTGTTTAGTGGCAATTCAGCCACCTCCACGCACGTGGTAGCGGCTCCTCGTGGATGCCCCTCGCCGTGGCTTCCCCACGCTCCCAAGTCGTACCTGCAGTGCCGTAACGAGCGCCGGGGGATTCTCCAGGAAGTCCATCTGCATCTCTTGCGCCGCCGCCGCTACTTCTGTGACAGGAGGCGATTTGGACAGGTCACTTTGGACCATTGGAGAAAGGAGGGGATCAATTGCAAGAAGAAGCGCTTCTGTGAAGCAACTGCAAAGGATTTCCCCCCACCCCCACCCCGAGGTTGTTGCCGCTCCTCCTGCTCCTCGAGGAAAGCTTTGCTAATCCCTCAGGGTCGGGCCATTTTGAAACGTTTCATATGCTTCGCCTCCTTTAGGCTGACCGACTGAGGAGACGGCAAAGGAAAGGAGAGGGCGGTGGTTACAAAGGGGGGGGGAGGAAAGGCTCCGGGTTGTCGTCTAGCGGCCCCGCGCGCCTCGCCTCGCTCTAAGCCTAAAGAAGCGCTGCTCCAGCTTCGGAGAACAACTGCTACTACGGCTGAGGGGGAGGAGACAGGGAGGCGCCTGAGGGAAGCAGAAAGGGACAATCGAGACCCTTTTCTTTTTTCTACTCCAGACACACACACACCGCCTCCCCACCCCGCCCCCGCCCTTCCACACACCCCAAGCAAGAGAGAGGGAATGAAGCAGCGCTCTGAGGGCAACCCTGAGGTGACGGCTTGGCGGTTTTCTTTCTAAAATAAAGTTAGGCGACCAGCAGTCTTCTTGCCTTGCCGCAGGGGCCGAAATAGGCGGGGGCAAACCGCCCAAGAGGCCTGCGTGGAGGTCTCCTCCTGGAGCCTCCCCTTAGGTTCCTTCTCGAGGGGGCGTGTATAGACTTGGGGAAGACGGCAGCGGTTCTCGCCGCCGCTGCCTCCTCCTCCGGGCGCTGGACGTCGCTGCTGGGAGGATGGGGCCCACCCGATGCGAGGGTAGGCCCAGTGATGGGGGATTTGCTTTCACGTAAAAAGACCAATTTTGGAGCAGATTTTCATCACAGGTTAACCCGTTGACCTGGAGAAGAAAAAGCTACAATGTCTGAATTCATGTATTGCACAAAGCTGATGAAATGACCAGAACACCTTATGTGTTGTATGAACAATCTGTAGTGTATGCAAAGGTTGTTTTCACTTATTAGGCTGGTCTCTAAGCAGGGCTTAAGGCATTAAATTTTAGGGAGCCCCAAAATTGAAGACTTCCAGAAAACACAATATGAATATAAAATCTGATGATCTTTTCTCGTTGCTTTAAAACAAATCTATAATATTGGAAAACACAAATTCAATTATGGGGTAATGAATAGCCACTAGATATTGAAAGTCACAAAAGGGACCCGTTAGAAGCTGATAATATAGGTAGTTCTCAACTTAAGATGACAATTGGGACCAGAATTTCAATTGTAAGTAAAGTAATCAAGTGAGTTGTGTCAGTTTTATGACCTTTTTGCCACAGTTAAGTGAATCATTGAGGTTGTTAAGTGGATCACATAGTCGTTAAGTAAAGCCTCCTTCCCACATTGACTTTTCTTGTTGGAAGCCACCTGGGAAAGTCACAAGTAGCAATCATATAACCTCAGGAAACTGCAGTTACCATAAATACATGCTGGTTGCCAAGTGCTTAAATTTGGATCATGGAGAACAATGTCTTAGAAAAGAAAAGAAAAATGTTCAGGTATGAAAGTTTAAAAGTAAAGCTCAAAAATTTGAAGAAAAAAATCCAAGAGCCCCCTTTTTAAAATTTCTAATAAAATCACAAGATAAGCCAAACCATAGCAAGCACCAGAATATGACTTTGCCTAGAACACCAGGTAGTGCTGCACTGAGCACAAAACAACACAGAACAATTATAAATGAACCTGCTAAAATGTTGGACTAAAATGTGATGGGCAAATTCAGTGTGTTATACAGTCCAACAAGATTGATTAGTTGATACTGCATGTTGTATAAGCCCAAACAATTGAGTTAAAATTATGATAGACTGAATTGTAGTAAAATTCCCTTAACCATGACTTACTATACTGTGTGAATGAAGCCTGCCTGATGCTCTTACCTAAGGTTGCTTTCTGTCTCTGAGCTCATCCACAGTGTCTCTTTGACATATTTATTTAATTATTTATTTAAAATATTGACATGTCTACCCATCTTAAAACCAGAACTCTGAGAAAAATTCACAGCATGGTGCAGAGTTAGCCTCCTGATCTGTTACATTAGCCATGCACTCACAACAGAGCCTCTATGTTATTAGCAATTTATTGGAACAGCAAACTGAAATTGGGCTGGAGGGTTGCAAGGCAAAAGGAATGTCTTTTTCTTATGAAGATAGTCAAATGAGCATAATGGTGGAAGTTGTAAAAGTTGTAAGCAAAATCCACAATCTTCCCAGCTCCAGTTGGCCATGAAGGATTGCCGTGAGGTTATGGCACACCACTCATTTGTTTGGCCTCATACCACTCCATCATTTTTGCTTGGTTGGGATATCCATATCTTATTTTTTTTATTTGTATTCTATTTTTTTATTATTTTTAGAAATAATTCAAGACAGCATATCCAACATACCTTCCCTCCTATTTTCCCCATAACAACAATCCTGTGAGGTGAATTGAACTGAGAGACTGGCCACAGTTACCCAATTGGCTTTCATGGCTAAGACTGATTTGAACTTATTATGGTCTTTCATGTACTAGCCTGGTGTCTTAACCACTAGACCAAACTGGCTCTTTGTGTTTTTTTTTCCTTACATTTTCATACCGGTAGAACTACTGATAATTCAATTTGCAATGGAAGCCACTTAATATTCCTTTTTCTACCCAAATCTCATAATTGGAGGGATTGGTCCAAAATAGAATACTGTCTATGGTCTGCCAACTATATTCACAGAACATACAAACTAGCCCTTATTTGTTAAACTTGGAGTGCTTAGTTTATGAATTAATGTGTCAGATGGAGCCAGAAAATTGAGTAAACCAAGTTGATAATGCGGTAATATATCATGTGAACATACCACAAAGGATGAGTAAACAGCTGTCTCTTGCTCATTCATTCTATCTCAGTAGTCAAGCACATTTTTTCTTGTGTGGCCTGAAGAAAGCACAAGGAGGAAATGGAGATGCAAGGATGTGAACTAATGGAGAGACATCAATCAATAAAGAACCAAGAGATTTATGTAGAGCTATCCCAAAGGTGCTTTTCCAAAAGGCAACTGGACTTCCTAGATTTTTTCCTTGAAATTGTTCTGCTTCCCATTCAAAAAGCTGCTTCAGTTCTGACCAAAGAAGCTGCTTGGGTGAGAAGCTAAATGTTTTCAAGAGAAAAAACAAACAAACAAACCCTAAGATAGTCCAGTTGCCTTTTGGAAAAGCACCTTTGGGACCACCATGACTTGGATGATTGAGAATTTTCAATCTATAATAGTAGGATATATAATGTACATTGAGGTAATCATACTATTTTTAGTGCACCATGTTAAGGCTACCATAGCTATACTGTACTGCAAGACTCCAATGACCATACAATGGCAGAAAAAGGATACAATAAATCCTAGTTCATTGCTGCCTACTCTGTCTATCCAGAACGTTGCATCCCAGATGTTGTAATTCTGTTTTATATGATTCCACATATTTAATCATACCTTGGCTAACTTAGCTCAAGAGTTACAAATAACTTGCTTGGTTTTCAGCTTTATCTGGAGATGCCAAGAAATTGTATCTGGGTCATTTTATTTAAAAACCATATGTTCTGGGATCAGCCATAAACTCACCATACGCTCACCCAGTACCTATTATGCAACCACATATTTGCTAGTCTAATTATGTTGGCAAGCATAGAGCTATTCCACTTCTAAACTTGCCACCATAATAGTACCCATCTTTGCTTTAGAATCTTTCAGTCATTTTATCTACTGTACTCTAGAATGAGTTTGTTATTCTATCTTAGGATGCATTAGGAAATTAATATAATACAGATGATTAAATGATTACATTTTTAATAATGGTGATATTTTTGTTCATATATTAAAATATATGATGTTATATAATGATACTACATTTGCTTGCTCTTATTTCCTTATACTGTATGGTATTTTCCACTTCAGTTCCATTGCTCATTTTTCCTACAATGTGCCAGTAGCTTGGGGGGGGGGGGGGGTTATTTTTACTTTTTTTCAGGAATGGATATGACAGCAGTTTTTAAAGTTTTGTTGACTTCTGAGATACGCATTCCTAAATGCAGAATAAAGTAGTATGAAACATGGCCAAATTACTTGTGTATTTTATGTTCATTCTTCCCGGATACATATTTGACCTACAGTGAGAGGCATTTGATACAGTCAACATGCCATTGTATGATGCAACTGTATAAGGAAATAGTCAGAAGGGAAGAATGCATAACAGACCTACAAAGATGGTTTTTATCATCATTCATAAACTTGTACGACTGTTTATCTCCAAAGTCAAACAGGAAATCTTACAAAATGTAGTTAGTGTTCTTCAGGTATTTTCAAACATCTAAGAATATTGCAAGCTTAAGTTGTAAAACTGGACTGAAGAAATATCCAATGTTTTATTAAATTAAACTGATGTTTAATATTAATTAACTACAGATTTTAAATTTGCCTTTCCTAACCTTGTATTCTTTAGATTTTTAATATTAAACTGATATTTAATCTGATCTAAAACTACTATAAGATTTAATCTAGCCTTCTCTAACTTTGTCTGGTTTAGATGCCGTCTAGAAATTTTAATTGTCCCAATATACACAGAGAACATTCCAATTTGCACATTAGACTAAGCTAAAGTGTTAATTGGTATCAGCTTCAGTAAGCATGCTATATGAAATCAGCCAGTTTTGGTTCATTCATAAACCATAGAAAAGTAAGTTAGAAATTTTCTAAGATATTGACTACATGTCACATCACATACCATTAATAAGGCACATATATTTATTTATTATTTTAATTTACCATTTGTTCATGATGGCTCTGAATGACTAACAGTCATCTCTTAAAGAAATTAAAAAAAAAACTCCTTCCATAAAGAATTTAAAATTTCTAGCAATAAAGGAAAAAATACACAAATCATATCTGGCAGTGCATCACAACTTACCAAGATGCCTTCCTCTTGGGCCAGGTGGAAATGCCAGATTGTAAATGCCTAAATCAGAAGGGAAAAGGTAGATTGTATCTCCCTGGGGGACAATTGAAAATGCTGTATAGAATTTTAATCAGAAATTAAATAGTTACCCATATTGGGAGGGTGGGAGGTCTTTTCTTTTTTCACCTTGTCTTCTATTTTGAAAAATTATAAATAATAATATTCTGGAGATTTTGTTATTAAACTCAAAAATGCATATGTTTCTGTTAATATTATGAAAACATATACTTTGCTTAGTATCTCTTATTAATGTTATATTGAGTGTTCATTGTATAACCTTAGTAATTATCTATTCATTTATAGATATTACCTTTTTTGGAAATATTTCTGTATTATAAATAAACAAAAAAAAATGCTGTATAGAATACCCTTCCCCTGAGATCTGATAAGTTCTGATCCTACTATCCTTCCAAAGCAAGTATTTCCAACCCCCGGTCCGCATCATGCCAGCAACCGGTCCATGCAAATAAGCAAAACAATCCGCGGGATACAGGCAGCATGCAAAACCACACCCCCTCTGCCAAAGGGCAGACACTGCAGCAGAGAAGACCCTACTTCTACATCCCAACAGATGGAGTTCTTTTACTGATAAGAACTGAAGTAAGCCCTGCCTGCCCACATGAGTAGGACAGGATTGTCCTAGCAGAACAAGGCAGTTCATCAGGTAGCCTGAATTATGCCATTAAGGGCTTTAAAGGTCATAACCAGAACCTTGAGATGCAATCAGAAGCAGAACCAGTAGCCAGTGAAGTTTGCAGAGCAGAGGTGTGATATGGGCCATCCTAGGGGCCCCAAAGATGGCTCTTGCTGCCGCACTTTGCACTAGTTGAAGCTTCCAAAAGGATTTCAAGGGTAGCCCTATGTAGAGCACATTGCAGTAATCCAGATGAGAGATGACAAGGGCTTGAATAATTAAGTGCAGAAAGATGATCCAGGAAAGGTCACAACTGGTGCACAAATCAGAGCTGTGCAAAAGCTTTCCTAGTCACACTCACCACCTCTTCACAGATAACTTCATTATTGAAGATCATTTTTAATAATTACAAATTAATAATGTTTTAATGAAAAAATGAAGTCCCAACACTTTTATGTCCACATTTCACATGCATCCTTTTACACCTACTTTTTTGTGACAATTTCAGCCACTTTTCTATTTGGAAACCATAGGAGTAGATAAAATGAGCTACCAAGTTTGAGAAAATTCTGTATCCTTTTGCTGCAATTTAGTGGTCATCTGGATTTTTGTAGCCTGACTCTAATTAAATTTAAAATAATTCCCTCCTTTGGATCTCAATGATATGTGATAGTTGATCTAGTAAACAACTGCACTTCTTTGAGAAAAGAAGATACACTAACAGCCTTGAAGGCTATGTGATTAAATACATTACAGTAATTAAAAATTAATGTCATGTATCTCAAGTTTCCTACATGAAAGTCATTCTGAAATTATATTTGTTTTCAGTTTGAAGGGGTCTATCATAATCACCAAACATTTTTCAGACGTTTGAACAAATTTCTTGTCCCCTGTTAATGGTTTGGGGAAATGAAGGAAAATATTTGGAAAATATGGGCTTAGGTGCACCATTATGTGTATCTAAGAGTCAGTCTTCTCTCTGATTCTGTTTAATATCTATCTGAAGTCTCTAATGAAATTCATCTATTGATTCAGGGTGATATATGTACAGTATGCTGACCTTACTCAATTATATATCTCAAACCTGGACCAAATATATAGACTTTCAGCATGAAATAGAAAAGAATGCACTTATGATTTATGGTTTTGATGAATAGACAGAATAGATTATAGAAAAAGGAGAGTTATGTTGTAACCATAGAGTAGGAAATAAATTTATAAATTGTATTTATAACTTATATAAAGAAGATTGGAAGCCACTAATTTGTATCTTTTTTCTTTCTTTTCTATATTTTTACTTTTTTCCTCTTTCTTGCACTTTTAGATTTCTCTTTGATTTCTTCCTTCTTCTGAAAAACTATTCCCCATTGCTTCTCCAGGTGCACATTCCATCACAGATAATGTATCTATTTTAACCTTATTCAGATAAACCAAGTTTATATTACTTCCTTTTACTTCTAACAATCTTAATCTTTAGTTCATTTCAATAATGTCATGGAACGTGATTTCTTTTCATTATTTTTCTTTGAGCCATGGTGGCGCTATGGTTAGAGTGCAGTACTGCAGGCTACTTCTGCTGACTGCCAGTTGTCTGCAATTTGGCAGTTCGACTCTCACCAGGCTCAAGGTTGACTCAGCCTTCCATCCTTCCGAGGTCGGTAAAATGAGTACCCAGATTGTTGTGGGCAATGTGCTGATTCTGTAACCCGCTTAGAGAGGGCTGTAAAGCACTGTGAAGCAGTATGTAAGTCTAAGAGCTATTGCTATTGCTATTTTTTCTCATAAGATTCTTCAAAACTTTAACACGTCTCTTTTGTAAATCCGATAGAAAACCATCTCTCCTGTTATCCAGGCCTGTGGAACACTCCTGTCTCTGGAGGTGAGGCAGATTCCCACTCCCCTGGACTTCAGGAAAGGCATAAAAATATGGCTCTGCAGCCTTGCTTAGGGCTCACATAGGAGCATGCAGTCACGAGGCTGGTTAGTATCCTGAAGTCCTTCCCCATCCCTTAATTAATTTTGACAATTGTCTTTTTAAAATTTTATATACTGTTTTATGCTTGTACTATTTTATTGTATGCTGCCTAGACTTACTCTGTAAAGAAGATAGGCAGTTCTTAAATATGATAAATAAATAAAAATAAATTCCAAAACCTTATTTAAAATTTATCTGGTCCTTAGTTCATATAACTTTCTAAAATAAAAATTATAATTATCCTTTTGACATTTATTAAAAAAAAAGTTCTTAAAATTTGTAATTAAAATTGTATTTCAATAAGGATTAAAAGAATATCATGTGGTGGTGTCAAACTTGTGGATCCAAAAGTTTCTCTAGTTGAAAAACAGTTAACAAGTAATTTCAGAAACTAATTAGAAAATGAAGTATGCAAACTTTGTATCTTTTCAAAGGTGCTGATCATAGTTTGAACAAGAATGCTATTCCCTTGGCTCTCAGAGTTCTAGAACTATCAGAGACTGCTGTCTTGCAACCTTCTTCTGAAGAGCACTTGTCAGGTTGACAAGCAAGTCTTGTCAACCTGACAGACAGAAAACATGACAAGATGAATTAATTTTATTTTCTTATTAAGGCAGTGGTGAAATCCAAATTTTTTTACTACCGGTTCTGTGGGCATGGCTTGGTGGGCGTGGTGGGGGTGGTGTGGGCGTGGCAGGGGAAGGATACTGCAAAATCGCCATTCCCACCCCACTCCAGGGGAAGGATACTGCAAAATCCCCATTCCCTCCCCACTCCAGGGGAAGGATACTGCAAAATCTCCATCCCACCCCACTCCAGGGGAAGGATACTGCAAAATCTCCATTCCCACCCCACTCTGGGCCAGCCAGAGGTGGTATTTGCCGGTTCTCCGAACTACTCAAAATTTCCGCTACCGGTTCTCCAGAACCTGCTGGATTTCACCCCTGTGTTAAGGTCACATTAAGAGAATATTGCAAATCTAAAAGTACAAAACTCTGCCATCTCTTTTTATTCCTGATAAGAGAGGTTCTTTTTAAAGTTTCTTTCTGTGCCCCTTCTGTTCTGCAGGCTCGTCCCCTATTTTTCTGATCATTCCCTTGGCAGCATCTCTTTTCCCCATCTTCCAAAGTCATTTTCACATTTCATTACAAATCATCTTCTTGTTAGGAGAAAAATTTTCAAAGAGCTGGTCTGTTCACCATCTCTTCATTCTGCCATGGTTGTCACTTCTGCTTTTTGTGGAACTTTTTTTTTCAATCTACAATTTCTTCCTCCAGAAATGCAGAAGTGGTGAAAGATCTGATTAGGTGCCTAGATGCTATCAGAGTTTATGTGGAAAGAAATAGGCTCAGGCCTGTGGGGACCAAGAGGCAGGAAGCAGAGCATGGGATGCCCCAGGTGTGGGAGCCGCCTTGGGAAATCCAGGGCAGGGCCTACACGAGGTCTCTCCAAAGTCCTTAAGAAGCCCTGTAGGGTCCTCTTAATGACTCACACATGCGCTTAAAACTGCATCAAAGAGAGCGGGGATGGGAAAGGGCTGTAAATGAAACAATCATGTGGACACTTCACTTAAGAGCCCTAACAACTTACAGTGGGGAGGCTCCATTAAAGTTGTGAGACAAGAACTATCTGTAACATGAAGCAGCCCTTTGCAATAAGCTATAAAACATTTTCTTTATTTTGACATAGCATGCTGTGCGAACACAAAATGTTTTGTTTAATAATTAACATTTTGTACAGTCTCAAAAAACCTCTGAATCTTTGCCTCTTTTTAGATTCATATTTATTAATAATTGATTTTAGTACCAAGTACTAGAAGTAAAGTCTTTCTATTTTAGCCTCCTAGACAATATATCCAGAGTATAATCACTTACATTTACTTCAGTTTCAGGTTATTAGGATAGTCAGTGCTGTTTCAGACCTGTGCCAGATTGTTTTCTAAATGAGGCTAGAGAAATATCCCATTCTTATTTTTTGGACAATTCTGGAAAGATCATTATATAGGGAAAAGATAGCTGTCATGATCTCAGTTGTGGCTTTCTAAAATTTCTATTCATGGTGCTCTGCTTGTGATTGATAGATCCATGATGACAGTGATGGCTAACCTTTTCCGGACGGAGTGCCCAAAGTGCGCCCGAACCCCTAAAATTCAATGCGTGCTTACCTCCCCCCGCATGCGTGCACGACCCCCCCTGCACGTGCCATGCCCCCAGTGCATGCGCACGCAACCCCCCGCACATGCCCATCCCCCTGCGCACGCACATGTGACCCCCCCACACGTGCTCCCCCGCATGCGCATACAGCCTCCCGTGCATGCGTGGCAAAGACCCGACAACCAGCTGGCTGGCTGGAGGTGCGCGCGCATGCACAGCAGAGCTGAACTTGGGCGATGGCTCGCGTGCCCCTAGAGAGGTTCGCCATCACGGCATTATGACATTGTAACCTTGCTAGGCACCTTATCTGAAAACTATTTCCTACCTGATACGGAGGTTTGCCACGAAGATTATGCTCAACAGTTAACCTGGAAAGCATACTTAAATTTATACACATCAAAGAACCTTCTGAAAAACTGTTTATCAATTTGTTAATTATTTCAGTCATGCAGAGAAACAGAGGAACGTGCAGTAGAACAAATTGGACCAATGCTTCATTTAGATTTATACAGCCTATACTGAAGACAAATCTAAGCAAGATCTTGGTGCGTAGTATATACAGTATGTCTGTGTAAGATGGTAGTAGCTCTTTGCCAGAGTTATATCCAGATTAAATTAACCATTCCTGCTATTTGTATTGTACACATCTACCATTGTGAATATCAACTTTTCTTTCGAAGCAAGGAGACAAGCAGAAGAGTTTGACAGTGACTACATAACTAAAAAAGCTTTCAGCTGATTACCCAAGTCCAGATCAAAGTTATTGAAAAACACAGGTCTTGTTTTAGTTTTACTTTCTTTCTGACAGAATGGATCAATACTATAAAAGTAGTACTGATTTTGTACTATGGACTTTGTAAATGGACTCAGAACTCTATCAGCCAGCCAGCTAACTCTGAAAAGAACAGAAGAGATCTGTATTTGAGATATACCCAGACAGGGATCTATGGGAGATAAAGTTGGGTAGTTGCTCAGATTGCTGCTTTCTTCCATGGTAAACTTTCCTGAATAGAAAGCATGTAGAGAAGGGCATGCATGAAATGAAACCCTCAGCTGCAACACATTACTTCATATCGCTATGTATTGCCCACAGAAGGGTTAGAGAGAATTCCAAAAATCTTATTTTGCATGATTTCTAGAAGTTGATCACTTACAAAATAACTTTTCAGCTCTTTGGCTTTGTAAAAAAAAGACCTGACAGCTGTTACTTAGCAAAAAGGTGTCTTTTCCTGCAATTCTTTGCAGAAATCTTCATACAATATGGTCACTTTTGGCTATCCAGCTAGTGTTTTAATAGAAGTCTAGTTTTCAATATGAATTTAAAGTGACCTGTCTAAAAATAGGAGGAAGATATCTAGTTTGGAAAAAAAAGAGAAAAGATCTTTCAATATATTCTTTTTATTTTGGGATGCACTACTTTTTTTTAAGAATTAGCACTGCTGTCAGTTTTTATATCCTGAAAGCCTTAATCTTTTGACTAAAATTGAAACTAATCATTTGCCATATCTAAAACCTAGTCAGTGTGTGGATTGTGGGGAATATGATTGTCACACCACAAATAGAGATTTTAACATTGTGAATCAATCAGAACATAGAAAAATACCAAGCCATGTTTAATTTATGCACATCTCACTGAATAATCCACTGTTGAATTTATTCAAGCATTTTGCTAAGACATAAGACATAGTTTGGTTCAGGGGTGAAATTCAGCAGGTTCTGACAGGTTCTGGAGAACCGGTAGTGGAAATTTTGAGTAGTTCAGAGAACCAGCAAACACCACCTCTGGCTGGCCCCAGAGTGAGGTGGGAATGGAGATTTTGCAATATCCTTCCCCCAGGAGTGAGGAGGGAATGGGGATTTTGCAGTATCCTTCCCCTGGAGTGGGGAGGGAATAGAAATTTTGCAGTATCCTTCCCCTGCCACGCCCACCAAGCCACGCCCACAGGACCGGTAGGGAAAATTTTTGAATTTCACCCCTAGTTTGGTTCCTGCTACGTGCTATCTATCCAGCTTTGCAATTACTGTCAAAGTATTCTTTTTCTGACTTTTCTTCATTGCTAACCTTCAAACTGTAAGGCTCTGATTAGAGACTTCCTTAGCACTGATGTTTAGACTATTTCTGAGCCTCTAGGAAGGTGTTGAATTGTATCAATAGATAATACTTTAAAAATATTATTAAGCACTTTTTGTATGATAAAATTGGCTACAATCTATAAAAACTGGTAAACAGTTTCTGCAAATAAACAGCTCAAGTACTGTTATGAAAATGTAAATATACAACTATTGGTTTATATTACCTTTCTCTGGTAATAAAATCAAAGCTGACATAATATCCATGTTTAAAATCTATAAGGCAGATGAGTATTTGTCACTGAATAGGTTAATCCAGCTGGCTTTCAACACGACTACTTTCAGTGTATACCAACAGTGATAAATTATACAAGAATTCTGGGGTCCATGATTTTGCAAACTTTTATCATCTAAATGAGCTGTTCCCAATCTGATCTCCCTCTGCTATATTTGGACTACATCTCTGAGAATTCCATCCAGCCTGACATATGGGAATTCTGAAAGTCGTAGACAAAACACAGACTGGAGAATGCATTTCATAAATTAGATAGACCTCTGATAAATCAAGTTCCTGCTTATTTATGAAAGCTTAAATCCCAATATAGCTGGTTACCCTTGAAGATGCTACCAGACTCCACGTCTATTTACTCTATACTGTTTCATAATATCATGAGATTGCCTTTTATGTGGAAGTTCAAATGCCATACTTGTAGATTTCATGGTTTAATTTCCATGAATTACAAGTAGTCTTTGAGATACGACTGTGACTGCCCATTACACAGCGCAACAGTCATTATATGAATCTGCCATGTAACAATCCTCCCATCACTGTCCCCAGTGAACCATAAAATGAAGATGCAGATTGTTAAGTGGAGAGTCAGGTCGCTTTTGGGTGGGGGAGGCAATTGGAAGCCTAATACAGGCTCAGGCCCATCTGCCTTGATCCTCCCAAGGCCTCCTCCAACGCACCCCATGCTCCACTTCCCACACCTTGCATCCAGCGGTGAAATCTACTTACCGTATTTTTCGGAGTATAAGACGCACCAGGGTATAAGATGCACCTTAGTTTTTGGGGAGGAAAATAGGAAAAAAAATCTGCCTACCAGGTATTCATCTGGCTAGCGTCCTTAGTCTGGTCAGCTTCAGCACATTATTTTATCCCCTGGTTAGGGCTTTAAAAAACCTTCTTCGGAGGGAGTAGCAATGAAAACAGCCTGCAAAGCCAGGAAGATCATTAGCGCCTCGTTAGGGTTGAAAAAAAAGCTTCAAAAAAGCTACATTTGGAGTATAAGACACACCCAAATTTTCAGCCTCTTTTAGGGGGAAAAAGGTGCGTCTTATACTCCGAAAAATACGGTACCTTCCCTACTGGTTCGGAAGTGCACGCTTTTTCACCTGCGCTCCACTCATGTGTGTGCTTTTTCACCCTCTGAGCATGCGCAGAACACTTTGTGCATGCGCAGAGGATTAAAAACAAGAAAATGGCAATGTCCAGGCAGGTGGGTGGAGCGTCACGCTGCCGCCGCTACCGGTTCTCCGAACCACCGGACGACGACGCTACCAGTACGCCCGGACCGGGCCGAACCGGTAGCATTTCACCCCTGCTTGCATCTGAACAGGCCTTTTCCCACTCCCATTTGTTCTTCCCAGGCCTTAGGCCTGATTCCCACCCCATCAGTCCAAACACCCTTCTCCTCACTTTACCTTTCCAAGAATTCCACAACCTTCCAGAACAATGAATGACTTTCTTCTTTGTGTGGTTGCGTGGCAGCCATAATTTTGTCCCACCCATAAAGCAGCCATAATTTTGTTCCATCCATAAAATGGCAGCCAAATTTGGGTTGCCACTGCATGACTCAAAGACAAACTACTTTATTCTGCTGCCTTAACAGGGTCTGCACACTGCAGCATTCAGAAGCTTCTGCAGCACAGTGCAGATCTCTCTAAGGTAACAAAATGAAGCAATTTTCTGACAGCCACAGAAAGGGTAAGAGAAAATGATGGCCTCATACAAATAGGCCAGACAAAATGGCAGCCACATTTGGATCGCTGCCACAACATGGCCTGCCCTCCTTCCCATCATGAAGTCCAGAGAGCTTCAAAAGGTAAGTTTGGGGAGTTATAGGCCTGTGGGGAGGAGGCCCAAGTGCTGCAGAATGCTGGTGGGATGGGGTGGGGGAGAGGCAGGAAGGCACTCGACCCTCTGGTCGGTCGTAAGAGTGAATGATCACAGCTCCACTGCAGCCATCTTAACTTTGAAATGAGGTCTTACTGTATGTAGCTTTTGGGGCTGGATCTGTCATAATTTCTAACACTCATTAAATGGCTGTCATACCTCAAGGATTATCTGTATAGCACAGCAAGGATTTAGTTGCTACATTCAGTGCAATCAGTCCACTGAAATTCAGTTTCTTAAGAATCATTCAGGTTTTACTGATTTCATTGGGCTCTTCTAGTTATAAGATTAAGCTCTATTCTATGATACTCTATTAGATGTATTTTAATTATAATAAATGAGCCATACTATATTTAAAAATAATATTTGTTCTGCTCAATGATGCCCAGGGAACCATGCTACCAAGTAAAGTGTTAAAAGTAAAATAGCATGCCTGGATATGCTATTGTGCACTTTTCCTCTACTCCCTTGTGGTGTCAGTGATAGTCCCATAGTGTTTCTCTTCTCCATGGTCACAAGCGTACATATATCATGGCACAAGCAGTAAGCAGAGCAATAACAAAGCAAACATTATTTTTTGGCTTTCAGATGGCAAATATATACCTGTATTCCCTCCAAAATTGTAAACCTGATTTGGAGAGGTAGTAGGAGTTACCACAGACAGGGAAACCATGAAGGCATATAATTTATGAAAATACATTGCAAAGAACAATAATGGTATCCTGGAAATCGTGATTCAATTGTTGGTTTGAATCAGCGGTGGGTTGCTCCCGGTTTGGCCCGGTTCTGCGAACAGGTAGCGCTGGTGGTGGGAGGCTCCGCCCACCCGCCCAGGACGCTTCTGTGCATGCGCAGAAGCATCGCGCGTGTGAGTACGCACGCGAACTGGTAGCAACGGATTTTAGAACCCACTACTGGTTTGAATGTAACCAATTACTATTGCTTTAAAATAGTTAAGAATACTAACTTTACTAATCATATTTATAGTGATAGATGGAATTAAATATTGGATCAATAAAATAAAATGCAATTCTATTTTAATTGAGATAATATTCAATAAACAATTTAAAGGTTTTGTTATAGCTCTGCATGATCCATCCACAACGGCATACCAAATACTTCGAAATATTAGCTCAGCTTACAGTGATAATAACTCAGAGAGTCTATTCTCTTGTTACAATGGGAGCATTTTCTATTAATATTATTCTCTGGTAGCAAAAAATGTTTGGGCTTCTATGGAGGTGCCTTCCATTTGAAATCTTGACTGTAATGGAATCACAACTATAATCAGGAAAAATAAAGTTATTGCTGTTTTTTGCTTTGAGTGTGCATGTTTTCCACTATAATTCATAATTAAAACACTGGAAGGGGAGGGGAGTTTCTACTGAAACAAAAATCAAAGACTGTTCCCTCGATCTATGATACTACATGACATGTCAAATAGCCAACTGTAGCATATAAATTGAAAGCAAGGACAGTGATGATAACCTGGTAATCTTCCTGGAAAAACTGGCAATTAATCACAGTTTTGGAGATTTTTACAGTGTTAGCTAGTATAATTGCTATTCTGTTTCACCATAGGGAAATGTAAAACAGCAGACAGCTATGAGGTGAGGTGATCTAGTTTCCCACATTTCTCATACTACTTAGGAAGGCGGGAAAGAATTAAAGTAAGCAAAAGGAATGCAAAGGCCACAGCATAAAAAAGCAGTGGCTGAAAAAAAGATACAGTAACCATTTCTATTAAGGGTTTTTGTCTGTTTCATATTGACCAGTTCTTCTGGCAGGCATCAATCTAATATTTATCCAGTGGTGGTGATTTCTAAAGCACCCATTCAGCTCAACCACAAATAGACTTCCTACCTGCTTATAAAAGAAGCATTAGACCAGAGGAATTGATTAACAGAAATAGCAGAAGTGTCCGGAAAAGAATCAAAAAGTCAAGATGGTAGTAGCATTTTAACCATGTGATTAAAGTCCAACCATGTTTTATGTGTGTCACAAGGTACAAGGCTTCAATCACAATGTTATAGCCACTGTCTTGATTGCAGGTTTGTCAAGAAGAAAGACCAGTTTCTGGTTTATTTTCGGTAGTCTGTAAAGCAGTTATTAAAAGTGTAATAGAATACCCCTAGTATATCACAATTACTGCACTTTGTTTTAACTTTGCTTCTTCCTAAAAATTCAATATATAGTTAACATGAACACAAATAAATATAGCACAAACATTACATTTTAGAGTATTAATTTCTAAAATACAACATCATCTATACTTACTTAAATGATTTGTTCCTGTCTGATTCCAACAATAAAAATGTGTAATTTTACGTAATATGAAGGCTACAATTCACTTGGAAGACCTTTTATATAAGCATTACTGAAATGCATAGAAAAGATGCTGGACAAATTAGTTTTTCTAGAAGATGTATATTCTAATCGTCTGTTCATATATAGCCAGTAGTGAGAAACAAAGCCACCCTAATAACAATCCAAGGTTCTATAGAAGATATATCAACCAGGGTCGCTGTGTCTGAATATGAGTCATTTCAGTAAGCTAAAAAAAGAATAAGACATGAGAGCCAAATATATTAATCTCTGGGAAAAGAAGCGTTATGGGAAACATGACAAACTTTATTAGTAAAAATTTTATACCCATGGCTTCTTTAATTGTAGAAAGCAATCTTCAGTTTGGATGGACTTCATCAAATGAAAAACAGCATCCTGGGATTTCAGTTTTTATGCCATCTATATAAAAAGTGACATTAAGTTTACATTTGCAATATTTTGAAAGGACTAATGCCAAGTAATGTATCTGATAAGTCCCTTCCTGCTTTGGGGAATAATCATAGTTGAACATTTTGTGCCAGCACTATAATAACGTATTCGTTGGATTACCGAGTAAATAGTGGGGAATTATTCTTTTTTGAAAAAATGTAAATATATTTACATGTACTATATTTTAATAGAACGTTTGTACTCTAAGATTTACTGCACTTTCCATCCTGTCATTCCTCCTACTGCTTTGTAATTCTGGAGCATGAAGCTTTCCCTTTTGTTAGGTTCCCCATTCCCATTACTGGGGAGAAGCTATGGACTCTGGACAAATGTAAAAGAAACTGTAGCTCAAAGTCAAAATAAAAACTGTGTGCAGATGCTTCTAGATTCAGTGTTCTACATGCCAGTTCCTTTTCAAAATAAAATGTAAAGTATTATTGTCTAATTTATGCGTGAAGAACAACAGTACATAGTTAGTTCTCTTAATAACTCCCAAATCCTTTATTTTAGGATTAAAGTATATGATATACAAGCCTTCTTTGATCTTCTAGATATGCTAGACTAGAAATCCCATGTGCCAGCCAACACTGGATATAACATCCAGGAAGCCAACACAAGAATATCAATGTCTCAGAAATAAGAAAAAAATACTTAGAAAATCTAAAAGTACAGTAATAGTAGTAACTATACGGCAGCGTATTGGTCACTTTAGGCTAATTTTTTTTCACTTGAAACTGAAATTATTAAAACAAATAAAATGTCTGGTTATTAATATTTATACAAAAGTAGGTATTCTTATATTCTTCACTATTGTTTGCAACTTTTTCAACAAGCCATAATTAACTTGTATAGTTTGCTTGAAGCAGGGTGCAAGATTTTTGTGGCTAGCCATTTTGGGGAAAGAAGGCCCCAAAGTAGCTAGTGTAGGAGTAGAGTACTGAGGGGGAAATGTGGAGGGTATTGTTTTTTAAAAATGGTTTACTCCTTTTTAAAACTTCAAAACAGTATCATTCCCTAACATTTTTATTGTAGATCAATGTCTCTGGATGATACCAGATTAATGGCTATACTAAAGGCTAGGTGCATAGACTGGAAGCTCATCTTAGACCCATCATTACCTGTGTGAAATATCAATTATGAAACTACATGAGTAGAGAATGTCATGCAACACTGATAATTCTAATAAACTTTTCTAATTATATTGTTGAATTGGACACTAAATAGATAGGAAATTGGAGGGATAGAGAAAGGGGAAAGAGGCCATATTTTATTTTAATGACTACCAGTTTCATCACTTAGTAGATAAATTGCAGCTTGTTAATTTAATCTGCTGTAGTATAATCATGACAAAGGCCTTTAAAAGATTAAGGGCATGAAACAAGACAATTATCATTTCCACTAATGATAAATAGAAAAACATGCAACAGTAAATATTTGAATGGAACGATCTGCCAATATTGAAAGATCGATGCACAGACTTAAGCAAACTATCAGAGCACTTATGAAGTTCATTAAAATAGCAGTCTTTGAAGAAAGCCCTGTACTTAACAGCACCACAGAATCTCCTGGGGAAAAGGAGGAAAGAGATATATAAAATATTCATTAGATAATAAACTTTGATTACAGTTTCACACTGCTAGCTTATAAGTAAGAAAATGTTCCTTTTGTCAAATATTATTTCCATAAGTGGTGCGGAAATTGTCCTGCTTTATAAGTACAAGTGGTCCTTGACTTAAGATCATAGTTGAACCCAAAATTTCTATTGCTAAGCAAGACAGTTAAGTGAGTTTTTCCAACCTTTCTTTCCATTATTGTTAGGACAATCACTGAAGTTATTAAGTGAATCATTTGGTCATTAAGTAAATCTGACTCGCCCGTTGACTTTGCTTGTCACAAGCTGACTGGGAAGTGTACCAATGGTGATCGCTTGTCCCCAGGGCAGTGCAACTGTCATAAATACATGTCAGTTGCTAAGCATCCGAAATTTGATCATGTGACCATGGGGATGCTCCAATGGTTATAAGTGTGAAAAGTGGTCATAAATTACTTTTTTCAGAATGGTTGAGGATTACCTGTAGCATTAAGACAGGAAAGTGCAAAAGAAGGACTTGTAAAATGAATGTGCATTTAATGGGTTATTCTAAGATTGGATCCCAGGCATTCTACATGTTATGGTAGCAGAACACCCATGCATTTTATTCAGTTTTAGTAACTAATAGATTCCACAAGATAGCAACCAAAATTTATTCTTTTGTTATCCTAGAATGCTAAACATGAAAGGTATAATGGGAAACACACCAGTTTCTACATTTAGCAAAAAAATCTTCTTCAGAAATTCATCTGAACATGGGGTGATTTTAAAATGGGGAGAAGACAAGTCCTGACGTTTAGTTTCTAAGATTTCCATGAACTTTTTGCAAGGTCTGGGATCCAGGAATACCTGGAGGGCTGCACTCACATGTATTATATAATTCTTCACATCTCCTAGCTGGATATATAAAGGTTGCACAAACCAGGGAGTGTAACCAGTAACTGGCCCTCACTATATAGCCACTTTTAATCCCCACAAGTTCGGATACCAACTTCCTATCACTACAAAATGTGGCAGTAGAGCCTTCCCTACTGAGCTTTTCAAATACTGGTTGGAAGTAAGGCTTGCTACCAGTAGTTATCTATTGAATAGGAAAATGTAGAAGTGATGGAATATGTGAGTGATGATGTTGTTACCTGGTGTTACCTAGTTGGGTAATGAAATATCTACAAGCAAACAACCCAGCAAGAATTTCACATAGGCAGCAATGCCATACTCACACAAGGATTTAAAAAAAGATGTTTTTAGAAAAAAGCAACAGCCAGATGGTGAATTTTAACATTCTACCTGCAACAACATCTTGAAGTTCATAGTTACTATTGGATAGGTATTGGTGTGACTTCCATATCTTCATGATGTTAACCATTGACCTGAGTTGTGTATCTAAATGTGGCAAGATGTCTTTTTAGAATAGAATAGAATAGAATAGAATAGAATAGAATAGAATAGAATA
>QLTV01002681.1:50515-63195 GCA_003457575.1 Thermophis baileyi
TGATAAGCATCTTTTAGTGTTGTGTAGCAATGGTCTAAAGTATTCTTGCCTCTAGTGGGACAATTGACATGCTGAAAGTATTTTGGTAGCTCTTTCCTTAAGTTTGCCTTGTTTAAATCTCCCAAAATAATGGCCAGTGAATCGGGGTATTTGGCTTCAGCCTCCATAATCTGATCAGCTAGAGTTCTTAATGCCTTGTTTACACAGGCTTCTGGAGGAATATAGACCACAATTAGTAGAAATGAAGTAAACTCTCGAGGAGAATAAAAGGGTTTGCAGTTGATAAGTAAGGACTCCAAGTTTTCATCACAGAATTGTTGTATTATAGTTATGTCCTGAGACTAGCTGTTGTTGATATATATACATAAGCCTCCTCCCTTTTGTTTTCCTAATGATTCTGTAATTCTGTCTGCAATTCTTAATGTCTTATTAAGGTCATAAAAGTCCACATAATTAACATCACATAGCCCCTATGAGGAAAGATGGAAAGATGGAAAAGTTCAATTTGCTACATGTATAACAATAAAATTGTTATACATGTATAACAATAAAAAAAATTACCTCCAATCTAGGACCGTTAAGATATGTCTGCATTACCATTTCCAGAATTTCTTGCCAGTATTATACTTTTTTTTCATCTAAACAATGCTGTGCTTTTCCTCTTCATTTTGGTTGCTATGTCAGATTATGTTATCTCTGTTCTTTGCAAAAAAAGGTTTGCTTTCTTTTAAAAATTATAAACGACATACTACATACTCCGTTTATATGAGAAGTAGTTTTATAGGTTGCCTTAAAAGTGGCTTCAGAAATCAAATGTAGATGTCTGCATCAGGGGTGGGTTCTAACTTACCTCACTGCCGGTTCCCTCCCTCCCGCGCCGCATGGGCGCGCCGCGTGGGCGCGTGCATGCGCAGTAACGAAAAATCCGAAAAAAATAAAATTAAAAAAAAAAAGCTGAAAACAAGATGGCAACCACATGCACAGTGCCGGAACTCGGCTTCTGCGCATGCTCAGAAGGAAAAAATGTTTTTAAAAAATTTGAAAAAAAAAATAAAAAAAAAGATGGCGGCGCCCACGGACCAGCGACTGCATGCACAGTACGAGAAAACAGCCATACCTACTCAGTCTTGCAGGAATGAGCTGGAGTCTATTCTTCCCTATCTATACCTGAACAGCTTCCAAACACCGAGTTGGTGCAGTTTCACTTGCATGCCAGGCAGGGGTGGGTTCCTACTTACCTCGCTGCCGGTTCGCTCCCTCCCGCCCCTCGTGCGCGCGCGCATGCGCAGTAGGAAAAAATCCCCCCAAAATCCCAAAATTAAAAAAAAAAAGCTGAAAACAAGATGGCAACCACATGCACAGTGCCGGAACTCGGCTTCTGCGCATGCTCAGAAGAAAAAAAAAATAAAATTTTTTTAAAAAAAGATGGTGGCGCCCACGGACCAGCACCGACCGAACCGATCGGTGACATCATCGTGACATCACCAGAGGATCACTGCTGGTTCGGGCAAATCGGTCCGAACCGGGAGGAACCCACCCCTGGTCTGCATGTTTTAAATATTAATAAAAGCCAGATACAATAATAAAAATGTCCAGCCTCAAATCCTAACTTCCATTAAAAAAATCCATCATTGGTAGTATAGTAAAAAAAAACCTTCAGATGAAAAATATCACAGAAAACGAATTGTTTTCCTAAAGCTTCTAATGCAGGTTGCAATCACTGCCTAAGTGTTAATGCAGTCTAGAGACTTGGAATCACTGGAGAAATGGTGCTATCCAAAGGACATTGTTTTTTACAGATGAACTTTTCTAGCTATCAATGCTATCATGCCTGCTATGGTCTGTTTCTACAGCTTAGCAGCAATTTCATTTTAAATACGTACACTTCTGCTGAAAAAGCTTGCTGAGTAAAAATAAAAAAATAATCTCATGATTAGTAAATAAAGTATGAGTTTTATTCTAATCCAAAATGTACTAAAATTATTCTTCCTTTGTTATTAGCAACTAGTCTCTTCCTTTTTGGCAGGCTCTTGGACATTGTGCGTATGCAAACCAAAACCTAAAGATGAATGACACAAATAGATAATTATCTTATGATCTGCTATAACTAACTCTTCTAGTTTAACAGCAAATACAACCTATCCAAAATGAGATAATTGAATCCACATCCTTGTGTGTCTATGTGTGTGTCTGTGTGTGTGTCTGTGTGTGTGTCTCTGTGTGTGTGTCAGCAGCAGAATACTTTAATCAGAAAAAATGAAGTATTAAATATTTGTTTTACAATATGAAATCTATAGATGTCATTGTGACCAATACTCCCTTAGGACAAATCTGTTTCCCTGCCCACTGACTTTATTTTTTAAAGGATGTTTTTAGTATATAATTAGAAAATTGACATGCTGCAAAGCCAAATACCAGCTTCAAGAATCATTTACATTCCACAGACAATAGTTAGAAAAACAGAATGATAGATATATCCAGTGCAATGTTTCTTTGGAAGTGTGCTGTTATGTATATAAAAAAGACAAAATGAACTAAGGTGATATTGAGCATCCTGGAGGGAATGAATTAGCATTTTGTGACTGGCTGTGATCATCATGGCAACCATTTTTGTAATTATGTCCATAATATGTTCCCAAAGTTTCAAATATATCCATTAACCCAAAAAGATTAGAAAAAATGTGTTGTATTAAAGGCAACTAAATATATTGCATTTGTCAAAAATAACCCCACTGAACTCCAATTCCAATTCCAACTTCAAAAATAAAAATTATAGGATATCACTACACATGAATCTCTGTACAATCATAGATTGCAAAACAAAAAAAGGGTGTTTCATCATCTTTCTGAATATTAATAATAAAATCATATCCCACTTATCATTAAAAGATCATTAAATACAATTGATAATCCTATTCCTTTCTGTCCAGGACTATTCTCCCTTTCTTACTTACTAGAATTATTATACAAGGATATTGCAATAAATAGTTTGATATGACCATATTCTGGTAGTCTAATTACTATTGAAGAGTATAATTTAAAAAACACTTAAGGGAATTGCGACACTAAAATTTCTGATCTGGGTTCATAAATGTTAAGTATGACCTATGGATCAGCTCTTGTCTTTACTTGTGGCTATGGTATTCTGGAATTGGAAGTGTACATCAACAGAACATAGAGGTAGATTTTCCATTTAAATGCTGAATGCCAGGTTGCTAGGTAACTGTCTTCTGATTATACATCCAAAGACTCATGAATGGAAGAAGAAACTGTATTTGTGTATACAGTATTATGTACTTAGTGGCAGAACATATCTCACAGTGCCAGATTAAAAGGTATTAGGATTTGTTTTATATAGAAGTATAAAGAATAATGAAGAAAGCATAAAAGTTAAGAGTTAAATGGGCTTTTCTGTATGCACTTTTCCTGATTTGATTGTCTTTTGCTAAGTCAGAAACAGATCTTATAAGAATGGAAATGACTTTCAGTTACAATAGTAGGATCTTTAAATCCAAGTTTTAGTCTGAAGTGATGCTATTTCCTTCAGCTAATAAAGATAAGCAAAACTTTCAAGAAACATTATGCCCAGATATTTTTTGTGTCAAGAACTAATACTATTTTCTCTTTGGTTATGAAACTATTGCTTCTGCAAAGGTTGTTCAACTAGTTTAATTGTCATGATAAATTTCAGTTCTCCATAGTGGGTGGAGCTAGCATCCAGGAATGGGTTGACCTCGTCTGTTCAGTTTGTAGGACTGACTCTGTCAGAGTTGAAATGCCCGCCTCTGTTGCTAGGGCTCCCAGCTTTAACTCAGTCCTCAGACTGGACAGTCAAAGGCTTCTCCTGTTCCTGGTATTCATACTTCAGAGGACATAGGATTCCACAGGACTCTTATTACATCATGAGTTGATTCCCCAGCTGACCTCAAAACCATCGGGCAGAGTCGCTATCTGGCCGGCCGGATCGTGGCATAGTACTGATCGGGGGCCTCGGCTCCTCAGTCTGCCTTGGGAGCTTTCACACTCCATTACTGGCATTCCATATGGACAGGCCATTTGTCAAGAGGCTTCGTGCCTCATTTTGCGCTGTGGCACTGCGGTTTGTGGCCAGGAGCTTCCGCGCTCCATATTTATACAGTTAGCTGCCCACAAACTGTAGCAAGCGGGTTGGGCGCAGCTTGAATCGGAGGCGGCTGGAGATCGTTGGAGGCTGTTAGGAGCTCTGCACTCCACCTGAGCATGGCGAGCTGATCCCCCCCAAAAAACCTCAACTTGCCGCTTGCTCTCAGCCTGCGCTGCCGGTCGCAGGAGCTTCGTGCTCGGGCGACACTTGGCCACAGGAGCTCCGAGTTCCAAAGACACTAACTGCCAACGATTACAGCAGCCAGTGTAGGACTACTTCTGAGTCGCAGGAGCTTCGCGCTCGAGTGACACGCTGCGCTGCAGGAGCTTCGTGCTCCGGCAATTCAAACTGCCAACGGCTAATTTTCCCACCCACGCCTAGGCACTAGGAGACCTACGAGCCACACTACAGCTGATTCCTTAATGCCTCAGCTCAAGCAGCGTACCTGGGGAACAGGAGAGTCAGAGAGATCATCAACCTCCAGCTGACTCTAGCACAGGGCTCTAGTTGTAGGATCCTTCCAACTGACAGGGCCGGCAGCAGAGATCGCAGGCCACCATCTTGTTTGGGCTGCACAGCAGGCTCCTTATCAGGGCACAAATTGCCCATTAAGCCATCAAAATGGCAGAGAATTCTAGGCCTGCCTCCTCAGTTAGCTCAAAGATGAGCAAAAAGACCACTAAATCAGCAGGGCATTCGATGCCTGAAGCAACCACAGGCACCTCAAAACAAGCCCCTCTGAGAGAGAAAACAGTCATAAGCCTAAGCTGTTAAGATATTCATGAACTGGGAGAGCCAATGGTAATAAGGTCAGCCAATGAATAGGCATAGCAACTAAGTCAGCCAATGGGAGCTAAACACTTCTGAATCTGTGCAGAGAATCGAAATTGAAACTTAAGCTTGAGGCTCTGTGCTCTTGTCTGCTCTGAACTCTGAACTGAAAGCTTGTCTGCTGCTGGAAATGAAACTGCTTGTAACTGTTGCTACATTGAAGAAATAATCTTCTTGTGGTATTGTATATATATTACTATGTTTATAAAGAAGTTAATGAATCCAGTTGAATCAGTTATCTGCGTGTGCTTCTGGTTTTGATTTATGCAACTCTGATATAAGCGATCCAAGGCGGCCAAATGCCATGAGTTTAGGAGAGACAGGGCCTTAGAAAAAATCTGTGCCCAGTCTCACAAAAAGGCGGCCGATAAATCGCAGTCACAGGCGGGGGATAACTACCCCAGCAGACAGCACTCCAGGAGTCTGTCCCCTGGGGGCGCAGGAGAGCAAATCTCCCTGGACAATTCCAATTTGTCCGTTAATTCAGAGGTGCTCTGGGGTGCTCCCTCAGCAGGCCCACACTTAGGAGAGCCCAGGGATCAAACCAGACCAACACTGGAAGCCACATTTATGCCCACGGCTGCAGGCCTCAGGCCCAATATGGAAGCAGGCTTCATGGGCTCTGTACAAACTATTATAGCTGATGCCATCAGGCAAGGCATTTCTGCCGGGCTACAACAGTCCAGTAGATCAGCCTCTGTGGTTTCCGAGCTGCCTTGTTCAGCAGGCAAGGGTTTAGACCCTTCATTCCAGGACGAGCATGCCAATTTTCCAGAACTGCACTCTCCAGCTCCGTCAATCAGGAGCCAATCTCAATACTCAGAGGAGGACGGTCATAGAGACATAGACCTCTCAGATGATGATGGGGTAGCGCCTGAACAGCCGGTGTTCACAGGGTTGTTTCAACCAGGCCTCTTCAAATCTTTGCTATTTAAGGCCAAGAACTCTGTTAGCCTTGGGGCCCAAACGGACCCCCCAACAGAACCATCTGTGACTTCAACTGACCCGCTCTTCACAGAGCCCACGGCCGAGATGGAAATAATACCGGCGCCTAAACTCTTTGTAGACGTGGTCCAAAGGCAGTGGGCTTTGGGCTTCCCCCTCGCCCAATGCCTTCTACGGCAGACAGGAGATACTACAATGTGGGGTCGGAGCTGGCCAAAGCCTTGCAAACCCCAATGGTGGATGCTCCAGTGGTGGCCCTTCATTCTTCAGCTGCCATGCCTGGTGACCCAGAGGAGCTTCTCAAACCGGAGGATAGGAGTACGGAACAGGTATTACAGAAGACGCACCAGGTGGTTGCATGGGCGGTTTGAGCATCTACAACTGCATCATTCTTCACGCGAACATCCCTGGTTTGGCTACACCAACTGCGGGACAGGGTTCCAGCCTCCGACGTCCAGGCGCACCAGGACATCAACAAACTCCTGGCGGCGGCCCAGTTTTCGGCAGATGCTACCTTGCATGCGGTCAGATTTGCCTCAAAAGCCATTGCATCTTCCGTGGTGGCTCGCCACATGCATTGGCTCCATCACTGGCAGGCAACACCCACCACAAATGACGCCTGGCCTCTGCCCCTTCAGGGGCCAACACCTCTTTGGGGAAGCCCTGGATCCGATATTAGTGGAGTCCAGGGATAAGAGGAAGGTCCTTCCTACCTTTTCCAGGAGGGCAATTTTCAATCTGCCCCTTACCCTCACCGTCCCTTTCGGGCTCCAGACTCGGGCGCTGGAATTTCCAGGGCCCAAGGTCAGTATGGGCCCAGGCAGAGGCAGTTACCTGATAGACCAGCCAGGGGCAAACAGTACAGACAGCCTTTTCGAGGTGGAGGAGGTCTCTCCTTTTGTCGCCCCGTAATTGCACGTCTGATCCTCCCATCGGGAGTCACCTGGCCCTCTTTGCCAACCGGTGGGAGGAAATTACATTGGACCAGGGGTGGGTTCAGACTGGTTCTATAGAACTGGTAGTAATTTGGCAGCCTAGGTCACTAGAACCGGCAGCGACCCAGGCCTGCCACGTCCCCAAACTGGTTCTTTTGGTCTTTTGCTACTGTGCATGCGCAGAAGCTTTTTTTAAAGCTCTGCACATGCGTGAAGCACACTGCGCATGCGTGAAGTGCGCGCATGCCCGCACGTCACTGAGTGAACTGGCAGCGAAGAAAAGCAGAACCCACCCCTGCATCGGACGCTTGGGTCCGGGAGACGGTGAGATCAGGCCTCTCCCTGGAATTCCTCTCCACCCCCCCACCCCCTGAGGTTCTTCATTAGATGCCCAGTTTCTAAAATCATTTCCAAGAAGGCCCTCATGGAGTCAGCCATACAGCACCTGTGGACATTAGAGCCATCCAGTGGGTACAGGAGGGTCAACAGGGGCATGTGTTCTACTCTATTCTCTTTGTGGTCCCCAAAACCTCGGGTGGGTGGAGAGCTATTCTTGACCTTAAAAGATTAAACCATCACCTACAGTATTGACAGTTTAAAATGCACTCGCTTCAGATGATCCTTGGGAGCATACGACAGGGCGACTTCCTTGCCTCAATTGACTTAACGGAGGCCTACCTGCATATACCTATTTTGCCCCTCCATTGGCAATTCCTTAGGTTCTTCTACGCAGGTACCCATTACCAATATAGGGCCCTCCCGTTCGGACTTTCCTCTGCGCCTCAAGCCTTTACTAAGGTGCTGGCAGTCCTGGCGGCCCACCTTAGGGCCTTACCCGTGCGTGTCCAGTGTTACCTGAATGACATCTTGATTCAGTCCTCTTCATTTCATCAGGCGAAGGAGGACCTCCAGGTAACCATTCAAATGTTTAGACACCACGGGTTCTCCATTAACATGGAGAAAAGCCATTTCACGCCCTCTAATCACCTACTCCATCTGGGTGCGGTTATAGACTCCCTCGAATGCAGGGTGTATCTGTCCCAGGAGCACCAGGACAGTCTTAGGGACCTGGCAGGTAGGGTCCGGAGAGAGCGCAGAGTTCCCTTAGTACTGCTCTCAAAGCTCCTGGGCAAGATGGTATCCAGCTTCACCATCACACTGTGGGCTCGCCTGCACTCTAGAGACCTTCAATAGTTTCTCTTACCATTCCAGAGAGCAGGCCGCAGCAGCTCGCCAGCCAAGGTCCAGGTACCCAGGGAGGTCCTACATTCCCTCAGCTGGTGGAGGTCACCGGCCATCGCCAAGGGAAGCTTATTCTGGGAGCCTCAGCGTCTGGTGGTGACAACGGACGCCAGCCTCTCCGGTTGGGGGGCGCACTCCCTGTCTTGCATGGCACAAGGGCAGTGGACCTGAGTCAACCAGGGAAGAAATATCAATTGCCTGGAACTGAGGGCTGTCTATTTGGCCCTTCTCCACTTCCAGCACCTGGTCTCGGGGAAGCACATATTGGTGCTCACAGACAATGTGGCTGCAAAGGCACATATAAACAGACAAGGGGGTACCAGGTCACGGTCCCTTATGCAGGAGGCCGGGAGGCTGGGGCTCTGGGCAGAGAGTCACCTACTGTCCATCTCTGCAGACCACATCTCCAGGGAGTCCAATGTGCAGGCAGACTGGCTCAGCCGGACAGTCATTGACCATGCAGAGTGGTACCTGCACCTGTCTATCTTCCGGGACATGGTGGACCGGTATGGCCTTCCGGTGGTGGACCTGTTTGCAACCCCGGACAATGCGCAATTGCTGAGATTTTACTCGCAATTCCCAACTCCCGGGGCGAAGGGAGTTGATGCCTCTGCAGCCCGTGGCCTCCAGGACTTATGTACTCCTTCCCTCCTCTTCCGCTCCTTCCAAGGGCATCAGGAAGGTTCTGGAGGAGAAGGCAGAGGTACTATTGCTGGCCCCTCATTGGCCCAGGAGGGCCTGGTTCGCTGACCTCGTGAGCCTCTCGGTGGCTCAGCCCTGGAGGATCCCTCAGGGCAAGGCTTCCCTCAGCCAGGGGGCGTTGGTCCATCCAGACCCCCAGTGATTCCAACTGACCACCTGGCGCTTGAGTGGAGCACCCTGAGAGGGGACAATCTTTCCTCCAGGGTCATCAAGACCATCCAGGCCTCTAGGAGACCTTTCACCAAAAGCATATACTTGGCCACCTGGAAGGCCTTTTGTTCCTGGTGCACTAAGGCGGGCATTTCCCCAGTCGAGGTCTCGATAGCCCAGATCCTGAAATTTCTCCAGAATGGACTAGATAGAGGGCTATCGCCCAACTCCATCCGGAGGCAGGTGGCGGCCCTGTCCTCAGTATTGACTTGTGGGTCACTGGAATCCTTGACCCAGCACCCCACCGTCCGTCATTTTATCAAGGGAGCGACTAATCTATGCCCCCCTATAGTCCACAGGTACCCTACCTGGGACCTGTCCAGAGTGCTAAATTCCCTCACTGGGGCCCCATATGAACCCTTGCGGTCGGCCAGCCTGCACCACCTTACTCATAAGGTAGCATTTTTAATGGCCATCGGCCAGGCGGATCTCCGAGCTGGTGGCCCTTTCGGTGCGGAAGGACCTGTGTGTCTTCCACATGGACAGAGTAGTCTTGCGTTTGGACCCTTCATTCATCCCTAAAGTTAACACCTGGTTTCACAGGGTGCAGGAACTCATTTTGCCAAATTTCTGCCCCAGACCGGCCCATCCCTTAGAAAAACTGTGGCATACTTTAGACGTACGACAGGCCCTTCGCATCTACGTCAAGAGGACCACTCCTCTGAGGAAGACGGAGGCCCTCTTTATTTCCTTCCAACCTACCACCTTGGGCAACAGGGTCACTCCTTCTACAGTGGGTCACTGGCTACGGGGTACCATCGCCAAGGCATACAAGCTGCAGTCTCTTCCGAGGCCCGCAAGGGTGACAGCGCACTCAACCCGGAGCGGGGCTACGATGGCACCTTTGCCTCAGGGGAGGCAGCATTCAGCCGCCGGGTCCTTCAGCATGTCCATATGGGCGCGGGCTCATCGGACCAGACTGTTACCCACCCATAGGACAGCCAGCTTTTGTATGTCCCATTCCTGGATGCTAGCTCCACCCACTATGGAGAAGGGGCATTGGTTTTACCTGATACACTCCTGCTCGTAGGGTGGAGATAGCATCCAGCCCCACCCAAAAACTGTCTGTTCCTCGTTTTGGTGAGGGAGATCTTTGATGATGACACGTTGATCGATGAGGGAGGTCTTTGAGGATGACAAATCGATCGATGAGGGAGATATTTGGTGATGACATGTCAAGACTGTTTGTTCGTCTTCCCCAAAGCTGGGAGCCCTAGCAACAGAGGCAGGGCATTTCAACTGTGACAGATTCAGTCCTACAAACTGAGCAGACGAGGTCAACCCATTCCTGGATGCTAGCTCCACCCTATGAGAAGGAGTGTATCAGGTAAGACCAACGCCCCTTTTCCTCATTTTCTTTTTCTCTTTCCATTTTTATTAACCAATTTTTTTTTGATAAAATATCATTCAGGTGAACATCAATCTTGTTGATATGACAACTTATTTCCCAGACAGATGCTCGGTATTTGGCAACAGAGTATACGAATGATTGTGCCACTATACGCAATGTTTTTGCCTGTGCTCCCAGCCTGTTTCTATGATTTTCCTAAATCAAGTTGTTACTGGTTTTCAATTTTTGTCCAATTACTTCAAGGTGTTTTCCATATGTAAGGAATTAGTCAAGGATTATTCTGAGATATTTTGGATGGCAGTTATTGTTTTATCCTCTTTCCACAAAAAGATATATTTAACTCTTTCTTTGCTGTATGATTGCCAATGAGATCAATGATTGCCAATGAGGTCACTGGATACAATTTCAGTTGAATCAGAAATATTTCTACCTATCCATCAGTGGAGAGATTGCAGTGAATCAATCAACACCTGGCAAAGGGGAAAAAAACCACTGCAATTCTGGACACAGTTATGGAACAACCCAAAACAACCCAAACAATCATTAAGTGTTGTACCTCATGATTCTTGACAAATGTATCCTTTTTTTTATGTACACTGAGAGCATATGCACCAAAGACAAATTCCTTGTGTGTCCAATCACACTTGGCCAATAAAGAATTCTATTCTATTCTAGAATGCAGCTTGGATAAAAGAGATAGAGAAGAATAAAAAAAATAAAATGAAAGAACTTGTAATAACAGCAGAAATGGTAGAGAAAAGAGCAAGGAAGATTAAGAAGTTAGGAAATGCTTTCCTGTAAAAACTTGTATCAGGTAAATTATAAGACCTAATGTTGAATGCAATCGCTTTCTCTTTCCTCCACCTTTTACCCTGCATCAAAACCTTTTGTTTTAATTTAGTGGCATAATTCTTTTGTCAAAGGAGTCAGTGCTTTTACTGAAATAGTATTGTTATTTTAAATGACTGGTATTGCGATCGAAAGATACGAAGAACATTCCCTTACCACAACTCATGGTATTAATAAGAACTGCTACATTGGTAGTTTTAAAAAAATATGAAGTGCAACATTCTTGCTACACATGGGTACTTTGCTACTGGAATACGCCATATTGTCAAAACTCCTCCCCTTAATGTTTTTCATGAAAAGACTAAACATCTAGCATAATGCTCTTCTAAGAGGAATGCTTGATAGAATGAAGAAAAGAGAATTGATTAAGCAGTAGCAATGAATTAGGACATGTCACAATAGCAATAGCACTTAGACTTATATACCGCTTCATAGTGCTTTACAGCCCTCTCTAAGTGGTTTACAGAGTTAGCATATTGCCCCCAACAATCTGGGTCCTCATTTTACCCACCTCGGAAGGATGGAAGGCTGAGTCAACCTTGAGCCGGGTGAGATTCGATCTGCCAAACTGCTGGCAGCCAGTGATCAGCAGAAGTAGCCTGCAGTACTGCACTCTAACCACTGCACCACCATGGCTCAATTCTTCAAGGACAATGTAAGATCCATTCTTGCCTTTTTATCACAAGTAGCCTCATGTGATGACCTAGATAACCCCCAAATTTCATAACTACTTATTGAAACTTCATGGACATCTCTCCAGATTTCAGCACTTTTTGGACCAATTGAAGGGCTCCTCTTCCATATTTGGTGACTATTCCATTGCTAAGCTCCTCCTCCTCCAGTTCCTCCTTTTTTCTGTTCCTGTTCTTCCTCCTTTTTTTTTTGTATCTTTCAAAAATGATGATTAAAGCCACTTCTTATGTGAGGTCTTCTTTGTACAACAGCCTGTCTACTTCAGTATGGTTAGTGAACAGACAGAAATAGGGCATTTATGACTGATGAGGGGAAAATGTATGAACTGTTTGCGAACAGGATTTAATGAAAGTGATTTATAGGTAGTGTTTCAGAACATCTAATAATATGTATTTTTTCTTTAAAATTGCATTGGCTTTTTCTTTGCAACAAAAAATTATCATTATTGTTATTAATACTATTACTTTGAAAAACTGGCCAACAATTGGCGAGCCAGAGATGGAGGTTTTTCCTCCATCCTGGTGCTGCTCGACCTCTCAGCTGCTTTCGATACCGTCGACCACGGTATCCTTCTGTGCCGCTTAAGGGAGCGGGGAGTGGGTGGCACCGTTGTGCGGTGGTGCTCCTCCTATCTCTCTGATCGTTCACAGTCGGTGTTGGCAGGGGGGCAGAGGTCGACCCCTAGGCCCCTTGAGTGCGGGGGGGCTCAGGGTTGGGTCCTCTCTCCCCTTTTATTTAACATCTACATGAAACCACTGGGTGAGATCATCCGACGGCATGGGGTGAGGTTTCAACAATA
>QLTV01002681.1:77967-99836 GCA_003457575.1 Thermophis baileyi
TCTCCCCTCCCCGCCACTCACCCACCCATCCATCCACCTCGCAGCAGGGCAGCGGGCGGGCTGGAACTCCCGCACGCTTGTGGGAGAGAAGAATGGGGGCAAAAGGAAAAGGAGGTGGGAACTCCCCGAAGCCATCCACGCTTGCCTCGCCGGAGTGGGAACGGGACACACAGGCGCCCCTCCTCCATGCAACCTGCTGCCGCCGAGCGGTCTCGTTCATTCGGTTTAAGGGGAGAGCCCTTCTCTCGCGGGTAGGTGGGCGAATGGCATCCGATCCCACTGCTAAGTCTGGGATCATCAGAAGGGTCGAAGAACCATCCAAGAGAGACCTGTGACAACAGCCTGGGAATTTTCATGAGTGCAGAGCATGCCGCGCTCTCGTGTCTGCGGCCTGGGGCACTGGCACCACCGAACGCCGGGGGGAATTATTATTAATTATTATTAACTGGGAGAAGCGGGGAGCAGCTTAGATGGGATGGGTGAGAGAGCCTTTTAAACGGCGCTCCTCCAGTCAGGCAAGGGGAGGGCAGGGGGTCCCCCGCCCCCGTCCCCCCTCCTTCATGCAACCTGCTGCAGCCCGGGGCACCGGCACCACCGAACACCGGGGGGAATTATTATTAATTATTATTAACCGGGAGAAGCGGGGAGCAGCTTAGATGGGATGGGATGGGCGAGAGAGCCTTTTAAATGGCGCTCTTCCAGTCAGGCAAGGGGAGGGCAGGGGGTCCCCCGGCCCCCCTCCTTCGTGCAACCTGCTGCAGCCCGGGGCACCGGCACCACCGAACGCCGGGGGGGAATTATTATTAATTATTATTAACCGGGAGAAGCGGGGAGCAGCTTAGATGGGATGGGATGGGCAAGAGAGCCTTTTAAACGGTGCTCCTCCAGTCAGGCGAGGGGAGGGCAGGGGGTCCCCTGCCCCCGGCCCCACTCCTTCGGGCAACCTGCTGCTGCCGAGCGGTCTTGTTCACGCCGCCCACTTCACTCGTAGGGCGGATGGGCTGGAAGCCGGCGCCCAACAAAGAAGCGTGGTTGAGGAAGGAAGGAATGAAGGAGAAGGGGATTCTTGCTCCTCTGATTGGCTGGCGGCAAAGTGTCCCGTGCACCCAAAAAGCCCGGCGTGAACGGGCTTTTGGGCCCATTCGGAGAAAGGGCTGGGCCGAAGGGGCTGGGTCGGGAGGGGCTGGGTCGGAAGGGCTGGGCCGAAGAGCTAGGGCCATTTCAGCCAAGGAGAAATGTCAGGGACGGATGGTTGGAGGCGGAACTCTGGGGGCAAACCAGGGGCGGCGAAGTGGACGAGGAGAACAGTCCCATTCCGTCTATTATTCATATATCTAAAGATATATAGGTTAGTCTTCTATTTCAACTTAAGGAAGAACAAAATAAGGGCTGAAGATATTTGAAATTTCCAATAAATAATTGATGCCTAGGATTTAATTTAAATCCCTGACATAAGGCATACAACTCTGTGCTGTCCATATGCAATTTGCACAACAGCATATTATAACAAATTGTAGATTTTATTTCATAATAAACCTATGCTATAAAACTAAAGTAGTAGAACCAGCTAGTAGTGGTTGCCAAATAGGGGAATAGAAAATTAATTCTATGTTGATATTGTAAAGTACTTGAGATGGTTAAATTTGGGGATTTTTTAAAGGCTTTAACACCAAACAAAAAGATTAACACCAAAATAATAGACAACCCCCCCCAATTCTGAATTCTTACCTTTAATCAAAATAAAAAAGGAGGATTGGTATATGACTCTATGGCCTTTTGAATACCACAAAGCATTTAGCTGCCAGGAAATCCAATGTTTTTAAAATTCCTTGATGGTGCTCAGCAAGCCAGAGAGGATTAGTTTATTTCTGTCTTGAAAAGTTTCTGGTTGCTATGGAAAGAACTGCACTTAACTAAACCTAACAATGGAGGTGGACAGACATCTGTACAAGTTCTTCTTGGCAGGTTTCAGAATTCACATAATAAAATAAGTATTGCTAACTATTTTAAGTGTCTTTGGTATTCAAACATCTCCTAGTTTATATCATCCCTAAGCTAAAGAGACTGCTAAATAGCTTAAGTCAAAGAGCTGAGAAAGTAATTGAGTACCACTACTTTTCTGTCCAGTTGTGTAGTTTTTGCATGACATTTTTCTGCCCCACCCCCCAGGGGAGAAATTTAACCTTTCCAATTTCATCTGCAGAATAAAGGGGAGTGTAACTGAAGGATCAAAAATTTCTCTCTTGCTTTACCTATTTGATTCAGATAGTGCTAGGACACAGGTGTCAAACTTGCGGTATCACATTGACGTCATATGATGTTTCGTGACATTTTTCCATTTGTGCACCTGGGGTGGGTGTGGCCTGTGCATGATGCATCTGGCCTGTGGGCTGCCAGTTTGACACCCCTGTGCTAGGAGATAAATTTGCAAGGAAAAGATATATTCTTTAATTGGAAAATAACAGTTTGGTTTCTACTAAGACAATGTTTATAATGAATTTCCATTTTGCTGAGATACTGAGGAATTATTATTCTTCCAGTTTTTCTTGTCAACAAATTGACATCTTCTTAGTTTTAGAGAACTGAATGTCCCAGGAGTCCTTGATGCAACATGAAATGTAGTGTTGCAGCTATCAGAATGCTTTTCAAAGAGTCTTTTCCACGTACATTCTATTTGTCCAGTCCTGATGATCAAGGAGCATCTGCTACAGGTTCATTCTCTTGAAAGGTTTAATTCAAGGAGGCCAACGGTAAGTGTCCTGTTTGTGGACTCCCCTCCTTTGAGACAGGCTCCCTTTCAACAAGGCTAGCTTCCATTCTCTTGACCTTCTGAAGACTGATAAAAGTTTGTGGTTCTCCAGTGTAATTGCGGGATAGTCCAGGAATGGGTGGTTACAGTCGGATCTGCTCAGAGACTGAGTCATAATTCTTCAGCCACGCCTCCTTGCCTCTCTCTCAGGCCCCCAGTTTTCAACTCAGTTGGCCCAAGAGAGACTTTTTTTTGGAGACGGCTGTTTCTGGACTTCATTCCTGGACCATTCCCAACTGCTGATCAGTTTTTTTTCCGAGTCTCGGTTCCAAAAAATCAAGTGTATTTCACTCTCACTTCGCTGGGGCAATGGCCCTCCCCATTCTTGCTGGCTAGTCCAGCCTAGCTGGCAACACTGCCAAACCTACAGCCCAACTGTGAAAAGGCATAGTGAGGGGATCCCTTGGCTTGGACGCTCCCAGCAAGAGACGAGTCGGTCCGGCTGCCTTTCAGCACTGCCACTGATATTTAAATGCACTGCGGCACACCTGGACAGAAGTGGCCAGATTCCTTTCAGAGTGGCGCTAGAGGCTCCCCAGCCATTGCTCAAGTCGGCCTGGCTGCGTACATCACAGCCGCTGATAACTAAAAGCCGCAGCAGCGCCTGATTGAAGCGCTTGGTCTCGCTTCACAGTGGTGTGGGTTGAGAGCTTAACCGCCCCTCCCTGGCTCACCCAGGTCAAGAAAGCGGCGTAAGGTGCTGGCTACCCCTAGGAACGCCCTAGGAACGCCACCCGTTGGAGCAGCCTCCTTGATCTACTCGCGTGTATGCTGACTCCCCCGGTGTACTCCGGCACAGCCGCCACTGCATTGCCTTCCCTCCTGTCTTTGGGGCTGCATTGGAGGCTCAGGGTTCCTGCCTAGGTTCCTCTGGGCACTACCCTAATTGTTCTTGGAGCAGGACTGTGCTGTATATATTAGAGATATCGCTCCTGCAAGCTCCTGAGTGGCCATATTGTTGCCATAATTCAAAATGGCTGATCGCTCCGTGATGAGGGAGGAGCAACATATTTTAGACCCCAAGCCGAAAGCTGAAGCCTCACTCTGCAGGAAAGCTACCTACAAGTCTTCTAAGGGAAGAAAGGGCAAACATGTTTCCGAAGCTGAGTTAAAGGACCAGGAAAGGAGACAAAGGGCTTTTGAGAGACAAGTCTCAAGAGCTGAGAGACAACAGACAGGAAAACAACAGACAGAATTAGAGAAGCTGTCAAGCTCTAATGACCCATCTGTTTCCCGCCCTTTTCTGCCTGAGTAGTTAGCTCACTCCTCTCAGGATCCTCCAGCTTGGTCACCAGGGTGCTGGTGAGCTATCCCCAGCTCCAGCCTTGCTGGATAGCAGGGAAAGAGATGAGGAAAATGATCCTTTTGCTTGTCAAATAACGACAGCATGGCCTCAGCATACCTACGATAGGCCTTGTGCCCCAGAGGCTTTTTATACGCCCTCAGCGGCTGGTTCATGCCTTCCTGAAGCCCATCTGTCAGATTTGCCTGACAATATTAAACAATTGATTTCTCAGGCAATAACTAAAGGCATTGCCACTGGATTACATCAGCGCTCAGCATCATTGGTCTCAGAATCTCCCTCTTGCTTGCAGCAGCAGATTTCGCTCCCTGCAAATTTAACTGAAGTTCCTCATCAGTCTTCCAATCCTTGGGAAGTGAGGATTCCTTCCTGGGAGAGGAAGCCCAGAGAGAACTAGATCTTTCTGACAATTAGGGGATTTCCTCTGACACCCCCGCCTTCACGGGGCTTTTTCCTCCAGGGCTGTTTAAATCATTATTGCATAAATCAAAGGCCACAGCCTGTTTAATGGAGGATTTGCCAGCAGCGGAGTCGGTGACATCTCCCCAGGACCATTGCCAAGGCCTATTTTCGGAGCCCATAGCGGAACAACAATTCATTCCGGCTCCCAAACTATTTCTGGACGTTGTTCAGAAACAATGGGCATCCCCTTCGTCGCTTCCCACCCCAAGTGGGAAAGACAAATGATTCTATGGCATGGCACCAAACCTCTCACAGGCGCTTCAACTGCCATCAGTAGACAGCCCTGTTGTGGCCTTGTCTTCTCCTTCCCCCTTTGTGGCTGGAGATATAGCTGACGGCCTGAAGGCAGAAGACAGGAAGTCTGAATTAACCTTAAGAAAAGCCCACCAGGCCGTGGCCTGGGCTATCAGAGCCTCTACTGCGGCATCCTTTTTTAACCATACATCCCTGCTTTGGCTCCGCCAAATGCAATCAAGGGTGGCTCCCCAGGAAGTTCGCTTGCACCAAGATCTAAATAAACTTATTGCAGTGACTCAATTCTCTGCGGATGCAACACTAAATGCTGCCAAATATGCCTCAAGGGCCCTGGCCTCATCGGTAACCTCCAGGAGGCTTCTGTGGCTCCATCAGTGGCACGCTGACGTAAAGTCAAAGTGGAGGTTGGTGTCTGCCCCCTATACAGGGAGTATGCTGTTTGGCGACTCCCTAGACCCAATCCTGATTGAAAATAGGGAGAAAAGGAAAGTCCTGCCTTTGTCAGCAAGGCGAGCGGACCGTAGAACCACCCCCTTCTACTGGAGGTCATCCTTTTGGCCCAATGAGATGGAGGGGCCATCCCAGCAGAGGTTCTATGCCCAACGAGCAGTTTGTCAAGCAGAGAAACCTACCTTTCGAGACAGGCCACGGCAGTTTTTTCCCAACAAATGGCCATTTCGAGGAGCGGGGTTCCACCAATCCCATAGACAGAAATGACTCGAAGGCCACCCTCCCCATAGGGGGCTGCCTGGGACTATTTGTAGACAAGTGGATGGAAACAACAACAGACAGTTGGGTTTTAAACACTGTGAGGCTGGGTCTCTCGCTGGAGTTCCTTTCCACCGCACCGAGCCACTTTGTACAATGTTCTGTCTCCCCGAACATCATCAAGCAGGGCCTCATGGAGGAGGCCATTCAGCACCTCTTGGAAATCCAGGCCATAGAGGCGGTTCCATTGGACCAGCGGAGGCAAGGATATTACTCAATCCTCTTCATTGTACCGAAGTCCTCGGGGGGGTGGGGGGTGGAGAACGATCTTAGACCTAAGGAGCCTGAACTCCCACTTTATCTACAGGAAGTTCAAAATGAGTTCCCTCCAGTCTATTCTGCAGGGAATTCACCCTGGGGATTTCCTGACCTCAATTGACTTATTGGAGGCGTACCTCCATATTCCAATGCTGCCAGCCCATCGCAGGTTCCTCAGGTTCTGCTTTGCAGAGAGGCACATTCAATACAGAGCCCTGCCGTTCAGCCTGGCATTGGCTCCCAGGTGCTTCACAAAGGTCTGGCCACCTTAGCAGCCCACCTGAGTTCCATCCCAGTGAGACTACAATGCTACCTGGACGACATCTTGGTCCAGGCCTCCTCCCATTCCAGGGCAAAGGAGGATCTAGAAATAACAATCCGAGCTCTGGAGGACCATGGCTTTCTAGTAAACTACAAAAAGAGCCAACTGGTCCCCTCCATTCTTATGACTCACCTAGGAGCCATTATCGATACAGACTAGGGGATGTTTTCCTCTCTCAGGAAAGGCGGAACAGCATAAGGGCCTTGATAGTTCAAATCCAGCAGAACCCCAAGGTCCCTGTGGCCACCTTGTCCAAACTGTTGGGCAAGATGGTATCTTGTCTGGCAATAGTACCTTGGGCCCGATTACACTCCAGGAACCTTCAGTGGTACCTGTTACCATATCAGAGGACAAACAAATCCAATTCTCTGACCAAGGTCAAGGTTCCCTTACCCATCATGAAATCCATCCGCTGGTGGGCATCCTCAGCCCTCAACAAGGAATGTGTCTTCAGGGAGCCCGCTCGAATCATGCTCACAACAGACGCCAGCCTCTTCAGCTGGGGTGCACTCCTCCAATCCAGAGTAGCTCAGGGTCATTGGTCTCCAGAGGACCTATCCCATAATATCAACTGGTTGGAGTTTAGGGCAATTCACCTGGCCCTTCGCCAATTTCAGGACTCGGTACAGGGGCAGCATGTCCTTGTGCTCACCGACAATGTTGCAGCAAAAACCCATATCAACCGCCAGGGAGGAACCCACTCCAAGCCACTCATGATAGAATCCTTGAGCTTAGGGAAGTGGGCGGAGAACAACATCCTCTCCATCAAGGCGGAGCACATTGCTGGGTCATTGAATGGTCAGGCAGACTTCCTGAGCAGGACTACAGTGGACCACGCCGAATGGCGACTCCATCTGGAAATTTTCCAGGACATTTGCGACAGGTTCGGGCATCCGACAGTAGACCTGTTTGCTTCTCATACAAACACTCAACTTCCCTGCTTGTTCACGAGGTTTTTAACTCTGGGAGCAGAGGGGACCAACGCTGTCCGCAGCGTCTGGCCACCTGGCCTCCTATATGCCTTTCCACCACTTCCCCTGTTACCTTCGGTAATCTGGAAAGTGATCTCAGAAGAAGCAGAGGTAATCCTGGTCGCCCCTCACTGGCCCAGGCCTCCGTGGTTCGTGGAACTGGTCGGTCTGTCAGTGTCATGACCTTGGAGAATACCTCTGGAGAGGATCTCCCTCAGCCAGGGGGCCTAGGTCCACCCGGAGCCTCAGTGGCTCCAACTGACCACCTGGCACTTGAGGGGGTGCTCCTGAGGAAGGACAATTATTCCAGCAAGGTCATACAGACTATTCAGGCAGCCAGAAGACCATCGACCATCAAGATCTACAATGCCACCTGGGCTAGTTTCGCCAGATGGTGTGCCAGAGGTCACCTTAACCCTGCTTCCGCTTCTGTTCCACAGGTGCTGGACTTCTTACAGGAGGGACTGGACAAAGGTTTGTCGCACAATACCATTCGGTGACAAATAGCAGCTCTATCCACGGTCCTGACCAGCGATGGATGGGAACCTCTTGCACGTCACCCTGTCATCCGCAGGTTCATTCGTGGTGCTACTAATTTGCGACTGCCAACATTTCACAGATATCCTTCTTGGGATTTGCCCAAGGTGCTGCAGGCCCTTACAGCATCTCCCTTCAAGCCCTTGTGGACAACGAGTCTCAGATATTTGACTCTTAAGGTGGCCTTCCTGGTAGCGGTTACCTCAGCGAGGCGCATTTCCGAGATGGCAGCTCTATCCATTAGGACTGGATCCCTCCTTCATCCCAAAGGTGAACTCTTGGTTCCACCGGGCCCAGGAGATCATATTGCCTAACTTCTGTCCATGGCCATCCCATGCCCTGGAGAGGAGGTGGCATACCCTGGATGTAAGGAGGGCTCTCTGAGTATATATCAAGAGGACAGCATCCACCAGAAAGTCTGAGGCACTATTCGTCTCTTTTCAGCCAACATCGTTGGGCACCAAGGTGTCTTCCTCGACCATAGGTCATTGGATAAGGGCGTGTATCGCCAAGACTTATGAGGTGCAGGCACTACCTTTACCTGGGCACATCACTGCACACTCAACGAGAAGCGCAGCCACAACCGCTGCTTGGGTGACGCAAGCCTCCTTAGAGGAGATATGCAGGGTGGCTACCTGGACCACTCCTTTGCCTTTCATTAGACACTATAAATTGGATGTTTTCGCCTCCACGGAGACATCTTTTGGCAGGAGGGTCTTACAACAGGTGCATTTGGCCTTGGGGGCTCCAGACCCTACGGTTACCCACCCTTAGGACAGCCAGGCTTTGGTATGTCCTATTCCTGGACTATCCCGCAACTACACTGGAGATGAGTCGTTGGTCTTACCTGAATGCCTTTTCTCAGTGGGTTGTGGGATAATCCAGTTCCATCCTGGTGATCGTAGGATCTGGAGCCAGGAGTAACTAATATCTTCTTGGAGAACCTCTCTTTCAGATGCGACATCGCTGAAAACTGGGGGCCTGAGAGAGAGGCAAGGAGGCATGGCTGAAGAATTATGACTCAGTCTCTGGGCAGATCCAACTGTAACAACCCATTCCTGGACTATCCCACAACCCACTGAGAAAAGACGTTCAGGTAAGACCAACACCTCTTTTCAAAAGAACTTTGGAAATTATATGACTATTTGAATCAGAAGGATTATTTACTGTTTTTTTTTAAATCTGTATGGTATGGTACTGGTATGTTGCTTTGAGTCAATATGGATTGAAGCAATCAATACATTCTACAAGTAAACATATATTGTACATCTACTTCTAGCAAACTTGAAGCAACAGCTTTGGGAACTTGCAGTCCATGACTGGCTCCATGACCAATTCTGCTGTTGCTATGTTTAATATCCAGTTTGAAGATGTTTTGAGAGACTCTGAAGGCTTGTTTGTGGTTTTGTACATTACAGTATGCTAATAAAGTATATTTGTACATTAATAATAATAGTTTATTAAACTTACATGTCCCTCAGTTCTCAACAACAAATATTCTTTGCCACTGTGACTTTTAGAGTTTTTTATTTTCCTTTTTTTAAATAGTTTTGTTGACAATTTTGATTACAGTAATCAAAGCAAATACAGACTAAAATCAGAGAGAGAGAGAAATAGAAAGAGTAAAAAGTGCCAGGAAAGAAAAGAAAAGGAAGAAAGTAAGATAAAAGAAAAGAACAATATTTAAAGAAATGACTCAATCTTCATCACAATAAGTATAAACGAAGTTAGTAACTCTTCAGCCCTGTAAAAGTTTACAAATATCTCCTTCCTACAATCTATTCCTAATCTATATGCATCTCTATAAATCATCAATATTTCCTGGTGTCAGCATAAACTCTGTAAAGGGTTGAAAGAGCTTTATAGATTTAAAAAAAAATTGGTTACACAAACCAACTTTATATTTCTTCCTTTGTCTCTAACAATTATCTTTAATTCAACTAATACTCTGTTTGAAATCACTCAACTGTGGGATTGTCTTTGGAAGGTATCCAGGGGTGGGTTCTGGATCCTGTTGCTGCCGGTTTGCTCGGGGTCATGCTTCCTGCGCGCGCCCCCCTGCAGCAATAAAAAATAGCTTCTGCACATGCGCAGAAGCAAAATCCAAGATGGCGGCACCCACGGAGACACCGAAAGAACCAGTTCTGTGATGTCATCGCCGGTTTATTAACGGTTCTAAAGAACCAGTTAGAACCGGTAGGAACACACCTCTGAAGGTATCAGAATAAGGTGAAAAATTAGTCTGAATTCTGTATATTCAAAGATGACTTAAGCCTGCCTCAGGCTTAAATGACAAACAGCCCCCCTCCTCCTTTGGGAGTTATAATTGTAACACTCCTATGAATCCTGGACTCAGTTTTGTGCTTCCGGAAAGATGAGATGGTAACATCCCACAAAGTATTTTTGTTACATCTTTAACTGGACAACTGTATTGGCCTAGATAATGAACTGATCAAACTGATAGTTTTATTCTCTATGCCTAATTATTATCTGCATTGATAACCAGTCTTTAGTTTAGAAATCAGATCTTGTTGGTTGGGTTTGCCTGGAATTTTGGTATGAAATCTTTGTTTCTCTCCTCAACTTGGTCGTGAGTGGTCATTCAAGACTGGAATGCCAAGGCATAGAAAATAAGAACTGTTTAATTATTGGAATATGATCTAACCAATAAAAAATAAAACACTGTCATAGCTTTGAAAATGAAATGAAATGAAATGTCGGTAAGTATAGATGTATCAAATGAACAAAGATGCTTCATGAGTTTAGCACAATGCTTTTTTTTTTTTTTTTTTTTTTTTTTTTTTTGCAGTCTCACACTTCTGTTGGTTATAAAGGACATGCAGCCATGAATAAGCCTGAATTTCTCTATTGGATATTTCTTTCATTATTTGTTTCTGAAACTCTTCTCTTGGCTGAGAATAAAAAGCATTCCCTATCTGCCATCAACTAAAGAGTTTTGCTTTATTTATTAGCAGCGTGGGAGATTATTTTTTAATGATACCCCTCCATAACATGCAGCTTTTTGATAGATCCATGATTACTTTGCCAGTGCCACTGAGAAACCAGAGGACAACTGATTTTGATGAACTGAGGATATGAGCTCTGAGCTTTTCTTACTAAGCATAGCAATTATGATGAACAAAAGAGAGGGAAACTGTCCTCTTCAAATTTCCACTATGTTATCCGTGCCGTGTGCATATCTTTCTTAATTAGATCCATGGGGGCGCGTTCCTTGCAACAGGATCTTATTTATTGCAGAAAACAAAATGATAGTGAAGTATAGGTTGAAAAGTCTGCCAACTCCAATGATGCTATTAAAAGGAAATCCAGTTCATTCCAAGTCAGGACAAGAATGCAAAGCATAGGCAGTTGCTTGAAGAAGAAATGAAGTTTATTTCTGACAGCAGAATACCGGCAGAGTATCAGGTCAGCAATCCAAAGTGACCATCCTGATAGATGGACCATCTTTCCCCAGAAGCCCCTTATACAAGGAAAATCTTGCCTTTGTTCTCTGAAGATGCACCCTTTAGGAATGCTTGGAAGATGTCATTGATCAATTCTCCAAAACTCTGGGGTCAACTACTGAGCTATAGTTTTCTACTTATTTCCTGTTCAATTAACATTATAGATAGAAGTGGCAGTCTCATGGAGGAAAGGATCTTTTGTTTATTAATGGGTGGAATCTCTGGCAACAGGAAAGGAATGTTTACCTGAATGGGCTGCCACTTTTGGCCACTTTCAGCCTCTTGGTCAAGTTTGTTACCTTGTTACATTTTTTTTTTAAAAAGTATAATTTGTCAGCTTTTGCCCTGAAAATGATTATGAGGTTGAGACTGAAGAACAAGGGAAGATTGAATGGCAGGGGAAGTTTGAGTTCATTCCCACAATGCCAAAAAAATAATACTCAGTTTTTAGAGCATTCAAAGAAGTCTGTGCAGAGCATAATAGGACTGAATTGGTCAATACTTCTTAATCCAGGCCATCCTGTAAGAATGTAATGCAGGTTTTACATCTTCCTTGTTCATGCTTTCCTCCCTATATCTTTCCTCCCTAACTAAGAATGAAAAGGTATAATATTGAATTGGGATTTATCCACCTAATAAGCAACATACATTCCTGGTTGTTTCTACTGCATTTATACCTTTTCAAATTTAGAGTATTTACGTCCTTTCAGAGGGTATTTTGATTGGGGAATCTTGCCATGTATTTGACATACTAAACAATCACAGAGACAGTATAATGGTGTAGTTAAAGCTCTGCCTAATTTTATGTGCAATATAGGTTAAAAACAATAACATATGGAGCTTTAATTGCATTGCCACAGCCATCGTTTTGATTTTTTTGTACCATACTTTACAGAGATTCCCATGACTTCTTTTTTCTCCTTATTTATTCCCATCTATTAATTGTGTGTCTCATTCCCATGCCCTAAAGTTATACTATTGGTTATTTCCTACTGATTGACAGTACCTACACTTGCCTTATTGTTTGTGTGGGTGTGTTTTAATGTCTCTCAAGTAGGGGGAAAAAAGAACAATCCTGATTTTTTTTACTTTTTAATTGATTAAACCAAAAGCTCTAAATTTTCAGTAAAGAAATGTAAACTCAAATTATTTCCTTCATGTCTTAATTGTTTCCCAATGAGCACTGTTTTCTTTACAGAGTGAAGGTTTTAATGGCATATTATGCCTTCTAACAAGCAAAATCAATGGGGAAGACAGATTCACTTAACAACCATGCTACTAACTTAACACCTGCAGTGGTTCACTTAACAATTCTGGCAAGATCATAAAGTGAGACAAAATTCGCTTTCTTGCTTAGCTGCAGAAATTTTGGGTTCAATTGTGGTTGTATGTCAAGGACTACCTATACTTGATACAATATTGTGAATATTTGTTATTAGTGAACAATGCAGTGACCTTCAGGGTTCCTATTGGATGTTTTCAAATGTCTATGTCCTTGGTTCTGATGGAAAGGTGGACTTACCAAACTTCAGTAAACAGAAGATAACTGGTAGCCTTTTAGCCCCTAGTTTTTCTGAATGGAGATCATGTTACACATTCAAATGCAAGGGTTACTATATCATATTAAACTAAACTAACCTTTGGCTACCCAAATAAGTGGCTTGTGTAGCTTGCATCATTTATAGCTTTCTTTTTTCTGGAACTCTATTTATGGCTTCAATAAATTACAAACCAGTTGTCTGTTCATAAGGTCATTTGTTGTGGAATGAAAGAAAGATGAAAGAAGAGCCTCTGATCTTGTCAGAGATTGTTGATACTCTTTCAACTCATTTTAATCTCTGATTTGTATCTTGAACATATCAACAAACAAATACAGTAGGCTGGAAATAAATGCAGATTATTGTGTCAGGCTAACAGGTAATCTAAATATTTTCATAATAAAATATCACTATTCAGAATTCTATTTGGTTTCGTCAGGTAGTTCAGCCCGTATTTTAAACCTCAAAAATTTATAATGGCTAGTTTTATCATTTCCCCAAATCAGAATGTGTTTCATTGGATTTAGTATATTGTGATAACTCTACTATTGTGGGCTGTAAACTGTTGCTTAGGGCTCAAGAGATTGTGCTATGCAAATAATGATGGTTTACCCAATATATTTAAACCATGCCTTTGCACAGTTAATTTGATGATCATGAAGAACTCATATGTCCATTCAAGTCTTAGTTTTGAGTGCCTTCTGGGTAAAAAGAAATGATAGTGATAATGAATAGATTTGTTTGTTCCAGACAATAACATGTGGAGACACAGAAGGTATGGAAATGGAGTTGGTCCACAAACAGGTTTTTTGAATTGTGGGAGTAACAAAGAGGTGACATTTGCATAAATATACCATTTACAGCATCCGTTGAATGACCTTGCAATCCCTTTTTGTCACTAGTCTCCCTCTCCCCAATAGCAATGGCCTTGTCCTGGCCCCATCATGATTTATGCTGCCTTGAGTTCTTTTCTTCTGCATCCAAAAGATAAGAGGAATGCAACAAGAGCCAGGAGAATGCATCATTGTGTTTCTATTGGCAAGTCTTTTTATTACCCCAAGTAGAGCTAGGTCGTGAGAAGACCACCCATAAAGAAAGGCTCAGATGTTGACTATCAGCAGAATGTCCCCTAGCTTCAAACAGAAGCTATCTTGCATCATTGGGAAATGATGCATGCATGCCCTTACTTATTTACTTACTTAAATTATTTGTTTATTTATTTATATTTTGCCTTTATTATTTTTACAAATAACTCAAGGCAGTGAACATATCCAACACACCTTCCTCCTATTTTCCCCACAACAATCACCCTGTGAGGTGAGTTGGGCTGAGCCTAAGAAAGAACTAGTTCCAGGACCAGAGTTTCTCTTCCCCAACAACCTGAAAATGTATGGAAATTTTGTGCATATTCTCAAAATAGGATTGAATGAACTGAAAATTGTAAAACAAGAAAAATTGAATCGATTTATTTATCTATACAGAAAAGAGGGCTGGGTATCAAAAGAAGACATATATAGCAATTTACACATTTGTACTCCAAGTTTCTCTACAATTGCATTTCTTATCATCAGTATATTAATGTGCCCAATTTTCTGACTATTCTTCATGTACTGTATTTTATTCTTCAAGATCTACAGATAAATTACCAAGGAGTACAGAGTACCTTGGAAATTACTTTTTGACCCGTTTCTCTATATCTAGATATACAACTGCATGTATAAATGGGCAGATTCAGCTCCCTTCTCTAGATTAGCAGATACAATCCTTTTTGAAAACAAAAGTCCTTCTTCTCCTTAAACATCAGTAACCGCTACTCACTTCAATTTTAGCTTTATGAAAGAGGCTGCAAGCATGAACAGGGTGATCATGAATTCTCTGGCATATGCTTTGTCCAAATGATAACATCCAGGAAGGAATATTACTCTGAATTGTTTGAGATTTGGTGTAGCGGGGTGGGCATAACATTCAGGGTCTAGGACCAAAAAGGAGGGGCTGCTTCTCTTGAATAGTCTCTAGAAAAGGGCATCTACATACATCTGCTGCACACTGAGCAGTGTATGAAGGGAACACAGATGGCCAGCAAGAAGATAAATGGGGACACTGCTGGCTGTGAGGCAGCAGGTGGCTTTATCTGGGCAATGAGGCGGGCTGTTTTTGGAAACATAAGGGAAAGAAAAGAGCATTCAAACATGTTTAACATTTTAACATGTTAAAGATGTAGAGGCTTTGATTCCATACATAGGAAAAACTAGTACTTGTGTTTTCATACTTCAGACACTGATTTAGATGACATAAATCTAAATTTCATATAAAGTTGAAATCTCATGTAAAATTGGTTTGATGGGGACAACTAAAGGAATCATAACTGATTTAATGAACCATTTGCAATTCACTGTATTTGTATTTGTATTTATTAGTTTGTCAAACATGTACAAGATAGAAGGTATAAATATAAACATGGATATGAACGAAAGAAATGAATACAAATAAATGGTAATGTAGTAAAAGAACTTTAATAAAGAAACACGTTTGTATACTGTGTATGCCAGGGGAGGACAATTAATTTTCCCTAGGGACCACATCAGAAACTAGGACTGTTGTGGAGTGCTGAGCCAATAGGCTGAACTTAATTCTGCCACTGGCATCCAAGTGTTGGGAGATGAGGGAGCATGGAGCTTTGCCTCACCTGAGCCTGATTGCTGCTCTTTTGGTGCAGGCACAAAAATGCTCCCGACAGATCACTAAAGGAGTGAACTTGGCTTCTTCCCCCACTTCTATTTACATTTTATATTCTAACTTTAAATTGACCAAACATGAGATAGACAAGACAGTCAAAGGGCCAGCTGTGGCACAGGGGCAATAAAATACAATGTATAAAAGAAAAACTTCTGTTTTTCTTTTTAAAAAACTGACACAAAGTAAGCCTAAACTTAAACTATCTACTGAATTCTCCAGCTCCGAACACTATTCAGAATATTTTTTTACTCAGTAACTGTAATAAACTCAAACTTTTCATATAATGGGTCTGGCCTATGCATGTTGGTGATTGGATCTAAACTTTTTCAAATACTGCAAAGTATAAATTTATAAACAGTGTAATCCAATACCTTAAATTTTGAATGTATCTAATGGTCCTTATTCTCGGATAGGGTGCCAACAGTATTTGTTAATTTAATTATTTGTTTTGTATAAGAGATTGTGAATCATTATGAAGAATAATGATGTTGACACTTTACAAACAGAAGTGGGTTCCTCCCGGTTTGCACTGGTTCTATAGAACCAGTAGCAAACCGCTGGTGACATCACAGAGCCAGTTCTGTCGGTGCCAGTCCGTGGACGCCACCAACTTTTTTTTTGGAATTTTTTTTTAGGGAGAATTTTTTGGGGGGAATGTTTTGCTGATTTTTTTTCTTTTGCACATGCGCAGAAGCCGAGTCCCCGGCACTGCGCATGCACCCCCGTCTTGTTTTCAGCTCTTTTTGGGGGATTTTTTTTGGGAATTTTTGGGGAATTTTTGGCACTGCGCATACGCGGGCGCGAAGTGCGCATGCGTGCGACACGGCCATGTGGCGCACAATGTGCACGCAACTACGCGGTGCGGGAGGAAGTGAACCAGTGGTGAGGTAAGTTAGAACCCACCCCTGTTTACAAATAATTGTCAAATCCAGCAGAGACATGTGGTCTATTTCTTCTTTTGTAGAAAATATAGGCTGCAAATCCTGTACCGTACCGATGAATATGAAGATAACTGGGATAACTTTCATCACACCTGTGCCATGTGCCAGTTATATTTGTTAATTTAATTCTTCGTTGTCTACAAGAGGTTGTGCATCCTTATGAAGAATAACCACATTGTCTCTATACAAAGAATTGTCAAATCCAGCAGAGATTTGTGATCTGTTTCTTCTTCTACAGAAAATATAGGCTGCAATTCCTGCACCAATGACTATGAAGATAATTGGGATAACTACCACCACAGCTGTGCTATGTGTTGGTAGAGGTGCCACTCCTTTCTGCACTAAAATACCAAAGAGAAGAAAAAAGCACTGAATATAGTTATATTATGATAAAACTCTGATTTAAGATTTTTTTAAGTGAGAAAGAAGCCCAGAGAGATTGCATCCTATCTAGGAATAGTCTAATAAAGGCAGAGCCACAAGACAACTATCAACCCCAGGAATTTGTGAACTGTAACTCAGTAAATGGAAGTAACTGTAATACACTATCTTTTCCTGTTCATTACAGATTCCAAAGGAAATTGATATATGTTGCCTGTAGAAGATAAGGACTGAATTGATAGTCTTTTGATGTAAAGCTCAGTGTTAGACAAGTGAGTTCTTCCATAGCAAAAATAATTACACATTGCTATGGCTATCACTTCTTGCTAATTATTCCTTTAGGAACTGAAAATAATCATAATTAACTGTAAATAATCATAATTATTCAATCATATTAACTGAAAAAGGAGGACTTTCAAGACTTGGTTTCATAAATATAATGAGATCATCCAAGTGATCTCATCTATGGCAGGGGAAGTTAGGAATACAATTCTGGGCTTTGACACTGTGGAGAATAAAAATTGTTAGAGATTTAATGAGATTTTTATAATATCTCTAGCTGGCTTATTTTTTAAAAAAAAATCTTTTCTCTCTCTTTAATTTCTGTGCTGCAATAAAACTTGTTAGAGAACTGTCATTTAATTTTTCCCCAAATATAAAAAGGTAAAGTAATTTGATGATATATCTTTAAAAATATGATGTCATATTTTCAAGTGTCAACTCTTGAAACGATTCTAGCTGAAGCCATATTTTTCCTCTGCTTTGTTTTTTTAGTTGCCATGCATATGGGGGGGGGACTTATGGGATGTAGAATGTTTTCCTCCAAAGTGCCAGACATAACAGCAATAAGGCTTGTGAGAACCAAGGCCAACTGAACATGCAACTGTAGAAGGGAGTGCTGAGAAGTTCATCGCCTGTTTGGGTGGTTAACGTGACATGTGACACAAGGGAAGTAGGTAGCATCTATTCTTTAATTATGCCAAAGCGCGGGAATTATTCAGAGTTGATTTCACATTTGAACATGCTGATGATGTATCCAATAAAATGGATCTTTGAGAAAAGCTACACCCTCAGAGTCCTGAATTGATTGGGGCCATTACTCAGAACCATGACAGATGGTTTATATTCACAACTGTGATATTTGGCAGCAGCTACCAAAATTTCAAGGTTTGAAGAAAAAAAAAGAAAAAATTGCAATAGGTATCCATATCAATGATCTGCATAGCTTTCACTCTATTAATATAGGAAAAATTATGTAAAACATGACTATTGTAACAACTTACTGGAAGTAAAATAAGTCTTCATAACAACACTGAATATATTTTGTCATCTAAATCTTTTACTCTACAAAAAATATAGTCCGCTATATTTGAACTATGTATTAGAATTTTTAGCTCACAGCTATGAAAAATTTATTACTGATTTTTAAAAATAACGTTCTTACCTTTTTAAAAAATTACTTCCTTACCTGGTATTGCTGTAGGCTTTACAGTTGATTCTTCAATAACTAGAAAATAATCAAATATGCTTTCAGTATATAATTAATGTATATGGCGGCTTTCAATACTATCGACCATGGTATTCTCCTGGGGCGGCTTCGGGGGATGGGAGTGGGAGGCCTTGTGCTATCCTGGTTCACTTCCTTCCTCTGAGTCAGTTTTGATAGGAGGGGAGAGATTCAGCCCTTGCCCACTGCTTTACGGGGTTCTGCAGGGCTCGGTACTCTCTCCGCTCCTGTTCAACATTTATATGAAGCCGCTGGGTTAGATCATCCGGCACCATGGACTGAGATATCACCAATATGCTGATGATACTCAGCTGTATGTCTTGGCCCGTGGTGAGTTAAGTGATGCCGTGTCCTCCCTCTCGCAGTGCCTGGAGGCTGTTAGGGGCTGGATGGGGAGCAGCGGGTTGAAACTAAACCCTTGCAAGACCGAGTGGTTTTGGGTTTGGGGTTCATTGGCTCAGGGAGAATTGCCACCTTTGATCTTGGATGGGGTGACACTACCCAAAACAGACCCTGTGTGTAATTTAGGGGTTTTCCTGGACTCACGACTCCTCCTTGAAGAACAGGTGGCGGTAGTGGCCAGAAAGGCCTTTGCGCAACTGCGGGTTGTGTGCCAGTTACGCCCTTTCCTGGACCAACAGTCCCTACTCACAGTCACTTATACCCTAGTCACTTCCTGTCTTGACTATTGCAACATGCTCTACATGGGGCTGCCCTTGAAGAGCATCCAGAAGCTCCAGTTGGTGCAAAATGCAGCAGCCCGCATGGTTTTGTGCAGACCCCGGTGTGCACATGTATCACCTCTCTGTGGGAGCTGCATTGGTTGCCGATTTGCTTCTGGGTGCAATGCAAGGTGCTGGTTGCCACCTTTAAAGCCCTTCATGGCTTGGGACCAGGTTATCTGAGGGACCGTCTCTTGCTGGTCACATCTACCCAACCCATCAGAGCAAGGAGGGAGGGAATGTTGCGGGTCCTATCCCTGAGGGAGATACACCTGTTGGGACCCAGAAGAAGGGCCTTCTCGGTGGTGACTCTGAAACATCATACCCCCAGAGATTAGAATGGCCCCCACTCTAATACTGTTCCAGAAGATGCTGAAGACCTGGTTCTGCCAGCAGGCCTGGGGAACCCAGAGTGGGATGGAGCCCATTAAATGGCTCGTGTGCTGTCGCCGGGGCGGGGAATGGGAGTGGGGGATGATTTTATTATACTGTAGTATATTAATTTATTTGATTCTTTTTGTTAGTTTTTATTGTTTTAAATGTGGTCTTATATTCTGTAAGCCGCCTTGAGTCGCCATGGATGAATAGGCGGCAATATAAATTCAATCAATCAATCAATCAATCAAGGTCTTACTGTACACCCTTAATTTAACAATAAAGAAGGATATACAAGGCAATTTTGAAAAATGAATTCTCTGAATCACAGATTTTCATACTGAATGTTAGCAAATTTTATGAATTCAAAAGAGACAGTTATACACTTTAAGACAACATCTTAAAATTTCTTTCACAGATACCTGGGTTTCATTAAAAGTTTATATTGTTTGATATGAGTTCATGGGATATTCATTATATGAAATATTCTAAACTGTGTTTAAAGAATCTATCAGGAATGAATTAAGACACAAAAAGTGACAGTAATATTTGAGTCTATGGATAGAATAGGCAACTAGAAATACAAAATTTCAGAAGTAATAACAGATACAAAGCAATCCAAACTCTCCTACATTAATCATTTGTCTAAAATGTTATGAAACAAACATTGGCTGTTGATACTCTTTCTATTCAGTTCTGTGAGTAATAGATCACTAACGCCATAAAACAGTTGATCTAATAATTAAGGAACAACAAATGATGGAAATGAATCTTTGTTTATTAAAACTATACTACTAAGAATATATCAACAGCAATAGCATTTAGACTTATATACCACTTCAGAGTGCTTTATAGCCTTGTCTAAGTGGTTTACAGAGTAAGCATATTTCCCCCAACAATCTGGTTCCTCATTTTACTGATTTCAGAATGGTGGAAGGCTGAGTCAACCTTGAGCTGGTTAGACTCGAACTGCCAAGCTGCAGGCAGCCAGCAGTCAGCACAATTAGCCTGCAGTACTACATTCTACCACACCATCAAATATATTATATAGATCAGGGATGTCAAACTCATGTCGTCACGGCGGCAGCATGTGACATATTAGGACTTTTTCCCCTTTGCTAAACCGGGCGTGGCCAGCATGTGATGCATCTGGCCCGCAGGCCGGGAGTTTGACAGCCCTGATATAGATAATATACTTAATTATGTATATTAAAATTTGTCATTCAATAACTAGAAGCAAAAATCAATATATTTTGCCATTGATTCTATTTTTACTCCTATTATATTTCACATAATGCATTATTTGAAAAAGAAATAAACTAAGGATAAAAATGACAATACAGACAGATTGACAGAGAAGAAAAGGAAGGGGAAGGGAAGGGAGAAAAAGAAAGATGATATACTTACAGCAGATAAATTATTATTAGCTGTCTAAAAAGACAAAGAACACTGATAACAACAACAAAAGGCAGTATAAATAGATCAGGATGAGGTCTCTTAAAATATATAGATAGAAAAACCTTTCCATCAAGGAATTAGAAACACAGAAAAACTTCAAATATCTTGGATATATTTAAAAGTGAGCAGATAATAAAATAGTAAGAATAATTCTAAGGAACACCTACCTAGGCAGAAAACAGAGGGGCTAGAATATTTTAGGAAACCATATAATTTAATGTCTATTCACTACACAAATCTCATTTTCAGTCTAATATTGTGATAATGATAATGACAAACTTACTTTTGTTTCTTTTACAAATAAATGGTCTCCCTTCAGAATAATAGCAGTGCCCAATGAACCATTTTCCAGAATTACTACTCATGTAAGTGCACTCATCAGAAAATCCATCGTTCTCTTCACTATCAATCTGTACAGATTTTAATTCTGGTTCATTCCAGTTGACAAAAGCAACTTCATTGTTATCTTGCCATAACCATTCTCCTAATAAAACAAAAAATAGCATAATGATTAAAAAGGGAAATAACTGCACTGTGATGAAAAGGTATATGCTATGGAAATACATTAACACTCACATTTATGATTTTACCTAGTTGGGTGATGAAACATCTGCAAGCAAACAACCAAGTTCAGAGAGCAACCTGGACTCTGCAGTTCAAGCTTGAGCTATAGATACTGACTTCTATCAGAACCACCTATGGGCATTAAATGCTTTAGAAAGCACACATGGGAGACCTTTGCAAAACTCCACCAAGCAACAACTATTCCTTCTGCATGAATCCCTTTGGCACCATGGTCACCACTACATTTTATTTTACTCAAAATACAAACCTCCAATGAACTGGGGTATAGTGACATCTCTCTTGTCATGGTCAGATCATTTCCTGCTGAAGTTAGACTTTATGGCACCACTCCCACATCGCAGGGAGGTGGAACCGATTAGGTGGTTCCGCCCCAGATGCCTAATGGACCCGGAAGGGTTCCAGAAGGAGCTTGGGGAATTACCTAAATCCCTTGTCCACAATCCACCCGAGGCTCTAGTAACCACCTGGAACAGGGTG
>QLTV01002681.1:134411-186502 GCA_003457575.1 Thermophis baileyi
TAGAGTACTCATCTCTAATTAGCTAAGTGCCAGAGCCCCCTGTAACAACATTGCATAAAAAAGCATTAAGTGTTGTTAACCTAATCTTGTGTAGCTTCTTCTCTGGTAATATTGTACTTTTAACCAGAGCATATAAAACATTTGCTAGACCAATTCTCAAATACAGCTCATCTGTCTGGAACCCACACTACATATCGGACATTAATACAATTGAGAATGTCCAGAGATATTTCATGAGACGAGTACTACAATCCTCTGCTCGCAACATAATACCTTATGCAACCAGACTTGAAATTTTAGGCCTAGAAAACTTAGAACTACGCCGCCTTTGATCTGACCTAAGTGTAGCACACAAAATTATATGCTACAATGTCCTACCTGTCAATGACTACTTCAGCTTCAACCAAAACAATACACAAGCAAACAATCGATACAAACTTAATGTAAACCGCTCCAAACTCGACTGCAGAAAATACGACTTCAGCAACAGAGTGATCAATGCCTGGAATTCACTACCTGACTCTGTGGTTTCTTCCCCAAACCCAAAATACTTTAACCTTAGACTGTCTACTGTCGACCTCACCCCATTCCTAAGAGGTCTGTAAGGGGCGTGCATAAGCGCACCAGCGTGCCTACCGTCCCTGTCCTACTGTCCTATTGTCCTCATCTATCTGTATTCACCTTGATTATGTTTATGTTTATACCTATACCTGCTATCTTGTACATGTTTGACAAACAAACAAATAAATAAACCAGCAACTTGGATTATAGACTGTACGAATACAGCTTTCAGAGAAGAGATGTTGTATGAGTGAATCACTTCTATTCCAGATGCTGCATTCTGGAACAACTCTAGCTTCTGTGTGGTCTTTAAAGGCAGCCCTGTGTAAAGCACATTTCAGTAATCCAAATGAGAGATCAAGATATGTGTGACTGTGAACAGTGTCTCCCATTCTAAGAAAGACTGTAAATGACACACTAGGTGGAGTTGTGCAAAAGTCCCTCCTTGTCATAATTGCCTCCAGCAGCAACTGTGAGGCAAGAAGGATGATTAGATGATGAACTAGTACAGAACAGGAGAGCATGATTCTTTCCATATCTAGAGATGGAATCTCCCTGCAGTCAGCTGGCTTCTTAACTCCAAACTGCTCCATCTTGCTGGGATTAAGATCCCTAAGATCCTATTTAAGTCTTCTCAATTGTAACTGTTTTTATGTTTATCTTTTTACCATTTTGTAAATCACTCAGAGTAGCCTTATCAATGAGATGGGTGGCATATAAATGTGATAAATAAATAAATTAGAATGTTCATCCCCTTCCAGAACCTAGCATCCTCCAGACATCAGGAAAAGGGACTCAAATCAATCACCATTCAGTGGCTGAGATGTAAAGTTGTGTATCTCTCACTGAAGATACTTAACCCTGTGCCATTGGGTTACATCCACAACCAGTTTCAGCTAGATGCTAAATAAAAGTGGGAAGAGTATCAGGCCCTAAAAGAATACTAAATCCAGAGCATCCTCCACATACACATCAACTGGAATAACTCCTTCAAAAAAAAAAAAAAAGAGTGATGGCAATAGAGTGTTCCTCATTCTCAGTCCTTGGAGATGATCCAGAAAGATGCAATGGTTGATGTTTACTAATAGCCACTTAGAAATCAAATAATATCAACAGGATTGCAATTCCCCATCATGGTCTTACAAAAAATCAACTCTAAATATGACTAATGTAGATCAGTTCCACTCACAGACCTAAAGCTATATTAAAATAGTTCAATGTAATTCATTTATTCCAGAACACTTTATACTGTAGCCAGAAATGTTGTAGATACGTTAATAATTTTCTAATATTTTTGGATCAAGCCATACTTCTGAAAGAGTAGAACACACTTCCTCAAGGCATGTGGCATCTGTCATCACCCAAGAATGCATTCTTCACACACTCCTTTACTGAATACTCTTTACCTCACTGTCACTTCTCTTTTATCTTGCATATTGATACAGGTTTTTCTGTTAGCAGGGAGAATGAACAAGATGAGTGTAATCCAGTACTTAGAAAAGATGCTTGTGCAGTTCACTCCTTCCTCCTCAAAGTGGATCCATCTTCCTTGCATTGGTCCTCTTTCTGGGTCACCACCATAATGATGAGTTTCTGTTAAGTGGGGGTTGAATGAAGAGGCAGGACTCCAGTAACAGTGACTACAGCTCTTTATTAGGAAGACTGGTACACAGGCTGCTGAACTGTCCGACAGCTCCCTCTTTTAAAAGGAGCTGTCAGGCAGCTCAGCCACTGAGGGTTCTCTAATTTCCCACCTTTTGTATGGACCAATGAGTTTAAACTATTCTAATTTCCCGCTTGCATGTGGACCTGAGGGAAGCCTTTGTCCCAGGCTTCACTCCTTATTAACATATTTAACACCCCTCCCCTCTTGGAAGGGGTATAATCCAATCAGAGAGGTTCAACTGACGTAATCACGCAGTTAGGCGGGGCGTTGGTGGGTGTGACTTGACCTGTGCAGCTCAGTTGGTACAGAGGCAGTGGCCTGGGCAGTCAGGTCTGCTGTTGCTCTGGAGTCAGCCAATGGAAACGCTTGAAAGTTCTCCTGGGACGTGGCTGACTCCGCTGGAGTCGACTCCCCCAAAACTCTTCGTGGGATTCTAGGTTCCTCAGGTGTGTGTATGCGTTGCCTATCCAGGTTTGAGTTTAGTGTATGTGGATCCTCAAGTTATAGGTTAAATTCTATGGGTGTTTTGGTTGTTTAGGTGGCTTCTTGTTGTCTTAGGATAGAGTTCCCTACTCGGCCCCGGAGTTGATCTATGTGTTTCCTCCATATTTTTCTGTCTTCTAATTCCACTTGGTAAGAGCGGGGACCGGTAATTGTAATTACTTTGGCAGGGACCCAGGAAGGACCCCCAGCATAGTTGTGGGCATATACTAAGTCCCCTGTGCTAAATCTCCAGAGCTGGCTGGTCGAGTCGGTGGGTGCCTCAGGATTGTAACTTGGATGTAGTCTGTCTAGGTGTGATTCAGCCGGGCTCCTGTTTGTGGTGGCGCTAGGAATTATGTGTTGTACTAGAAGGAACTTATTGATTTTAGCTTGCCAGTCTCCGGGGCCCATTCTAGCTAGCGCCTCTTTGGTTGACTGCAACATTCTCTCTACCCGACCATTGCTGGACAGATGGAAAGGTGCGACCAGGGCATGTCGAATTCCCTGCTCTGCTAGGAATATCTTGAATTGATTTGCTATGAATTGAGGCCCATTGTCGGAGACCAGAACATCCGGTAAACCATGGGTGGAGAAAAGTCTCTGTAATACCTTGATGACCACTTCAGTTGTTGTTTTGGCCATCAGCATTACCTCGAGCCACTTTGAATATACACCTACAACTATTAAAAATGTTTGACCCTGGACTGGTCCCGCGAAATCAATGTGCACTCGCGACCAGGGTGCTTGGGGGTCTCCCATTCATTTGTGGGTGCCTTGGGGGATGCTGGTCTGGATTCCTGGTAGGGTGTACATATAGCAACCCATTCCGTTATGTCCCTATCCATATTTGGCCACCAAACATAGCTCCTGGCCAGTGCCTTCATTCAGACAATGCCAGGGTGTCCCACATGCAGTGCCTCTACCACTTGTTTCCTTAGTTTATAGGGTACAACCACCATATTTAACAGTTTCCATCTATCTCCTTGGTCTCTCTATATCTCTTTTACTCTTCAATTGCTTTGGAGGTTTTCAGCCTGTTCTCAAGGGTCTCAGACATCATGATGATACTTGGTCAATCATGATGCCCTCTGATTTTGTTGCTATTCAGATATTATGAAAAACTATCTTCTTTATCTGGCAATAGAATCATCAGTATCAAATGGCTCCAATGGGGCCAATAGCAGTAACAGTGGTATTCACAAACATAATGCATAAACTGCATTATAAGGTATTCCACCTTATCATCTCCCAATTGCAGCTTTATGACCATAAAAAACTACATGTCATATTGGATTCAAGGTTCTAGCCCTAGGTCAAGCTTCTAGACACTAGCGATTACTTAGGAAAAGGACAACTCAACTTTTCTAGCTGGACATCCTCTCAGTAAAAATGGATAAAGGAAAAATTAGTAGGATGTAAAATGAAAGATTTCATGTAGTTTGTTAGCTTTTATAAGAACAATGAAATCAATTTTTTTTTCAATAGCAGTCTGAAGTAAATCCATAGAAATAGTCAAAATAATCTGAATCAGATCAAATATTAACATCATATTATAATAAGATTTTAAATAGTTGGTTTAATTTAGTTTAACAGTTAAATATTATTAAATGTCTATGAAACTTCACTACAAGAAATATTACTAATACTTCATTAAGTATTAAAAATACCAACAATTTCACTTAATATTGTCTTATAAGGCATGCATGTTGATCATTTACTTACAAGAGACCCATCAATCCAAGCAAAAGTTAAGTTGAAGTACAAAAATCTTATATCATGCCAGCCGTCTGGTTGTACTCTAAAATGTAATAATTAGCAAATATGTTAAATATGTTTCATGCATGTGTCTTGTTTAAATACAATGCTGCAATTTTCTTTTTTTGTTTTCTTTTTCATATACAGAACATAAGCATGTTCGCAAATCAATAATCCCCAGAAATATACTCTTAAATATGGCATATGCCCCTATGGCTGTAATATGAAAGCTACTCGAGCGGGAATAAGTTCTGATGACTACAATGGAATTTATTTAAGTAGTCATGTGCAAGTCATGAGTATTACTGTTATAAGCACTGAAGGACTTTTTAAATATATAAATGGTGATGTCTCACCCAATGAGTTATTGACATAAAATTAAACATTGGATCTCTGATTCTAAGCAGAAATCTCTGAGAGAAAACTCAACTACATGCAGAATACTTCAGAATGAATAGATGTAGGTTTATGAAATTTACACTAGTTATATATTCCATGATGATGAATTCAGTGCTCCAATAAACCCTTTGCCAGGAGTGTTTCTGCCTTGAAATATAAGAAATAAGCTGTTTATTATACTCACAGTTGGTTTAATAAGTGTTCCTCTGGCTTACTATTAAAAGAAGCCAGGTCTCCTCCAATTGATTTACAAAAGTCATATGCCTCATACCAAGATTTTCTTTCAGCTCTCTTCTTTCTATAGGCCTAAATGCATATAAATATATCTTATTACAAATAACTATTAACTAGGTAGTTGTTCGTTTCCCTTTATGGCTATTATTTAATAGTCTTTTCAAATAACCCTCCAACTTTCATATTTGATACTTTCACTTTTCACTAGTATTTGAATTAATCTTTCTAACCCCATTGATGTTAAAGGAAAATGGGAGAAGTTAAAGGATGAATTTTTTGCTGCTGCCATAACTAGAGCTATGTAAATTATATGTATAGGAACATCTGCTGGTTTTTCTGAGAAAAGGCCAGGACATTTCCTCCTTCCCCATAGATGAGGATGAGAATGATGGTGATGATGACAACTTTATTCCTGACCTCCTTTTGACTACCAAACATTTATCAACCCCTTGGATAGCCCATCATCATTTGGAAACCCTGCCCTAAATCAATTTTTGATTATTAAACTATATGATTGAAGATCAGATAGTCAGGCCAATTGACTACCTAATCAAGCTATTTCCTTATGACTACTCCTTAAGTGTATTGTGTCAAAGCTCTTCCTTCCTTTATTACAATTCAGTTAAAATTCAAGGCAGTAATATCAATTCCTATAGGTCACCTTCAAACTAGTCTAAAAGAGAATTAGACAGCAGGGTAGTGGTTAAGGTATCAGGTTAGAAACAAGGAGACATTGAGTCTCGGTCTTGCCTTAGGCAAAAAAACAGCTGTGAAACTGTAGGCCTGTCACTCCCTCTCAGCCATAGGAAGCAGGCAGTGGCAAGCCATTTTTTTAAAAAAATTGCCCAAAGACTGCAGAGATTGTCCAGGCAGTCTTGAGAATCAGACATGATAGAATGGAATAAAAAAGAAGTGTTATGACAAATCTATGCAAATGTAATTGTGAAGTGTTAAAAATGTATGAAGCACGACTGCTTCTTGGATGAATCAAAGATGACTGCAAGAAAAGTGCCAACTTCTAACCATTCTATTAGAGCCATAGCTGTCTTAGGCTAGTTCAATAATGATAGTTGTCATCTTGTTCGAATTGCTTAGAGCAGAATTTCTTGGGGCCCAGTAGCCCAAGAAAATGAATGGAGAATTCAGAGAGAGTGTCAAAGATATGCTGGCTGCAAAAGAATAACAGAATAACAGTTGGAAGGGACTTTGGAAGTCTTCTAATCCAACCTCCTGCACAAGCAGGAGATCCCATACTATTTTGGACAAATGGCTACCCAATCTCTTCTTAAAAGAGATTGGGTAGCCATTTGTGGAGCACCCACAACTTCTGAAGACAACCTATTCCACTGGTTAATTAAGAAGTTTCTCCTTACTTCCAGATTGCTTGTCTCCTTGATTAGTTTCCATCCATTGCTTCTTGTCTTGCCTTTTGCTACTTTGGAAAATAGTGGCAATTCTTTGTGGCAGCTCTTCAAATATTGGAACATTGCTATCATGTCACTCCAGTCCTCATTTTCACTAGATTAGACATACCCAACTGCTGCAACCATTCTTCATATGTTTTAGACTCCAGTCCCCTAATCATTTTTATTGCTCTTCTCTTTCCAGACTCTCAACATCTTTTTTTATATTGTGGCAACCAAAACTGGATGCACTAGGCAAGTGTGGTCTTACCAAGGCATTATAAAACTGAACACTTCATATGATCTTGATTCTATCCCTCTGTTAATGCAGCCTAGGATTGCATTGGCTTTTTTGGCTGCTGCAGCACATTGCTGGCTCATATTTAAGTAATTATCCACTAGTTCTCCAGGATCCTTCTCGCAGTTACTTCTATGAGCAGGTACCACCTATTCTATACCTGTACATTTGGTTTTTCTTTTTTAACTGTAAAACCTTACATTTATCTACATTGAATTCATTTTGTTAGATAGGACCCAATGTTCAAGTCTGTCGAGATCCTTCTGGATCTTAGCTTATCTTTTGGAGTATTGGCTATTCCTGACAGCTTGGTGTCATCTGCAAATTTGATGAATTCCCCTTCTATCCCCTCATCTAAATTGTTTATGAAGACATTGAAGAGTACTGGGCCTAAGAAAGATCCCCAGGGTATTCCACTGCTTCCTTCCTTCCATGCAGACGTAGTTCCATTAAGAACTACACATTGAGTGAAGTTTGTGAGCCAGTTACGAATCCATCTGGTAGCGATGGATTTTTCTAACTTACGAAATAGGTTGTGGTCTATTTTGTCAAATGCCTTATTGAAATCCAAGTATACTATGTCTACTGCATTTCACTGGTTCACTAATTTAGTTACTTTGTTAAAGAATGAAATAAGATTCATTTAGCATGATCTGTTTTTGATAGCAAGACAGAAACCATGTTGGCTTCTGGTTATAACTTTGCTTGCTTCTAGGGTATTTGTAGATCCTTTGCTTAATTATCTTTTTCAGGATCTTCCCAGGTATTGATGTCAGGCTGATTGGTCTGTAGTTTTCTGGATCCACCTTCTTCCTTTTTTGAAGATGGGAACCATATCAGCTATTTTCCAGTTCTCCAGGATCTTTGAAAGATATGGTTCAATGTTTCCAAGATCACATCTGCCAGCTCCTTCAGAACTCTGAGATTAATCCATCTGGTATTGGTGATTTGAACTCATCTAGAGTGGACAGGTGTTCTCTTACAATTTTCTTCCCTATTTGAATTTGTATTCCTATTCTGTCTTTTAAGGTTCTTTTTTTGGTAGATTGTGCTATTTTTCCCCTTTTTGTGTGAAAACAGATGCAAAGAATGAATTAAGCAAGTCTGCTTTCTGCATACTGCTCATCACTTCCTTGCTATCTTCTCTCATTAGTGGACTGATTGTTTCCTTGACCTTACATGATGAAAAAAACCTTTAAAATTATTTTTGACATTTGTTGCAAGTCGTGTTCTACTGTTGGAAACTGGAACATGATCAGTTTCCAGCATTCTCTATGATGTCTTTCTTGTTCTTCCAATCACTGTATTGGCTTTTCAGAGGAAGATTAATCATAGCTGAAGGGCACCAAATTCCCTCTGGAAAGGGAGGGAAAACAAACTGTGATGCCAGCCCCTGTTGCAGTGTCTGTCTTTAGACCTGGCCTCACCTGGTTGAGCAAGCAAACGGCTGACCCACCTTGAAGCAGACATTCCTCATTGGACTTGCAGTCCATCCTTCAGGGCATGGGGGAGGGAGCGTTGTTCTCAGGATTGGAGGAGGTGTCACCCCTTCAGCCAAATGCTTGCAAAGGAAGGCGGCCCTCTCCTCGCAATTGACAACATCCCACAGTCCAGCAGCATCTCCTGTTCTCATGGCAACGCAGCCGGGATTTGGGCCTGGCAGAATGGAAGACCAGAGTCAGATTTAATGCATCTCCATAGACAAGCTAAACAGGATAAAAGCTTTCCGGCCAGGATGTATTTGCTCTGACAGACTCCATACCAGGCATTTTAGCATTCCAGTGAGTGAACTGAATGGGGCCTCCATTGGTCCAGTTGAAAGTCCCTGGATTCACTACATCCGAAAGGCCGATCCAGAAATATTTTTCAGGACGGTGTCCAATTTGGCTAGTCAGGAAGGCCTGCTCAAATCTGTGGTAAAAATAATTCAAATCAGGATGGTCTCTGATTTTCTCCGTTTTCAGATTCTGCAGATGGTTAATTCTAGGCCCAATTTACACTTTTATTAATCAATCCATTTCAAAGGATTGTTGAAAATAGGAGGCAGGAGTATTCAGTACATTTGTATATTTTAAAAAGTTGGGATAAAATTATAATTATCATCATCATCCTGTCAGATCTGGAGGTTTAAAATCTTTTACAAACTCCTGATCAGAGCTAAGGAGTATGTTTCCATAACTTTTGCTAAGGCCAGCAATTGAATCTTTCTTACAGACTACAGTGCAGTGTCTCTTGAAGGTAGGTCTCCATTTTGCTGAGTTCTCTTAATAAATGGTGCCATTCCAGTATGGCCAATGGTAGGGCCTGCCCAATCCCTGCTACAAATAAAAAAGTCACATGTGGCAGCTCTCTAGACTTAGTCTGACCAGCTAATTGCTAGTTGCAGTTATATCATAATATTCTCCCAACCTTTGGCAGTTTTAAGATTGTGGATTACAACTCCCAGAATTCCCCAGATGTCTCTCCCAGATGTCTCTCTGGGGTATTCTGGGAGTTGAAATCTACATATCTTAGGGTTGCTGAACTTGGGAATCACTACAGCAGTGGTCTCCATACTTTTTTGATCACACACCCTTATCAAAAGAAAAATTAACCATGTAACTCAACTCAACTATGTTTATTTATTTAAAAATTATATCTGTACTATTTAATAATATAGCATTTCTATCTTGGACACTGTAAAGACATTTTGTTTTGTTCCTTTCACCATATTTTACCTATTCTCCACAGAGATCAGAAATCCTTGCTTTGTTTCACAAGATGTCTTTGCTTCTGAAAATGTTCCAGGTGTCCCTCCAATTAAGTAACAATAGAAGCTATACCTTTTCCAGCCCTGTGGACATAGCATAATACACACAAAACCATATTAGCCTGGATTTATTGATTTATTTTTCACATTTTTATCCTGCCCAATTCCAAAGATTCTTGGATTAACTAAGTTATCTTGATGAAAGTGCAATTTTTAATTTTTTAATGGTTATATTTTATGTGATAATCTCACTATTCTACACTTTGAACCCAGAATCAGAGTGATAGTCTCACTATTCTACTTTTTGAACCCAGAATTGAAAAGGTGCTGTGAAATCAATAAATTTTGATGTAAATTCACAACATTCCAATTCTGTATCGTACCTTTAGATTTGCTTAATTTTGTAAGAACATTTTTTTCAATTTGGATGTCCAACAAATCTGCCTTTATGACCGGTTATGCTGTGACTTGGTCAATTTTCAGATTCAACCCAATCTAAATATATTCCTATCCATAAAAATTATATCAAAATGTATTTTTTCTGCTTAGCCATTACTTCAGCTAGTTTTTTCTTTTGTATCATATAGTAAAGATGAATAACTTGTCTTCTTATAATATTGCAGAGAAAAATCTATCTATCTACAGTATGTGGTTGCTAAGAGTCAACACCAATGTTAGGAGTGGCAGGAAATGTTCATCTTAAGGCAATACTAGCTTACTGGTTCATATCTCCAAAATTTCATATGAAAATGAATAGCTCAAGAGCTACAAAATTCTTAGGCTTACTTTCTGGCATTTTGGATCAGCAACTTCATCTGTTCCAGGAAGAAATTCTGAAGTCTCTTTTTTACAGATGTATCCTAATTCCTCTTCACAGAAATGATCTGCCCAGTATCCATTCTGAGGATGGAAAGATGAACAAACCTCACTGAAAAGGAATCCGTTACTTTTACCCCTTCCTATTTTTTATTTATATTATTTTTGCTTTTTTATGAGCTGGACTACTGCACAATGCTTGTTATAGATGCAGTTATAACAAAGTTATAGAGGAAGCTAGGAATAGGCTTTATTTGCTTTTTTAAATCAAGATTTTCCACCAGAACAATGTTCATCAGTGTGACTAACCTTGCTTACTTTACACAATTAATCTATTTATTAGTATCTTCCCTGTCCCCCCCAAAGAATTAAGTGATGTCCTTACAAATCAAATTAATAAAATTAGCTCAGTACTAACAGCAACCCAACAAGCAATACTTTATAAAAAGCAATACAAAAACAATGTATTTAAAATAATGCTCTGAGATGAGCTCCAGAATATACACATCCATGATTATTTGAAGTATTAATGTAGAAGTGTCAGATATATTACAGTAGAACAACCAGACTTTACATTAACCCACTAACCAAATAAAAAAGCCTCTAACCCCCGTTTTAAAAGCTTTCAAAATGAGAATATTATAGTATTTCTTAAAGTGTAGTCATAAGACTCACAAAATCAGAATTATTTGCCAGCCCACACTGAAAAATAATACAATATTAAAGCCCATCCACAATTGTGAGACATGGTAGCAGCAGCAAATGTGTCAATTGTAATTTATAATATGATAAATATCAGTAACTCATAGAAACAAAAGTTCTTCAGATTCTCCATAATTTTTAAAAATGGAAAGTATCCTTGAAAGGAAGAAGTTTAAGAAACATTGACCTATAGAATAAATTATGTTATGGAAGAATAAGTTGTATCAAATAAATTTCTAGACACAAATTTTATCCAAAAGAGAACTGAAGAGAAAAAAAATATCCACTGGATAATTAAGGGTTCTTATTGTTACCTCCCCACTCATAATGACACAGTCTTCCTGCACATTGCTTATAAGTGTGGGTTTTCCTTTCTGCCATTTGATGAATCTCACTGTAGTACCATCACTCCATTCAAAATATGAAAAAGTCTTCTGGTCATTTAGGCCTATCCACAAATTGTCTGTTGGTTCTAAAAAAGATAAATCCATTTTATTCATTTCTTCTCAAATGTAATGAACGAAGTCGAGAGGTTGTATATAATCCTCCAGCCCATAGAACTCTGTGTTATGTTGGTCAGGATATAATTTGGATGTATACAGCAGGATGTGCTAATCTGCCATGGATGTATGCAGCAGTTGTAGTGTCATTTAAACCACACAAGCTCTCTAGATTTTTTACAAATATTTTAAGGCCTAAATAAATACTCTTTTTTCCCCCTTGTGACGGCAACATCAGCAGCTATTCCTTTATTTTCCTGGCATCCATGTACCCACAGAACAGGAAATAAGCCTTCTAAATATACTTACCATAGCCAAGCTGAGAAAAAACAAAGCTGTATTCCTCAATGTCATGTATACTTAGCAAATGTCCACCATCCTTTTGGCAGGAGACTGAGGCATCCTTCCACGTTTTGCGATCTCTGTTCAGACGGTAACAGTGCTTTGCATATCCAACCCAGCCATCTGGACATTTAATTGGCTTAAGATCATCTAAAAAAGACAATAGTGATATGTACACCATCAAGAATTGGGAGTGCAGGTAGGGAGAAAATCTTGATCTTGTATTATGATGCAATTAATTCAATAAATAGAATTTAGTAGAAGCAAATCTGACAATTCATATTAAAAATGAGAGTAATTTGTGCATTGTTATGAGGATATTTGCTAGAAGTGTCATTAAGATTTATTGTAATCAAATCTGATTTTTGAAGTTAGTTTTTCATGGATTAGGCAGATACTTTTTATGCCCTATATAAAGCTTTTTTGCAGTGCATGTTAATTGACATGACTATTTTTTAACCAGATTGTTGCTTTCCTTCAAAACGTTCATCTTAATTCATAGAAATTTACAGTGACTAAACTTTTTTGAAAATAAATTTGGCAGAAAACCTAATACTATGCCAGTGGATAGAGAAATGTATATGTAATTAGTTGAGGTTGTCATGCCACAGCATATAACCTTTATATATTGTTGTTGCTCTCTAGCCCCATCTAGTGGCCGGAGAGACAATATGTCCCAATTGTATTGTTTGAAGCTGACCCCACTCATTTACCCATCAGCCCACACTCTCCAACTAAGTGCACGCTGGGAAGCCAGACCTTTAGCATTTGGAGAAGGCAGAAGCACAAAGAAGCAGCTATCTTAATCAGGGAGGAAGAACACATTGCTACAACCACAGCAGAAATCAATACAAAATGCACAGAAGTGTGCAAAGAGATTGCAGACGGCAAGTCCTGCTCCAAAATCTGTTTAGTCAGAGTCTACCCAGCAGGCCAAAGAGACAAAGCCATTAAGCTTTATGCCATTCTAGACGCCAAAGTAACAGGTCTTTAGCCAGCTCGGCCTTCTTTGATGTCTTTGGCATTAAATGACTTCAACAACAGAGTGGTCAATGCCTGGAATACATTACCTGACCCAGTTGTTTCTTCCCCAAACCTCAAAAACTTTAACCTTAGATTATCTACCATCGACCTCACCCCATTCCTAAGAGGTCTGTAAGAGGCATGCATAAGCGCACAATCATGCCTACCGTCTCTGTCCTAATGTACCCATATATTCATACTTCTTGTACTCATAATCATGCTTGTACTATTATATATATACAATCATGTTTATACTTTGTCTATACTTTGCTTGTAATCAAATATGCTTGACAAATAAATAAATTAAATGAAATTAAATGTCCCAGCACTCCATATTCCTTAAAAACTTGTGCAGGAATTGTGGAGATGGCGGGGAGAAGAGCATCCAGCTACCAAATCGAGACGGTAGATGGGAAAATATGCTTGACTTTACCAACTCTTATAGAATGCAACCAGATCCCTGACCATAGATCTGAAATCCCCACACCAGATGCAGCGATTAGTCACCCACATTTTAACTGCATAGTGCATCCAATACCAGAGCTCGATCCTCAGGCTCAGATAGTCTTGCTCCTAAGGAGAGATATTTTACAGGTCCACAAGGTAAGAGCTCAGATCAATGGTCCCCACAATGCTCCCTATGTTCAGAAATTAGACCTAGGGTGGATCATTATAGGAGATGTTTGTTTGGGAAGCACACACAACCCAACCTCCGTTAGCAGCATGCTGACAAGCACATTGGAAAACAGACATCCTTCTATCTTTCAGCCATGCCACAACCAATTCCTAAAGGAACCACCGCACATTACCCATTTGCCTTGTCCCTTCATAGGCTCCTTTAATGACAACCTCGCCTGTGACAGTGACCAAGGTCATTTGAGGTGCACAGTCTTCCAAAAGAGGGAAGATGGTAATCAGGTGGCAGCATCTACTGAGGACAAACTCCCTTTAGAAAAGACAGGGCAGGGATTAGTCAAAGAAGATAGTGACAACCGAGTCACTCCTCTTCTCTTCAGACAACAGAGACAATGCCAACCTAACAATACGGAACAAACTGTAGCATGCTCCCTACCACAAGCATCAGCAAAGGACAAAGAGCAATTGGACCAGTCTTCTGCAGTGTCTTCCATGGTATTTTTTCAAAAGCAACTTCCATTCAGTCAGCTACGAGAGGATCCTGACACAAGGTGTGTAACAAATACATCAGAGATTGTTGCATCCTCAGAACAAACTGGTTTCCTCATTTCAAAGGTCGGTTCCCTCGGCAAGTATGCCAAAGATTCAGTTTCATCCATCCAAACCAAACGTAGAGGAAAAAAGAGCAGTTCACAGAAGGGCAAATCCCCTGATCTGCATCTGCTAATGGACGTGGCTTGCAAGCAAGAACATTTTCTTAAGGAAGATTGTTCAACATCTCACAGATCCCGGATGAATGGAGATTCTTCATCCAATGCAGAATCTGAAGGCAGCCTCATGGTAACAGGAGCAGTGATCTGCAAGTGTCAAAGCCAAGTCACTGTCCAGATACCTTCTGACATGACTCGGGTCCTGTTGCCACAGAATGGTACTGGATATGTATCAAAGGACCTCAGCAAGCCTAAAGGGAAGCTAGCAATGGGATGCTATATTCCAGATTTAGATCACTGTCAAGTTCCCAGAAGCCTTATCAGAAACTGAAGTGGCACCACCTCAGTGACAACCATATCAGCAAAAAAACGACGGCAACTCACCTAATGCTACCACCTCAGAAGTCAAATAGTGGTATCGGTTGATACCAGGCAGGGTGTGTCATGCCACAGCATATAACCTTTATATATTATTGTTGCTCTCTAGCCCCATCTAGTGGCCGGAGAGACAATATGCCCCAACTGTATTGTTTGAAGCTGACCCGCATCAGCCCACACTCTCCAACCAAGTCCACGCTGGGAAGCTAGACTCCATTTTCTTTAGCATTTGGAGAAGGCAGAAGCACAAAGAAGCAGCCATCTTAATCTGTGGCACATGGTCATCCAAAGACAAACCCACATCCCACACACAGAGCATCGCTGGTGAGATTTAAATTGCTTGTATTTATTAATTGTTACGTTCAGCAGTAACTTAATACTATCTATCTTGTATTTGATTCTCACTATATATATATATCCCTATTTTCCTCAGTTTCACCATATCCTCCCAATAAAGCATTCAGATCTACGCACATGATCTGTTTTATTGGAGGATAGGTGGGTTGAGCTGCATGTTGAGCTGCACACAGACTAACGTGTAGTGGGGACAGAACAGAGATAGTCGTTGATTTATGACCATGGTTGGGCCAAATTTTGCTATTATGGCACAAATCATGGTTTGTGATTGCAGGACATAGCAACTGGTCCTAAAGGTAAGCTAGTTGCCAGGTCCTTGAAATCCAGTTACATGAACTCAGGAAGTAGGTGAGGGATGAGGTGACATTTTATGAAGGTAGAGATGTTTTAGCACCTGGGTTCTGGGTCAGTCTTAATTTTGAATGATTGTTAAGTAACTTGTCATAAGATGAGGACCATCTGCAGTTTAAGATCTTTCCTATGCATAGATACATTTAGTTCTGCAAATTTTCAGGATTTAACTCATCTAAGAGGCGTGCTACATGTCATATTAAAATTTTCTGAAATAAAACTGATGCTAAATACAATTTTTTTCTTATTCCCTCAGAATCTTGGATCATCAGAATAATGATGAGAAATAAGCATATCCTCCCCCAGCCCCCTCCCCCCCGGCTATAAGTGCATATTTAGGATTTTTAGGCTGCCTTGCCTCCTGCCATTAATTGGACTTTTTTGGCCTAAACAAAATTGTTTCTGCATAATGAACCTGAATCTCTGCATGTTCTCCACCTCAGGTAGATCTATTCTTTCCTATTACTCTAGATCAGCAGTCCCCAACCTTTGCAGCTTGGCGGCTCGGCTGGGGAGAGGAACTGGGTTGCACGAGCATGCGCACACATGCAGCCCTTACGCAAGTGGTAGGTTGGCACACATGCCTGCAGCTTGATTTGTGTGAGAGACAGGCCAGCTCACATACACAATAGTGCCCACTGGCCCTTCACTCATGAGAGTTGAGCTGTGCGTATGCACACACGCCAGCCAGCCACTTACATGGCCCAATTCTGAATAGGCCACAGCCCAGTAGTAGCCTGCAGCCCAGGGTTTGGGGAACCCTGCTGTAGATAGATTACTCTAGGACCAAAGCCCTCACTAGGAAAATAATGCAAAAATGTTATCTGGTTCATGAATGCCATGCATGTCAGTGAAATAATATTTATTCAGTTAACTTAATTTCCAGTTTACAATCTACCTGAAGAAGGTCCGGATGCCTGTACTGAAGAGTTCACTCTTTTACAGATGTATCCACGCTTCAGTTCACACAGATTATTTTCCCATTTGCCATTCCTACCCTGCAATAATCCACAGTTTTTTCCTGTTTCTGAAGAAGGGCTACCTGTAAGAGACAGTGAACCAGATTATCCTATCACTGTTTGATGTCCAAGATGATAACATTTTTATCTGTAAACAAATCAAACTGATTCAGTTTTCTAATTGTTATAATGCTAACTATTAGAGCAGTGTAGAGCTTTGAAAGGATGCTTCGTTTCAACAAAGCTTCAATGCAACCCCCCTGAGCAAGACAGTCAGCCAAAATGGTATTCTCTTTCAATGAACTGGATTGTAGGGGCTGCAACTACAATAATAAATAAATAAATAAATAAATAAATAAATAAATAAATCAATAAATAAATAAATAAATAAATAAATAAATAAATCAATAAATAAGTATGTATGTATGTATGTATGTATGTATGTATGTATGTATGTATGTATGTATGAGCTTTCCAATATCTACTGTAGGAAGTCTGCAATTCTGTAGTGGCTGCCTACCTTCAATCAGTGATTCTTTTGACCAGATCAAAGGGGCCAGCCAGATCAAGTCTGTATATGAGGCAGAACAATTTTTCAAGTCAAGGCACAGCTTCCATCTCAACTGTCATGAGTGACAGGAGTTGGGTGGCACATCAGTGAGGAATGGAGCCACCTTGCACAAGCCTACGAACTCTACAGAATAGGATTATTACCACTTTCAGCTAAACACAGCTGCTGGATCTCTTTTCAGAGTTTTCTGTCAGGATCAGGGGCATCTTCAGGGTGATGAAAATAGTGAAAGTGACAATACTCTAAGAGTCAATGTTTATATACTTCTCATATACTTCATATAAGAATGCTAGAGCACTTCTAGAGAAAGTGTCAATTAAATCCAAAACATAATAAATATTTCAATAATTTATACACGTTTAATCATTACTACATCACTACAAGACTAAAAGTATTGATTTAAATGCAACCTTCACCTATTTTAAAAGAACTATTTTGAAAGAGACAATAAGAATTTCCAAATATTATAATCTTAATATCCTTAAATGTTTACACTTCTCTTTATGAAATACCAATGGCTTTATTATTGTACACATTTACCCACCTGGAGCCCAGTTTAAATATCTTAAAGGTTGGTCATTACTCCACTGCCATCCACTGTCAAAATCTGGATTATTCAAGCCTATCCAGTAGTTGGCATCAAAATTATTTGTTAATCCTATTTGAGAAAGAAAATTCACATAATGAACAATTCTGTACCTGTGAGGCTGATGAGAAAATAGACAGACAAATACAGTGCATTGTAATCTGAACTAGAAGTGTCATCCAGGGAACTCTTGGAAGTTTGGCACTCAAGACAATTAACCATCAATAGACACATAGAAATAAACCACATTTACACACCATTCAATTAAAAAGTTAAGAAGGCAACGAAACAAAACAAAAATAAGAACATATCCTCTTTAGCCACCAACACCAAGATAAGTAGAGATTAACACCAAACAATTAAATAGAAAGCAATACCCTAATCCAGGAATTATTAAGGAGAAAACCACACACCTACCTACACTGGTAGGGCAAGGTACTATGATAAACAGGGAGCAAACATCATACTGAGGATGTTGCCTAGTTAGGTAATGAAACATCTATAAGCAAACAACTCAGAGAGCACCGAGAACTCAACAGTTCAACCTGAGCTACAGATACTTTCTTCTATTAATAGTTAAAATAAATGGCAAATCAATCAGATAAACTTTCATCTTTGGAATCCAAATTTAGTTGATGTCAAAAAAATTTGGTCCTTGGAAGTGGATTATCCAAGATTGTTGAGATTGTTTGAAAGCATCAAATATTTTTCAGAAGATAATTTCTCTGGAGTAAAAATTACAGTTCTTATATGAAGCTTTTAAAATTGCTTACTACAATTGAGAAAATATTTATTATCAGGAATGCCTTTAGGAGCCTTTTAAGAAACATTTTGTTATGTGATACCTGTTACGTACTGACATACGGAGTACGGATTTGCATAGCCGCCGCTGATTGGCTAATCTAGCGGTGGGAGAAATAAACTGCTGTCAGTGGCTAGCAGGTGTCAAGGAAGCCCTTAAAAGCGGCTTCCCTGCAGCCTGCCGGCAGTCCCTATTAGTTCCAGCTAATAGACAATAAAGGTGCTGAACTGTTCCTACATCTCGCCTCTTCATTCCCATGCAAATCTAACAATACCTGTCAAATATGCTTGTTCATATAGTTCGTTGATACTTAATAATTCTGAATTTTGTTGCCAACAGCTTTTTCTTGCTTCATCCCATGTTAGAGCTGAGAGGGAATTGATCTGGTAGAGATCACCTGTCCAGTGATTTTTGACCCAGAAAAAGTCATCCTTTTCATCTGTAAATATCATAAAAATAGTTATATGATTATATACCGGTAGTTGTAGTGCTTTATTGGAAATTGTTGTTATGGAATTGGAAGACTCTGAGTGGATTGAAACAGGAAACCGGGATAAGGAGAAATGTCAACATATCATTATCAGTGATAAACATGATTTGGTCAAGTTTCGGGCCACAATTATAAAAGAATAATTAAATGCAGCACAGTAACTGCTAAATTGTGGCTATTTCATGGAAAAAGATAGTTAAAGCCTTACTAAAAGGTCTAGGCTTCCAGAAATTTTCTGGAAGAAGAATTAGGGACAGGGAGTTAACAAGAGAAACTTGAACAAAGAGATCTGAAAAAACAAATCGCAACAGAAACCAGTTATATATATATTTTTACTGATAAATAAATAAAGGGAGACTAGTATAGATCTATTTCAAGTTTTTTAGCTCTCATCAGCTAGCCATACCCTTACTGGGATTCGAACCTGGGCTGTCTGCCTATCAGGCAGTAGCTTTAACCTCTAAACCTCTAAGTTCTCCCTTATCAGCTGAACCAGGGGAGGGATTATATGTTTTTTCTCAAGATCACCTGGTATATCCAAATATACCCAAATATGGGAGGGAGCATACTGCTTCCTTTTGCCTTTCAGCCCCACTCCAGGGGCCCTCAGAGCTAAATAGCTTGAAATAGATCTATACTAATCTCCCTTTATTTATTTATCAGTAAAAAAATTATATATAGTATAACTGGTTTGTCGTGAAAGCGACTATCTAAGGGCCCCTGGAGTGGGGCTGAAAGGCGAAAGGAAGCACTATGCTCCCTCCCATATTTGGGTATACCAGGTGATCTTGAGAAAAAACATATATATATGAGAAAACACACACACACACACACACACACACACACACACACATGTGAGCAAAAAAGATTGCTAGATGAATTCTGGAGGAAATGGCTACAATGAGGCTAGACGGAGCTTGGCCTTGAAAAGAAGTCCACTGAGAGCTTATTTTTAGGAAATATTCTCTTAAATAAAAAGGGCAAAACCAAACATGTAAGAGATAATACCTCTAAAAAACAATTAACTAATTTCATCAATTTTGTTAATTTAGAAAGGTTCCAGTTGATATTAATTCTACACATGTTTCTCAATTTACTACAACTCAATCAGAAAAGTTATTTTGGAGCATTTTTATAAATAAACTCAAGTCAAGGTGATTCTGATGACAGGGAGTTCCATAAACTAATGCTGATGTAGAAATACTATCATTAAGTTATAATTCCCTGGGAAAGGTAAAAAGCTTTTTCTACATGCACGTGGTAAAACAGTCTATTCTAAAAGTCTTCTTTTTAAACATAGATATGCATGTGCCCTTGCATGAGAGCCAGTTTGGTGTAGTGCTTAAAACAACAGACTAGAAAGAAGAGATTGTCAGTTCAAATCCCACCTTAGCCATGAAAACCAGCAGAGTGACTTTGGGCCAGTTACCAAATAAACCTGTTGTTGTAGAAAAAGCCCAATAAACCTGTTGTTGTAGAAAAAGTAGAAAGAGGAAGGTGCATAGTTATGTTTGCTACCTTGTGTTGTTTGTAAAAATAATACAGGTGTGGTAGAAATAAATAATACTTTACCAAATAAGACTTTACCTTTTACTGGACAATATCCAGTTAAAAAGTCTTTGTCCACATCTGGAGTTGTTCCACACCAAAACCGTTTGTGTTCATCATCATCAATTATGCATTCAGCATACCATTTATTCATATACTTGAAAGGAAATACACAGGGTGCTCCCAAGGCATTGCCTTCTATAGTGAATAGAGCTATAAAAAACAAACATATCCATGTTGAATTGAGAGTAGAAATGCTATTCCAAAATATCTCAGCATTTAGTTCTAAGCAGTGGTGAAATCCAATTTTTTTTTACTACGGTTCTGTGGCCTTGGCTTGGTGGACGTGGTGTGGCTTGGTGGGCATGGCTTGGTGGGTGTGGCAGGGGAAGGATACTGCAAAATCTCCATTCCCACCCCACTCCTGGGGGAAGGATATTGCAAAATCTCCATTCCCACCCCACTCTGGGGCCAGCCAGAGGTGGTATTTGCTGGTTCTCCGAACTACTCAAAATTTCCGCTACTGGTTCTCCAGAACCTGTCAGAACCTGCTGGATTTTACCCCTGGTTCTGAGGAATGCATATTGTTTGTGTACAATACATGTAACCATGTTTACTTCACTAAGGGAACAATTTTCAGAATTTATATCTTAGAATACATGCTATTTTTTCTCAGATGACATAAAAGACAACAACACTACTATGTTAAAGGTAATAATATAATTTGAAATTATGCCTTTGCTATCCAATTTATTCCAATTTTCAGTTAAAGAGATTCAAAAAAGAAAAAAAAGAATTCAGGTAAGCAAATTCAGCAAGAAGGATTAATGTTTGAATATTTACCTTCATATTTCTGGGCACACAAGCTCTTCTTTGTTCCATAGATCTTCCAAACACTTTTTGTGGAAGGGTTTCCTGATAGTATAACCCCATTCTCATTCCCAATAGCAGGATTTAAAAACAGATCTTGTTTTACAAGGGCAAGCAGAGTGTCATTTCTGCATTCCCATTTCTGTAATTCAATGGTTTCATTGCACGGTGACAGTGTAACTGGAACCATGTTTGATTTTGAAGGCACACTCAGGCATAACTTCACTGCCATATTCAATAATTGATAATCGGATACCCACTTAAAATTTTGCCATTCATTAAACTTGTTGCAGATGTCGAAGGTGAAGGAACGAGATTCTTGAAGTTTTAGGCAAAGATCAAGATTTTCATTGTATATCAAAAAAGTGTCACTATCTATAAAATTAACCAAATAATCATAGTAATAATAAATGCTGCACATGTATATACATTAATGCTGCATGATTCTATCTATCTATCTATCTATCTATCTATCTATCTATCTATCTATCTATCTATCTATCTATCTATCTATCTATCTATCTATCTATCTATCTATCTAAAAAATTATATATAATTTAAATTTAGAACTTTCTATTATTTATTTTACTATAATACACATTTATTCTTACTATAATATACAAACAAGTAGATAAAATATTTCTAAAATATATAAAAATACTTTATGATGTTAACTTCTGAAAGATTATTTAAAGGCAATCAGTAATTATAGAAAATGCATCCATACATCACGGTTTGAAAAATAACAGATAATAACTGAAAAACTGTGACATTTTTTAACAGAATAAAAATAAATTAAACAATTGATATTTACACAATTGATTTAAATACATACTTTTATAAACAATGTAAGTAATTGAATAACACTTACCTGATATTTGAAAAACTGACTGAATGAGAAATAAAAGATTTAGAAACAAAAATAATGTAGGCATTATAAACAATAAAACATTCCAAACAACTTCCCAGAAATTAAAAAAGCAACTGGGGTAGCTTCTTTTGAGGAACTTCTTTATATATAAGCAAAGAACAAATTTTTACTTCTGTCTTCAATCTTACGAAATGTGATTTTAATAAGGAAGACTATAAATACTTCCATCGCGATGCGAACCGGTAGGGAATGTAAGTGGAACCCATCCCTGGTGATTAGCAAATCTGAAAATATAGGACACAAAAGTAAATCAAATGGATGAAATAAAATATTAGCAAAACAAGGAATCTCTGTTATCAAAATATATAACACATTACTATTATGATATATTACGGTAATTACCTTTGCAAGTATACAGTAAATCCAAAATATTACAATCTATATGAGATAAAATACATATCACCTAAATGAAATAAAAAATACATACCACCTAAAACAAAATAGCTAACAAGTAATAAACCTGAAATGTTGAATAAAGTGTTTCTCATACAATTATCCATGAACAAATGAAACAATCAAGAAGACATTATAAATCGTTATTTGACTCACTTTTTAGTGATGACCTCTTTACTAAGCATTTTCTTGTTATCCCAGACTTGCATTATATACTGTTTTTACCTCATTCAACAACCAACTTTCTATAACTCAAATGTACATTCATTTCTCACTTTCAGATATTTCTTTGTGACATGCTGAAGAGCAAACCTGGTCTTTCTACCCCTGCATGGCATAAAGGTATTTTACACTTTCCAAATTTCATTCATTTAATGCTGTTCCTTTTCCAAGTAGCTTATAGATAAATTTATTTATTTATTTAGTCTATGGGATACAGTGATGGAGAAATCTACAATACTAGACACAATGCAGTCCTGACAGTCTAAATTGCTAGTTCATTCTGTTCAGCACTTACATGCCTATTGTGAATGCACCACAGGTAGCAAACTAGCTTACACCAGCTGATTAGTGGCGCCTGGGTTGTTGGCTCCTCTGGGCTCCACTGGTCTTGCCTTGCCTCACCTCACTTCATGTTGCATTGCTTCGCATCCGGTCAAGTCCAGCACTGGCTTCTACTTTCTCAGGAATGCATCTAGGTTCCCAAAGTGGTATCCATTTATCTACTTGCAATATTGCATTCTTTTGAATTGCTGGGTGGGCATGAGCCAGGGAGCAAGTGGCGGGAGCTTATCCTATCTTGCAGAAATGGGCTTAAACCACTGCAGTGCAAACCATTTCTGTCTAGCAGTTTCAGTGTTATTAAGCCACTGCGCTTCTGTATCCTTTTTATCAATAAATAAATATGTGTATCAATAAAAGATTTTAAAAGGAACTATTAATGAGAATTATACTACAATCCAGGGGTGGGTTCTACTTACCTTCCCCACCAGTTCGCATCGCGACGGAAGTGCATCCGTTCGCATTGCGATGGAAGTGACACGCACGCGTCACTTCCCGGAAATTATCCTCTGTGCATGCGCTTAAGCCTTTGTGCATGTGCAGAGGGTTTTTTTGCAATCCGCAGCGACCGGAGGGCCAGTTCAGGAGCGTGGACTGCCGGTCATCGCTGCCGGTTTGGCAAGCGGCACCAAATTTCTGCTACTGGTTCTAAAGAACCGGTCCAAACCAGCACAACCAACCCACCACTGCTACAATCAGGATAATAAGCCAATTCTTACTGGCTCTTTACTTTATGAAGAGCAATATATTTCCTGATTGTTAGGATATATCAAACTATCGAACTATCTAAAAAGGCAGTATTACCATCATTATTCTCATCTTCCCTATTATCTATCTCCTTATCTTCTTATGACTATAACTTTGTTGCTTATCACTATTGTTGTATGTACATTGAGAGCTTATGCACCGGAAACAAATTCCTTGTATGTCTAATCACACTTGGCCAATAAAGAATTCTATTCTATAACCAACAGTATTTTAGCCTGAACTGTGTTTTCAAGATTAAAGCGCTTGAAAAGAAAAGTTTGGATATACTGGCCAGAAGGTGACAGAGCCTAAGCAAAACCATTTATCTTCCAGAATGCTATGAGCTGCTCCTAAGGCAATATAGATTGTACTTTACTTCAAACATCTGATTTTTTTTTCAGAAAGTACATGGTCAAGGACAGGCTGTGGAGATGGGAACCATAGGTGGAATACTTCTTTGCCATAATATACCGTATATGGATTCTAAGATTTTAACATGAAATATAAATGGGGCAAACTCCTCACGAAAAAGAAACAAAACCGGTTCCATTGTTTTAAAAATATTAAACTAAGATATAATATATTTAGAAGAAACTTATATTAAAGAGTTCTGATAAAAAATATTTAGTAAATATAATTCTGAACTTGGAATATATCTCTGTCAATCACAAAAAAGATCACTGGAGTAGTTTTGTATATAAATCCCCAGTTACAATCAAATTTATTATTCACAGATGATCAAGGTAGATATGTAATTGTGTAAATTGAATTACAAGGAATAAAATCTTCTGTAGTTGGTTTATATAACCCACACCAAGAAAAAGCCAAGCTTTTAAAATACCTGTTCGAACAGCTATTATCCTTTTCTTTTCAGTTATTAGTATATACTTGGGAATTGAATGGATAGTAACAACTGGACAGATCTACTGATAAGGAATTAAAGATAAATAATGGAAACTGCCCCAAACCTTTTTTGAATTGACTGATATTTTAGGTTTGATTGATGTATGCTGATGTAAAAATGGACTTTTTTCTGAGACATAAATCCTTTTCTAGAATTGATATGACAAGGATTGCTAAAAATTTGGTTCACAAGACAAATAAAACTAATATTCTTCAAAACCTTTTTCAGACCATAATCCAATGAATTAGATTAAATTCAGATCTCAGTCCTTTAAATGGAAATTAATTGAGTCTATTTTGCAGAGACCACAACTTATCAAAGAATGTAGGCAATTATTCCATGTTTTGTTTTAATAACATGCAGAGAATTGGAGCGATGAGCTGTCCTGTGGAGAGTTGGTTGTGGCAAGATGGCTGCAGTGAGATAGCCACACTGAGTTGGCCATAGTGAGGTGGCCCATTCCGCCTACAAGATTCTAAAGAAAGAGAGGAGTCTTGATTTGCCAGACCTCAGATTGTATTATGATGCCTGTTGTTTGGCATGGTTAAATAATAACTTTGGTAACCTTAAGGTTATTACATCTTGAAGGTTCTGATTTGAGATTTGGGTAGCATGTCTATTGGTGGTACAATAAAGTAAAAGTTAACCCTGGTTTCAAGACTAATATTATTATGCAATCAATTGGATGTGAATGATGGAAGTACAAAAGGAGATTAGCTGATAAAGTACCAGTATGGTTATTGCCACATGAAGACTACATAGAAAAGAGATGCTGGAATCTAAATGGATGACATATCGTATTTTATTAATATTTGAAGAAGAGTGACCTAAAATAATAAAAAAAGAGAACACCTGGTAAGTGAAAGATTTAATTGTGATTGATTTAACTATTATAGAATTTTTGAAAGATTTAAACTTTTGCAGGAGATAAATCTGAATTGGATACGAATTTATGTTCTGAAGATGACCACCTGATTGCTAAAGTCTGTAAAGTGTTACTTAAGATCAGGGGTGGGTTCCAACTTACCTCACTGCCAGTTCGCTCCCTCCGCATGGGTGCGCCTCGTGGGCACGTGCGCGCTTTGCGCGCGCATGCGCAGTAACGAAAAATCCAATTTTTTTTTTTAAAAAGCCAAAAACAAGATGGCGACCGCATGCACAATGCCAGAACTTGGCTTCTGTGCATGCTCAGAAGGAAAATAAAAATAAAAAAAAATTGAAAAAATTTTGAAAAAAATTCAAAAAAATTTCAAAAATAAAGATGGCGGCGCCCACGGACTGGCACCAACCGAACTGGATCGGTGACATCAATGTGACATCATCAGCGGGTCGCTACCAGTTCGGGAGAACCGGTCCGAACCGGGAGGAAACCACCCCTGCTTAAGATGAATCTGGAAGGTGAATATGTACAATGTTAAAGCTTGTATGTACAATGGGCAAAAACACTGAGTTACAACATAATGTTAGATCAATGGGAAAATGCATGGATCAATGGTTTAAAATTTACTTTAAATTACAGTTTGAAATAATTTTTTTAATAAAATGATGTATTGCTAGTATTTGATTCTGGACAAACCGGCAAAAACGTATAGAGGGACTTCCAACAAATGCTGGAAATGTAATCAAACTCCAGATACATTTTATCATATATGGTGGTCTGGTAAGTATGCTAAATCAATCAATCAGAATAGAGCTGCAACGAATCTTGGAGATCTTCTAGTCAAACCCCCTGCTCAAGCAGGAGATCCTATACCATTTCAGACTAGTGGCTGTCCAGTTTCTTATGAAAAACCTCCAGTGATAAAACACCCACAACTTCTGAAAGCAAGACATTCCACTGGTTAATTGTTCTCACTGTTAGAAAGTTTCTCCTTAATTCCAGGTTGCCTCTCTCCTTGATTAGTTTCCATCCATTGTTTCTTGGGTAAATATCATATTGGGTATAAATATCATATTGGGTAAAACCATATTGGATAAATATAATAATGATAATGCAAAAATATTTAGAGTACAAATACAAATAGAACCTGAAGCCTTTCTTGTAGGTATTATGGACAAATTGATAGGGAAACAGTTTGGGACATTATTTCTTTACATGGTGATTGTTGGAAGATTGTTTATGCTAAGTATTGGAAAGAAAAAGAGATGCTGAAGAGTGAATTTTAATATTGAAATGACTGAACTGGCAGAGATAGAGAAATCAACTGCATTGATTAGAGACAATAAATGAGATTAGATTACAGGAGATTGGAAACAATTTATGGACTTTCTGTGCATTAAATATAATAACTAATGTTAACAGAGGGCTTTGAAGATTAGTTTTATGCTTGGGATTACCTGCTGACTGTTATTTTGATATATACTGTATAGTAAACAGATGGTGGGTTGATGGATTGATAAATAAATGGATTTCCAAATTGGTGACATTTTTTGTGCAACATAGTATTTTTTATTAAATATAGATGGGAAAGTTTCTAATTAGTTGAAGATGTAATACGTGTTTCCCCGAAAATATGACCTACCCCAAAAATAAGCCCTAGCCTGATTTTGGGGATGGGCATAATATAATCCCTACCCCAAAAATAAGCCATAGTGAAGGGAGAGTGGCCAGCACAGGAGGCAGCCCTTCCCTTCCCTTCCCCCGTCACCCCATGGAGGCTTGGACCCTTAATCACAGCCCTGTAAGGTCCGTGCTTTTTCATTCCCTTCTCCACCCCCTCCGGCTGTCCATCTCAGCTTTCGCAGACAGGGTGGAGGCTCCCTCGTGGAGTGTGATCGAACTTCCAACCCAACGGACCGGGTGGGCACGAGCTACTCCAACCCAGAAAGGGGAAGGAGCTGATGGGGGGGATGTGAGGACTGCTCCTGCCTAGCCCGCTTGAATCATCCCAGATTGAAAACCTCTGAAAACCTCCTGAGCGCCGCCAGCCTGCCAGGGCCCCTTCGCAAGCGGCCGCTGGTGGAGCCATGCTGCCTGTGCTGCTTCGCCAGCTGCCGCCTTTGGACTGCTGAGTGCCAGCCTGCATGCCTATTTGGTGCTGCAGGCACCATGCTTACTGTACATCTACGCTGAGCTCTTCGGATCCTGGTGGGCACTGCAGTCTCTTGCTGGCTGTGTGAGGCAGGCATGGGGCTGCCCCTGGTCACCTTTGGTGCCTGCCTCACCTGCGGCAGCTCTGCAGCTCGGCGGCTCTGCAGCCATCTCGCCTTCTGCCTGGCCCAGCCCACCATCAAGACCTGATTGAAAACCTCTGAAAACCTGAGCGCCGCCAGCCTGCCAGGGCCCCTTCACAAGTGGCTTCTGGTGGAGCCATGCCACCTCTCCTGCTGCCATCCCATGCACAGCTGGAATGAGAGTTGCAGTGCCCGCCAAGGCCCGAAGAGCACCGGGCTCAGTGTAGCTGTAGCCCAGCGCCTGCAGCACCGAGTAGGCGTGCAGGCTGGCACTCAGCAGCCCAAAGGCAGCGGTGGGCAAGGTGGCACAGGCAGCATGACTCCACCGGCAGCTGCTCATGAAGGGGCCCTGGCAGGCTGGCGGCACTCAGGAGGTTTTCAGAGGTTTTCAATCTGGAATGATTCAACCCGACCAGGCAGGAGCAGTCCCTCATCGCTGCCAAGAGCAGCACTGCCAGGAGGGCAAAGAGGCCAGCAGCAGATGGGCATCCGCTTGGCCATTTAAAGACTTGTGGATTTCAACTCCTAGAACTTCCCACAGCCCCCCATCAGCCCCAACCCCCCTTTCTGGGTTGGGGTAGCTCATGCCCACCGGGTCCATTGGGGTTGGAAGTTCGATCGCACCCCATGAGGGAGTCTCCACCCTGGCAGACAGTTTTCTGCGAAAGCTGAGATGGACAGCCAGAGGAGGGGAAAAAAGAAGGGAACGAGAAAGCATGGACCTTTCTCAGTACAAAGCTTCACAGAAAGCAAATCAAACTGTGATGAGGTTTTTTTTCCCCCTGGGATTACATTGTTAAAAGTTAACATTTCAAAAATGTTACCTGCAGAGGTCTCCTGGTGCAATGCTCTGCTGCAGCTTTTGAGCATACCTCCGCCTTCCCTGCGCAGGGTTGCAAGGCTGGAGGATTCGCCTTGCTCCGATCAGTAGGAAAATCCCCTCCCCATTTCCCTGCCGATCATTCTATCCTTGGGGAGCCCTGCACAGACGCACATCCCAAAAATGCTCCCTCTAAAGCCTTCAGCCTTGCAAACCTGCGCAGGGGAGGTGGAGGTTTGCTCCGAAGCTGCGGCAGAGCATTGCATTCGGAGGCCTCCGCGGAGAGACAGAAGAAAGGCAGCTTCTGGCCCTTGCTAGCTCAGCTGATCCACGGGCCGTGATTAAGGGGCCAAGCCTCCATGAGGTGACCAGGGAAGGGAAGGGCTGCCTCCTGTGCTGGTGGTGGCAGGCAAGTTGGCACCGGCAGCCATTCGCAAAGGGGCCCTGGCAGGCTGGCGGTGCTCAGGAGGCTTTCAGAGGTTTTTGATTGGGGCTTGGTGGTCGATGGGCTGGGCAGAAGGCGAGGTGGCTGCAGAGCCACCACAGGTGAGGCAGACACCAAAGGCTGTAATGACTGGTAACATGGTTGTTAAGTGAATAACAACAACCAAAAGCGGCCTGCTTCCTAGAGGCAGCGGCCGGAGCAGCACCCGCAAATCAGCTGTTCTATGGAGCAAGTTGCTGGTAAGACCATTAGGCAAGGAGGCGCAAAGAAGAGGGGCAGGTCGTCCCCCCCCCACCTCCCTGTACATGGGGAAAACAAACAAGACCTCCCCGGAAATAAGACCTGGTGCCTTTTTTGGTGGCCCAAAAAATATAAGACCCGGTCTTATTTTTGGGGAAACATGGTATGTGAGGGAGGGGGGAGAACATAATAGATATATGAGGAGCCGAGGTGGCGCAGTGGTTAGAGTGCAGCACTGCAGGCTACTTCAGCTGACTGCTAGCTGCAGTTCGGCGGTTCAAATTTCACCGGCTCAAGGTTGACTCAGCCTTCCATCCTTCTGAGGTGGGTAAAATGAGGACCCAGATTGTTGGGGGCAATATGCTGACTCTGTGAACCGCTTAGAGAGGGCTGTAAAGCACTGTAAAGCAGTATATATGTCTGCTATTTTAAATATATTTTTCAACATTCAACCAGGGTGTCAATTTATATTTAATATTAGTGTTAATGATATATTTTTCATTTGTTATTTTTTTTACATGTTTTTTATTTTTATTGTCAGCATTTGATATTTGTTTTTTCTTCCCCCCCCCAATTTGGATTTTAACTTTGGAGATAAATAAAAATATTTTTTAAAAAGAAAGAATGAAAGTTCTTGGTCAGCACATGCTTAATTCAGACCAACCAAAGGCACATTTCTCTACTTCAGCGCAATGTTTCTCGACGTCAGCAATTTTCACATGTGTGAACTTTAACTTCCAACATTTACCAGCCAGAAATTTAAGAACTCCTCAGACTTGATTGATATGAATCAGTTCCTCAAAAGAAATCAGAATTGTTTTCAAATAGATGATTAAGAACTTCTGAAATTATGGAATTATAACAACTTTTTCATCATGTTTATCTGCCAGGACGATAAGAATAAAGCTTTGGATGATTCTGGCAGCAGCTATGGGATCAATGTGAACTGTGTTTGGAGAGGAGTTATCTTTATTTCTCTGTTGGGCTAGCCAGAGGTGGGCATCACTTAATGTAACAACCGGTTCGCCCAGCACCGAAAATATAAGTGCACGTGCATGCGCGCAGCTTCAAAAACACAGCGATATAGGACGGGATAGCGCCAGGGCGGGTGGGCACGCTGGTCAGAACTACTGGTTCACCCAAACTGGTCCGAACCGGCAGCAGCCCAACTTTGGAGCTAGCCCTTTAATAGTCTGAAGTAGGTCCATAGAGTAAACACTTTTCTCTGATTCTAGAGCAAGATGCTGGTTTCTTAATTAACACTCAACAGAATCTCTAGAGGGCCCATAGCCATCTTCCTAATTCTTAATTATCTGCAAGAGGAGGGTGTCTTCTCATAGCAATGGCAGTAGATAAGGACAAACAAGCTGGCAGGTTGCCCTGTACAGGACTTGACTGTAAATCACAGCCTTTGCTTTTATATAGCTTAGTGGACATATGGCAAGTCTTTCAAACATTCAATAATAAAAACATCTTTATTACAGATTAAAATGAAGTCATATGAAACAGTTCATTATCCTATGTGTAAAAGAGCAATATCCTCCTAAATTCTTTTTCTTTTCTTTTACCTTTATATTTTTCAGCAGACTCATTGCTCAGTGCTTCATAACCTTAAACATGCAGTTGCTTAACTTTTTGGCATCTCTGTCCAGAACACTGTGGATTGTAGGCTTCTATCTTCCAATCTGTTAACAAACACGTCTAAAAATGGTAATTGTCTATCTGTTTCTTCCTCCACTGTGAATTGTATGTCAGGAAAGATAGGGTTCAGTAGGGTATGAAAGTCGTTCAGTACATTTATTTTGATGATGACAAACATGTCGTCCATATAGCGGTGCCAAAATTTAGCTGTATAATTTTGAAAAGCAGTGTTCTAGTTCATGCAGGACTGTTTCTGCAATGATTCCTGATATTGGAAATTCCACGGGCAATACTTTTATTTGCTTATATATTTCCCTTTTAAACATGAAGAAGGCACATTGACAATACAGGAGTAGCTTCATGATTTCTGTCCTGGTTAGGTTATTCTGATCTGTGTTGCAGTGGTGGGATTCAACTAATTTAACAACCAGTTCGCCCATGGCCAGGTTGGCTGTTGTGGGAGTCATAGCGTCCTCTAGCTCTGCCACACATACGGGACAAGCTTCCCGCAACAGCCAACCTGACCCTGGGCGAACCAGTTGTTAAATTTCCAGCCTTTGCCAAAAGGTTGTTTCCAAGGGTGCTTGTCTCCATGTTGGTCTCGCAGCTGTTTCAGCCTTCTGGACGCAGCTCCTTTAAGAGGCGAAGTTTCTGAGAACGAGGAGGGGGGATTACCATAGAGACAAGGAGTTGATGTTCCCGAGGGCTCACGCGGGAAGGTGAAGAATTGGGGGGAAGTGGAGGGAGAGATTCCCCCACCCCGTGGAACTGCGTGCTGGGGGTGTTGGTCAGTCTGCGGGCAAAAGTGAGAGGGGCGAGGAATTAAATTGGCAGCACGATCGAAGCTGGGCCCAATGTAGGGGAGACTGCGGGGTTAGTTTGGTCAGGCAAATTATTCCCCCCTGCTATCAAAGTGGATCTTGGGCACTGCGCTGCAATGGAGAAATGGGCAACAGAATGACCGGTATGAGAGGAGGAGGAGGAGCAGGGAAACAGAGAAAGAGGCCTCCTCCTTCCCTCGTGGGCCTCTCCGTTGCCCGTTTCTCCATTGCAGCACTGCATTGCAGAGTTTGCCCCACCCACCACCACCCAGATGCCCTTGCTTCCCCCAAGCATTTCTTTGCCTATCTGATTTCCAGCTTGGTCATGTTTCTTGTCGTTGTGTGCAGGGAAACAAAAGTTTGTGGGACAAAAAGAAGTCCAATCAATCAATTCCAACTTTGTGAAGAGAAGGAGGAGGAGGAAGGGTGCTGGGCTGGGCCCGTGGAGGAGGGAGGTCCGTCTCCTTGCCCTACCCCCGCACCCACCTGCAGGCTACCACCCACAAAGAGGCCGTCCAAGTAGCCATGCAGTGCCAGCAGCAGCTCGTGGATCATGATGCCGCGTGGGGATGTTCTGACCTAGGCTTCCTGATCAAATCATACAGCACAAATGACGTCCCAAAAACGTCTTTTTAATTTTAACGGCTGGTAATTATTTGCATTTCCAGCTGTAATGAGTCCCAAACAAATAATAACAAGTCCGACAACAGTCTTTCAGGGAAAGGCAGATAAGCACATGAACCTTGATCTTCCTTGACAAGCTGCCAAAGACCAATTAGCAAGAAACTTGGCAAGGCCAAACAGAAACAGAGAGTCCAGGCTAGAATGACACGAATTGAACGATGTTGCTTCCTGCGACGAGCTCTTCCGTGTACTCCACTTATATAGCCTATGGGAGGGGCCAATTATCTCCAAGCCTTACTCCCGAGTAGTCCTTCTCCTCTGAAACTGTTCTTGCCTTCTGGCAGCTCTGTGCATGCGCACATTGAGAACAGGCTCCCCCTGTTCCTCTGCCTCACTCATGTCAGCCTCTGGAGGTTCTGGAGTTGGGACCGACCTCCCAGATGGCCCGGGCTGGATCCCTGCCTCTGGCACCGAGCCTTCTCCAGACTCCAGGCCTGGCCCATGTTCCTCCCCAGCCTCCTCGCTGTCCAACTCTGCTGCCAGCTCCGCAGGCCTCTGGTGGACCACAACAGGGGAAAGGGCCTGAGCCCCTCTTCACAGGGGCCCCAGTGATGCCCCAGCTTCCTGGCCCCCTGTGAAGCCCTTGTCTGCCGAGAAGCCCAGCCAAGGCCTTGCTCACCGCCCGCTGAGGCACCTGGACTCCCAGTGATGGATGGAGTCCTTTAGGCACTTAGCTTGGCCGCCTGTTTAGTAGCTCCAGCCTCTCCCTCAGGCGCGTTAGAGCTGCCTTGGGGTTTTGCCTGCTAGACATTGCTTGCTTGGAGAGGAGTGGGGGGCTGGTTAGAGGAACAACGAGATGCCAAAATGGCCTCAAGAGAGGCCAGGTGAGGCAAGGAATGGCTGAGAGGGGAGGTGCAAGCAGCAAAGCGGGGCCAGGCATGGTGATTCAGCCAGTTCGCCGAACTGCACACAAAGTTAACTACCAGTTCAGCTGAACTGGTGCGAACCAGCTGAATCCTACCACTGCTGTGTTGTAGTCTTCTAGTTTTCTATTTATTACTTTGTATCCTAAGTGGACAATGTTGGATGTAAATAGAACACTACATCAAAGGAGACCATGATCTCATCAGGGGCCATATATAAGCTTTGTAGTTGTGTCAAAAATTATGTAGATGATGTGATTGTGGTGTTCGAGGGTGGAGTCAGGAAGCTTAAGGATTGTGACAGCCATTTAGCTAGGCTGTAGGTAGGAGTATCTACAATAGGTCTGAGGGGAGGCTCCTATTTTATGTATCTTGGGGAGTCCATAAAATCTTGTGGGGCAGCATGTGTTCCTCTCCTTTTCCTCCATTTCTTCCATTACAGTTATTTTGTTTAAGTTGGTGGAGATAAGCATTCAATTGTGTGATCATTGTTATCATAAATATTATGCACAGAATAAATGTATTCATAAACACTATCCACATAAATACTATGCACATAACAGCCCACACAGAGAGAGACAGATTCTCTGAAGTTGGCTCCAGCACAAGTCCAAAAGTTTGAAAGACTAAATCTCTGGTCCCGGTGATGGACTGAGATTGGATCCTGCAGCATTATCCTGGACACATATATTTGCTTTCATTCATGTCTTTACATTTCTAAAACCTCTAATAAATTTTTAACCTTGCAATTGCTAGTAATAGGCCAATAATTTTCAGTCAATTTTGTTTTTCTTATTTCTTAATTATGTATGTATAACCAGTATTTCCCCTTTCTCTGGTTTCACTCTTGAGACTTTGATGATAAAGCACTGATTCAGCACAGGAAAAAGCTAGAACCTACTGTTCTGCCTAAGGGAAACAAGATGACTCTCATCAAGAAATTTCATGTTGTTATGAGATATTTTTATTGCTGAAATATAGAAATATAGTTTATGGAATATAACATTTTTGAGAAACTGGAACACCAAACCTGAAAAAATCTGATAGTTGCTTATTATAGCTATAAAAAGTAGATTCTCTCAATATTAGCTTTATTCCTGGTGAAGAAAGAATTAGTTTCATCAAAGCTTCCCTGGCAACAATAGCTTATAGCAGTTATTTGCATTAATGAGGTGCAATTCTACTTTTTTCAGGAATAACCAAGATCAATTAAATCAATTAGGTGACATCTTGTAACTTTGAAGGTATTGAAGTATGCTTTTGTATTTTTATTGTATTTCCATGTTTTGGTAGATTATATTTTGGTTTACTATGTGTACAAATAGTCCTTGACTTACGACCACAATTGAGCCCAATTGGAGCATTGTTACTTCCAAGTTCATCTCTATCCTCTCTTGATGTCATATCACAGCATCCACCACACTTTGGTTCACTGCCACTCCTGCCTGGGGATCTGTGGCCATCCCAGTCAGTGTCTTCATTCCTTGGGACTAAAAGAAGTTGAGTCTAGGGAAATTAATATCAGGTGCAAACAATCAGACCCACATGTATAGAGTTCAAACTGGTTACTTTATTGTTCTCTGCCTATTACACAGGAAACTCTCCAGACTGGTAGCTCTCATCTAGGGGCAACTGAATAAGGCTCTAAGGCAGGGGTGTCAAACTCGATTTCATTGAGGGCCGCATCAGGGTTGTGTTTGACCTCGGAGGGCCGGGGGGAGGGCGTGGCCATGGCAGGCGTGGCATGGGACTCATGTCGGGGGCACCTGTGGTGGCCAAGTGCTAATGCAGGACTTCCCTGAAACCCTCCCTCACTCTCATTATAATCTCCTTCCTTCCTTCCTTCCTTCCTTCCTTCCTTCCTTCCTTCCTTCCTTCCTTCCTTCCTTCCTTCCTTTTCTTCTTTTTCCTTCCCTCTTCATTTTCCTTTCTTTTTCCTTCCCCTCTTTCCTTATTTTTCCTTCCTTGCTCTCTTCCCATCTTTTCTTCTTTTTCTTTTTCTTTCCTTTACCTTTCTCTTTTTCTGTCCCTTCTTGCATGCTCAAATGCAAAAGGGGAAACATTTCTCCTTTTGTTTTGTTTTTAGTTTGTTTTGATAGCCCTCTGCCAGCAAAAATTGTGTGTGGGGGGACCATATGTGCCCCCCCCCGAGCTGCATTTTTGCTGGCAGAGGCACCATGGGCCAGTCCTTTGCTGTTTCAAGGTCGGCCCTGCGGGCCAGATCTAAGCACCCCACAGGCCAGCTCCGGCTCCCAGGCCTTGAGTTTGACACTCCTCCTCTAAGGCATTCAGGGGTGGGTCACACCTAGCCCTCTTGTGTCCAGGCTGATTCCTCACTTGAGCCCTCTTCTCAGCCAGGAGAGTTGCATTCCAACTGCCTACCATTCATCAACAAGAAGTTCACTGGATTTATTGAACAAGGAAAAAAAAATATGGTTTAAGTTTCTACAGCAATGTTTCTCAACCTTAACAACTTTAAGTTGTGTGGACTTTACACAGCAACTCTCAGAATTCCTCAGCCAAACTAAAACAATTACAAAATAAAAAATGAGGGTGAAGGTTCATTCTCCAAGCTTATGGGTTGGTTTCTGAACATTTAATTACCAGACTATGGTAGTTAACATCTTTGGTGGAGTTTAGGCAGGGGTGAAATGTGAAAATTTTCCCTACTGGTTCTGTGGGTGTGGCTTGGTGGGCGTGTCTTGGTGGGCAGGGTCATGTGACCAGGTGGGCATGGCCAACGTGACATCACTCACGTCACTCACTGTTCGAGCCAGGAGCTACACATTCTGAAACACATTCTGCCCTTCTGAAGCCCCCAATGCTTTGAGCTTCCCTCCGCCATCTGGCTTGACTGCCCAAGCGAACCTCGGAGCCTTCTCTTGTCCCGCTCTCCATCCCGGAGGGCCGTGCATCCCCCCCACCAATCCTCCGTACAAACCACCCACCCTGTTACTACAAAGGCAGAGCCCCCCCCCTTGCAGGGTGATCCAAAGAGGGGACAGGGATGCTGTAGAAAAGGCAGCCTTCCACCCGTGCCTCCCGTGCCGCCTCAAAACTCTAGACAGCATCGCAATGATTTTTCATTTAAAAGGAAAAGGGGGGGAGCTGTACTTTGGCCGGTAGACACCCCCCTCCCCCCGCTGCAATCGTCCTTCTGCAGAAAATGGCCATTCCCTGAGCTAAGAAGGCAAGAAGCTGCGGCTCGGCTCACTCAATTCCTAGGACTACCCCGAATGGTATTCGGTGCGGAGAGGGTGGCTCCCCCTCATAATTCCCCTTTCCCTCGGCGCTTTGACTTCCCGTGGCCCGCTGGCCTGAATGCCAGGTTGGACCACTATAAGGCCACTTCCCCGCTTCTCAGCAGCAGCTGCTGTGCCAGCGACCGCAGGACCCTCCACCTCCTCCTCCTTCCCCAACGTCTCCCTCAGCTTTCTTCTTTCTCCTGCCGCGAAATGAAAGCGAACAGCAGCGGGGTTACTTCGGGCAGGCGGAAGTCTGCAGCCAGGCGGGTAGGGAGGATGGCGAGAGCGGTGGTGGCAGCCCCTTCCATGTGCAGCACACGGAGGTGGCGAAGGCAGGCAAGGCGGCCCCAGCGCGCTTGTTGCTGGGGAGGTGCAGCGATCGCTCGGCCAGGGCAGCCTGCATCGGCCACTCTGCCCATGCAATGTCCCACTCCATCCGGCTGCATGACTACAAGTGGGACGACCTGGCAAAGATGAAGGGCTATCCGCACTGACCCACCTAGGTAAGCGCCGCCGCTCAGGCTGAAGGGAAAGCTCCGCAGTGGCACGGCCGGGCCTGCCCTGGCCCTCTCCCTGCATGGAGGGCTGCCACCCCACCAGCTGCCGGCAGCTTCCGCCCCTCTCGCTCCGCTTCTTTGCCAGCGGGAAGCGCCGCCGCAGCTGAGCCTCCTTCCCCCAGAGCACTGGACTCCGCAAGCTGAGTTCCTGGAGTGGCACTGGTGGTCAAAGAGAGCAGGCAGGTGGTGGGGTGGGAAGCCAGTGGGCTGCTTTGAAGCCCCAAGCCTCGCGGAGTCGGCATGGGAGACACACTGCCCCTGCCTTCCACATGGCCTTCCGCTTGCCTGCCTTCCCAAGCTGGCTACGGGGACACCGGGAAGACCACATGGAAGGCAGGAAAGCATGTTGGGGCTGCGGGGAAGGGAGTAGGCTGCTACCTCCCTTCCCCACCACCCCGACATGCTTTCCTGCCTTCCACGTGGCCTTCCGCTTCTTCCTCCCCCCCCCACCACCAGCGTTGGTCTTACCTTCTGCTGCTGCTGCTATGGGGCTGAGAGCGGCGAGAAACAGCAAGCGGAAAAGGCCCAAAAGGACAGAAACGGCAAGCGGATGTCCCAGGGCTGCTGCACATGCACACCGCATCTCCCGCAGCCCTCTTCCAATGCGGACTCGCGTCCTACCGCATGTGCAGTCCCGGGACATCCGCTTGCAGGGTGAGTGAGCGGCGACTGCCAGACCGGTTCAGGGGCGTGGCCAGCCAGCCATCGCTGGTGGTTCCACGAACCACGGACGGCCATCGCTACTGGTCTGCCCGAACCGGTCCGAACCGGGAGCATTGAGTTTAGGGGATGTCAGTGTCAGTGTTCTTCTGTTTATAAGGTGTGGGTGTGTCAAGTGAGGGTCTCGTGATTGGTCAGCTGTGAATCATCAATGAGTCTTGTGATGAGTCTTGTGATAAGGAGATTACATCAGGTCAAGGTCACTGAGAGGTGAACTGCTGGTGGGGGGTTTAATCTATGTCACAACACCATACTTGTCACTACGTTCATATTTATTTGTCAGCTGGACTCTTATTCTGAAACGACACTGTACACTGATATGCAGTTCTCGTGTGATACCTGTACTGCGCATGTGTTAATCTTTTCTTTGTTCTCTTTGTTCTTCACCATATAGACACAGACTTAGATGTTCTTATGTTTGTTTTGCAAATACATTACTTTTATTTTTTCCTGGCCTCCGGTCTTATTCTTGAGAATTCAGAGCATGGAAACAAGATTCATTTCGCCTCTAATTATTTTTCTCCGCAACAATACTGAACATATTTTGCTAATCTTTCTGATTGGAATCATACTTTTTTTTGCGATCATATTAAAAGCAACTGTGTTCTCTTCACATGATGTAAAACTATTCAACACCACCAACAATGCTATCACCCTTCAAAAAGACCTTGACTATGCGTCAGATTGGTCAAACAAATGGCAACTTCAAATTTCAAACAACAAATGCTCTGTCTTACACATTGGCAAAAAAAATCAGAACATAAAATACAAGCTAGATGGACATGATCTTGTAGACGACCCACACTCTGTCAAAGACCTTAGAATACTCATTTCTAAAGATCTAAGTGCCAGAGCCCATTGTAACAACATTGCCAAAAAGGCATTAAGAGTTGTTAACTTAATCTTGCGTAGCCTTTTCTCTGGTAATATTGTACTACTAACTAGAGCATACAAAACATTTGCTAGACCAATTCTCAAATACAGCTCATCTGTCTGGAACCCGCACTGCATATCAGACATTAATACAATTGAGAGAGTACAGAGATATTTCACGAGAAGAGTCCTCCATTCCTCTACCCGCAATAAAATACCCTATGCCACTAGACTTGAAATTTTGGGCTTAGACAACTTAGAACTTCGCCACCTTTGGTCTGACCTAAGCATAGTACATAAAATTATCTGCTACAATGTCCTACCTGTCAATGACTACTTCAGCTTCAACCACAACAATACACAAACAAACAACAGATACAAACTTAAGATAAACGGCTCCAAACTCGATTGCAGAATATATGACTTCAGCAACAGAGTGGTCAATGCCTGGAATGCACTACCTGACTCTGTGGTTTCTTCCCCAAACCCCCAAAACTTTAACCTTAGACTGTCTACTGTTGACCTCACCCCATTCCTAAGAGCTCTGTAAGGGGTGTGCATAAGCGCACCAATGTGCCTACCATCCTTGTCCTAATGTCCCTTTTTTTATTCATATCCTTTTCATGTATTCAAAATCATGTTTATACTTTTATCTGTTATCTTATATATGCTTGACAAAATAAATAAAATAAAATAAAATAAAATAAAATAAATAAATAAATAAATAAATAAATAAATACTGTAAATTTTTTGATTAGAAAATTATTAATTTCCAATGGTGAGTTCTGATTCACTATTCAGTAAATTCAACCAAGAAGCTTTTAAATAAAATTTGCTATAAATGTCTTTCTTTTAGATCCATGTAACTATGAAAAGAGTTGCTTGAATAGAATGACTTTAATAGGATATATTCAGTTTTTATGGGGTGTTAATTATCTTGTATCTTCAATGTATATTGAGGAAGTGAAAGAGGAAGAAAAGAAAAGTCATTGCTAGCAATTCCCCCCCCCCTTAAAATAAATTCCCTATTTATACTAGGTAAGCAAAACTAAGCCTTCCCCTCCTCAGTGCTTTGTTCTTTGAGGTTTTGCAAGGGGGAAGTATTATTTCCAAAGTTCTATTGAATTCAATGAGAATAACACTGCAGCATTGTAAATAATGTTATTTGAGTGACAACATCACTATACAAATAATACAAATTTATACAAGTAACATAATTTGCCTTACTAGCTTTTGTAAGCAGCAGGTTCTCATTTTAGCTTCATAACAAATCTGCAAACACAAACCATGTCTCATTTGATAAATCAGAAATGGGAACTCACACAAATGATTAGGAGTACTAAAATTTGGATAAATTTAACAAAGCTTCATTCAAAGCAGCTTTGGAACGTATTCTCAAAGTGGACCACTGCTCATCTGCAGATTTTCATGCTAAATAGTATTCTGGAGGAAAGTGATTTCTTTTACCATAAGCCTTATACAATGGAAGGAATGAAGATAAAATGGCAGCTGATCCAAAGTTAGAGAGCTATTATAATATAGATCAGTGACTTCAAGGCCATCAAGAACAACCAGGTATTCATGATTCAGAAAGATGGAAGGAAAAAGCTAGAATTGAAAATCCGCAATAAAAATTTACATATAGGTCTTCATGTCTATGACTGCATTTGTAATCTTCTGTGCACATATAGCTCCATTTTGGTCTACATTAAAGCTTGCCCAGTAAGATTTCCCTATGCTAGAGATTTGAATGAGGTTTGTTTGGAAAGCTGAAATGTTCGGAAAGCTGAAATTCACAACCTTGACAGATGTGAAACCAGATACCCAGGAGCAATATTAATATTAATTGCAACTGTTGTTATTGTTGTACATAAACAAATATTTTGACTTCAACAAAATCTCCATGAATGCAGAAAGCATCATCATTCAGTACATGGAATGGTTCTTCAAAATGGATGCCAATGATGAAGTCATTAGGAATCAGAACATGCCAAGAACAACTGAGATTTGGAGGATAGTTCTGGGGATAGTTAGGTGAAGTGATCATATCTTTGTCTGCATGCAAAGTACCTCCACAACCTGAATAAAAGGAATGAAAGTGTATTAAGCAAGGAACAATCGAATTCTATTTAATTTACCTCACCATCTCCAAAGACAAGTTTACCATCACTACCTGAGCCATGAAACTCTATGTCCAAAGTCCGTAGGTTGAATTCTATTGTTGAGTCTTGTACTCTGATAAGCCTTGTGCAATCTGCAAATTGCTCTGAGGGCCAGTCTAATGAAAACAGGAAAAAGAGGGTTTCACCAGCTGTTAGGAGTCCTCCACAGGCACCTGCCACCAAATTGGGAGAAAGAAAAGACTTCCAGTTTAATAGATACATAATTTGTTCCTCTTCTTCCTACGTACACTAATTTCCCTGGGATCCAGAAGCAGCACCTTTGGGGGATCCCCTGTTTAAGCAGATGTTTATTTGCTTCATCTGTGTTAGTATTCTGATAAATCAGAACTTTGTAATTACTACGTGTACATGGCAGCCATATATGGATGGGAAAACTCTCTCTGACAAGCCAGTTTGCACAAGTTCCCATAAAATATTTTTAAAATTCCAAACTGGTCCACTAACCAAGAAGACTATACTAGAAAGTCATGCAACTTTCATATAAAGGAAAAGTGCATGGAGATACATCAAAAAAAGAAACACTTTGTTCCCGACCTGCCTGAAAATGAGATTACTATTTCCCATTTCTTCCTGTAGGGAGATCTTTTCCATGGAAAGAGAAACTGGGAGCACTTTTCTTCTCTTTCTGGGCATACAGGTAGGATGGGAAAATAAATCATTTCTAACTTTGTATTACACAAAAAAAGCATCCAGTGCATGGCAAGGCAACAGATGAAGACCTTACTTATCTTGAGCAAGTATTCCTTTCCATATATTTGAGGGACTGCCACAAAGAAGAGGGGGTCAATTTATTTCCCCAAACACCACATAACAGGACAAGAAACAACGGATGGAAACTAATCAAGGAGAGAAGCAGCCTGGAATTAAGGACAAAATTCCTAACAGTGAGGACAATTAATCAGTGGAACAGCTTACCTTCAGAAGTTGTAGATGCTTCTGGAGGTTTTAAAGAAAAAACTAGACAACCACTTGTCTGAAATGGTGTAGGGTCTCCTGCTTGAGTAGGGGGTTGAGTTGAAGAACTCCAAGGTCCTTTCCAGCTCTATTCTGAATTGAAAAATGTAGAAAAAAGTAAGGAGCCATCTTATCTAACACTATCAACAAAAGATTCATATCACTAATAGGAATAGAGCATATTTCTTTATGTCTCTCCAAACCTCCAAAAGAGGTTGACTATAGAGAAGAGGATGGGAGACAAACCTATAGGCAAGTTCTTTTCAGCATTTGTTGATGCTTCCATTTCATACTAGTCCAAAAGAAACCCCTTTCCATTTGCATAAGAATTAGAGATGAACTGGAGAGTGACAGCGTTTCCAGAGGAGCTGAAAGAAGACGGCGCTACCCCAAAATTTGTTCCAATGACACGAGAACGTATGTTTGGCCCATCATAATCTACAGCAGGAATAGATCAAGATTTTGAATTATTTTTAAAATGTCCATAGTTTATGTCTATATTAGCAAAGAAAAGTGAATAATTTGCTTTAATTGGCAATTCAGAATAGAGCTCTGGTGGCGCAGTGATTAGAATGCAGTACTGCAGTCTAACTCATTGCTCACTCCAAGAGTTCAATCCTGACTGGCTCAATTGACTCAGAAGTCTGTTGACTCAGACTTCCATCCTTCTGAGGTCAGTAAAACAAGGACCCAGATTGTTGGGGGCAATATGCTAACATTGTAAACCACTTGAGAGAGCTGCAATGCACTATGAAGCTGTATATAAGTCTAAATCTAATGCTACTGCTACTGAATGCATCTGAAACTTACAAATTTCACAAATAGTTTTCTGTTCATTCTTAAAATGTCTTTTACAAAATTAAGGCTGCATCTGCTAGTCTATCTGTATTTGATGTTGAGACTACTGATAAAGAACAAGCTGCCTTGTTACTTATTTGCACTATACTTTCACTAAAAAATGAGAAGCATACAATGGATTCTTACCTTCAGCTTATTATTATAACAATTATTCACATCCTCAATATCCATTTGTGAGATATCGCCATGAATAACTTGTGTTTCATTCACAGTTATTGCCCACTGATAGTTGGAGAAGTGAAGGTACTTTTGGGGCCATAGTGGAGAAGCATTTTGACCATCTGTTCCTATAATACTATTTCTAAACACTAGAAAGGGAATAGCAAATTGATCCCTATTTTTTATTTATTTATTTTTATAGACTTACAACCATTCATTTAATGACTGTTTGAAGTTACAATGGTGCTGAAAAAAGTGACTTACAACCAGTTCTCCCATTTACAACTGTTGCAATGTCCACTTGGTCCTCTGATCAAAATTCAGTGCTTGGCAACCAGCATGCGTTTATTGGCTGTAGCATCATATGGTCATGTGATCATCATTTGCAATCTTCCCAGCATCTTCCAACAAGCAAAGTCAATGGGGGAAGCTGGATTTGCTCAATGATAATGTGATTCACATAACAACTGCAGTGATCTGCTTAACAACCATGGTAAAAAAAGTTGTAAAATTGGACACAACTCACTTAGTAACCTCCTTGCTTAACAATGGAAATTCTGGTCCCAATTGTGGTCATAACTCCAGGACTATCTATACTAAATTACCGCTATTCCTGGAAACATGGAGAAACAATATTATTTGGCCAGTAATGAATTAAGTGCCATCAAGTCAGATTCAGCTCCTGATGAATATGTGGATAAATATTTGACAAGTCAATTTATTTATTTATTTTTATTTATTTATTAAATTTGTTTGCTGCCCATCTCACTGTGAGGATAGTTTTTAATAGTACTTTACAAATCTCCCCCAAAAAAACTTCCAGTAATCTCTTTGAATGTGTCCACCCACCTCAACCTTGGTCTTCGTCTTCTTCTGGTTCCCTGATGCTTGTAAAACATGATTTTTTTCCTAGTCTACCATCCATTCAGATCACATACTCAAAATGGGCATGTTTCTGTTTGTTAATCATTGTTATGGCCTGATACTTTCAAACTTGTCTGTCAATAAAGAAGTCAGTAGGGAAGGTTGCAAGTTGCTCTGGTAAGGCCCTGGGCCTTCCTATATTCATGTCATGCCATCTATCATCTGGTCTTCTCTTGCACTGCACTGCCTGTCTATGGGCTTCCTGTTGGCCTTGTGGGGCAAACTGGACAGGAAACATGACTAAATGAATTCATTCTACTTTCTACATTCAATTCTACAGCTCTACCTTCATCCCCTGCCCGAGAAACTAGAGAAATTCTCTTCTGAGTCACTTGCTCCACTGACTATCCAGCTGTGAGTGGTACTATATCTTATTTTACCAATCCCTTGGCAGTATCTCTTTGCCAAGTTTCACAAGGTCATTCCTGCATAGCATTACACTTCCTGCACACATGCAGAGCCTGAATAGGGTCTATAAAGCCCTCCACCGCCCTTGCCAATTCATATATGATCTACACCAGACCTCAGAGGTTGTCCCTCTCATTGCATCATGCACTCCACATTACCCTTAAACTGAGACTGTCTGGATTGCCATTGCTAACGATTGTGGTCATATGACATCAGGGTTTAAAATTGCATTGCTTAGCAACGGTAGTCCCAGTCCCAAATCGCATCATAATCTGATCATTACCTGTAATTATCTGTGCAACTGCCATCTATCGTGTAAACTTTCATAATATGTGAAATATTTTTGTCTTTAAAAAACTAGTTTTCCATGCCATAATATATAAAATAAATTAAAAGGAAGAATTTTTTTTTAAAAAATTGATGGATAACTGTCATGGTTGACTTACTACGCAACCCAGCTCACAACCAGATAACAGTAATGGGAAAGGGAGGGAAGGGAAGGGAATGCATTGAAATGTAAGGGAGGCTTGGGAGAGAAATTTGGAATACAAGTGTCACCGGCTGGGAACATCTGAGGCATAAAAACTAGTCCCAAAACAAAGCAAGTATAAATGATTGGTGGACAATGGACAATGGGAGGTCCAGGGGGGGAAAGGGAAAGTTTTCCTACGCTGTTTGCGTATGAAATAGTTGAATCCTCAATAAAATTATACTCTTGGTAAAAAAAATGTCCCAGGAGTTTCTTTTGCTGTCTAGTCCAGTGGGACGGTTGACAATATCATTACAAGCTTTTTGCTTGATACAAGACTAAATAATTTGGACCTTCAGAAATGACCAAGGATGCTGCTGAACTATTATTCATAGTAAATCCAATTAACACAGTGGCTGGTGAAAGACGCTTTCCAGTTTGGTAACATAGATCTGCAATGCTGGCTTGAACTAAATAGTATACTAAAATACAGTTAAACATGCAGTTTTATTTATATCAGTCTTTATTATTTTTTATAAATAACTTAAGATGGGAAACATTTCCAACACACCTTCCTCCTCCATTTTTTCCACAACAGCAACCCTGTGGGCTGAGAAAAAGTGACTGGCACAAAGTCACCCAGGCAGCTTTCATATCTAAGACAGCACTAGAACTCACAGTCTCCTGATTTGTAGCCTTTGCCTTAACTGTAGACTTTTTCTCTCATTTTTCTCTCCATAAATTTTCTGTCGCAAATTCCCATGACTGGTAAAGTTCTTCCCATTCTAGCATCCACCAATAATGCTAGAACTATAGTTAGGAGGATTCTCAGTCAGCCTGGCTGGTGGGAATTTGAAAAATTTTAAGAGGTATCCATTAGAAAAGAGTATAATAATATAATATGTTATATAAAAGAAGAAGAAGCTTTGCTCAAATTCTGAATGGGGCACACTTAAAAACTGTAAGCAAGAAACTCAGTCCTGAGTGTTTCTGTTCCAGTATCTGGGTTATCTGGTTTTATTAACTTCTCATGATCTTCCAAATGTGTTAACTCACCTTACCTAAAAAATGTTAGACAATGTGATATCCTGTTTTAAAACAGTGTGTTTTGTCTTCTAAAGCCTTTTTTTTTTTGCAAGGACCTATGGACCTTTTGATTTAAGAGATCTAGCACCATTTTTAGGACAGTGTTTCTTGACCTTATTTCTCAATTTTAAGATACATCAATGGGGAATTCACAAAGTTAAAGTCCACAAATCTTGATTCTTTTCCTGGCAAACTGTAGCTATGTAGTTTCTAGGCTTTGCCCAGTCTCCTAATGTATTCCCCATAAGTAAATATCCATTCTGTTGTAATCAGAAGCCCTACTTCATCAATCCTTTCTCAAGTTAGTTTCCCATTCACAGGTACATACAGAAGGTCTCTGCCTCCAACATGCAGAGACAATTTCTAGGATGGTTTTAAGGGAGGGGTGTCAAACTCAATTTCACTGAGGGCTACATCAGCATTATGGTTACCCTCAAAGGGCCAGTTGAGCTGAAGAAGCTTCTTGGATGAGAAGCGAAACGTCTTCAAAGAAAAACCAGAAAGTCCAGTTGCCTCTTGAAAAAGTACCTTTGAAGCCTCAAAGGGCCAATTGCATGTAAGACTATGTATCATATTAGTTCAGGAGTAAACTAATATGTTTCATATTTCCTGAACAGAAATATGTTTAGCATTTTGCAGAACAAATGTTCAAAAATCATTTATACATGAAGATTCATGAATATTTTTTAAAATTGCATACAGTACTTAGAAGCAATAATAGACAAAAATAGTTCAGTTCTGGTTGGGTCAGCCCTAGAGCACAATTTGTGTATCTTATCTACAATAGGTATCTTATGAGTTGTGTATTTTGTGTGTGTGTGTGTGGCATAAATGTTAGGGTTATATATTTGTATTTTTTCATTTTCTTACCTTTTTTTTAATAAGTATAGAATCATTTATATAATTATATAATTCAGCTATACAAATTGTTTTATTAACACATTCTGCTTTTCACAGTGTAAAAAAAACAAAAATACTATCAATTTGAGAAATAAAGTAGAGACTTTGACCCAAATAGCAGGTGGAACTAGGGCAAAACATACTTGATTAAGTACATCTTTTTTCTTCCTAGTATTTTCCTACAAGTGCAAAGTCTCCTGAGTGTTGATCCTTTGTTTATAACAGAAATTGACTAACCAGCTTGTCACCCAAGCCCAATGTCCTTCCTCCTAATTTCTCCACAATAGCAACCTTTTGAGCTGGATTGGGCTGATACTGAATGACTGGCTCAAATCACCCAGCCAGCTTTAATGCCTAAAATAGGACTAGAACTCACAGTCTCCTGGTGTCTAGCCTGGTGCCTTAAAACAAATTATCTTGATTAAATAAAATCCACTCCCCATGTTTATTAATACTCATTTGATTGTAATAGATAATAATTTGAAAACAACTTTTGAAGGGAAAGTTTTGGTGTCTACACACAGAGAGTTAGGTTTACTTCCTTTGTTTTTTCTTCATTAGTCATTTTATTTCATTCATCAAAACCTGGATTTCTATGTGTCTAATCAGCATTTGCACAACTACTTCCTAACTGCTGCTATTTGTGGCTTCAGACAGCTTTAAACAGAAGGTTTATATATGCAGTTCCAAAAAAAAAATATTTTTCTTTTCCATTGTTTAATTCTTTGCTTCTATAGCACTAAAGACTTAAGAACTTGATCACTTTATGGTAGCAATCCTGTGTACCAGGTGGAAGACATTCTCTAAGCCACATCTTTTTGCAAATGCACCAGCCAAAAGTCTTGGGCAAGGAAGACAAGCACCCAGACTGGCCCACAAGTTCCTGGGGCACTGGGACCCAACAGCCCAGCTCAGTCCTGCTTCCCCAAGGGGGTGCCCAGTCGCACTTACTTCCTCCTTGAGGCTGCTGCTGCTGTGCTCTCTCTACTTGGCCAGGTTGCTATGGTAGGTGTGGGAGGACAAAATGCATGGGTCAGAGGGAGGCCCAATCTTTCTCTATGTGAGGAGACCCAGCTTTGAAAGCAAAGCATCCTCAGAGATAGGATGCAAGACCACCAGGAGAGGCCAGGAGGAGGGGGCAAGGGATGGCAAGAGAGCAGCAGAGCTGCTGGTGGCCAAGTTCTAAAGCAGACCCTCCCTCTTTCTCATTCCAATCTCCTTCTTTCCTTCTTTCCTTCCTTCCTTCCCTCTCTCCCTCTCCCCTCCCTTCCTCTCATTCTTCTCTCCTTCCTTCCTTCCTTCCTTCCTTCCTTCCTTCCTCCTCCCTCCCAGAATATTAAAGAAACGATTCTTTAAAAAAAAAACTTTAATTTGAAAGTATACTAAACAGAATATATTTTAACTCAGTAACTATAATAAGTTCAGTATTTTCATATCATGGATCTGGCCAATATAGATTGTTAATAAGGTCTAATCTTTTCCAAATATTTTAAAGTATTAATTTATGAACAGTGTAATTCAAAACCTTGAATTTTAAATGTATTGTATCTAATGGGCCTTATCCACAACAAGATGCCAGTTATATTTGTTAATTTAATTATTTGTTGTCTGCAAGAGATTGTGAATCCTCATGAAGAATAACCACATTGTCTTTATACAAAGAATTGTCAAATCCAGCAGAGACTTGTTGTGGTCTGTTTCTTCTTCTATAGAAAATATAGGCTGCGATTCCTGCACCGATGACTATGAAGATAATTGGGATAACTACCCCCACAGCAGTGCCATGTGTTGGTAGAGGTGCCACTCTTTTCTGACCTAAAATACCAGAGAGAAGAAAAAGCACTGAATATAGTTACAGTATATTATGATAAAACTCTGACTTATTTTTTTTTTAATTGAGAAAGAAGCCAAGAGAGATTGCATCCTATCTAGTAGTCTAATAAAGGCAGAGCTAATAAGAGTCAACTATCAACCCCAGGAATTTGTGAACTGTAACTCAGTAAAAGGAAGTAACTGTAATGCATTGTTTTTTTCCTGTTCATTACAGATCTCAAAGGAAATTGATATGTGTTGCCTGTGGAAGATAAGGACTGAATTGAATAATTTTCCTATATTTTGATGTAAAGCTCGATGTTAGAAATGTGAGTTCTTCCACAGCAAAACTAATTACAAATTGCTATGGCTATCATTTATTGCTAATTCTTTATTTGGGAACTGAAAAATAATCATAAGTATTCAGTCACACTAACTGAAGAAGGAGGACTTTCAAGACTTGGTTTCATAAATATCATCCAAGTGATCTCATCTATGGCAGGGGAAATTAGGAATACAATTTTGGACTTTGATAGTGTGGGAAACAAAAACCCTTAGACATTTAATGAGATTTTATATTATCTTTTGCTGGCTTATTTTTTTATCTTTTCCCCAGCTCTCTCTCTCTCTTTCTTTCTATTCTGCAACAAAACATGTTAGAGAGCTGTCATTTTATTTTATTTTTTCTAATGTATAATGGTAATTTGATGATATACTGTATCTATAAAAATATAGTGGTTTATGATTGACAGGTATGCTATTTGGGTAGCAGCTGCCAAAATCTCAAAGTTGTCTAGAATAATATTATTTCTGATCCATTCTGAGAAGAAAAGAAAATGGCAACTGGCAGCCACCTCAAGGATCTTCATGGCTTCCATTCTATTAATATAGGAAAATTATGTAAAACAAAATTGAACTATTGTTACTTAACAATTTAGTGGAGATAAAGTAAGTCTTCACAACAATGCTAAATACATGCTGTTGTCATCTAAATCTTTTAATCTACAAAAATATGTTCATCTATATTTGAGCTATGTATTAGAATTTTCAGCTCACAACTTTGGAAAATTTATTACTGAATTTTAAAAATAATATTCTTACCTCTTTTAAAATTACTTTCATACCTGATATTTTTGTAGTGTTTACAGATGATTCTTCAATAACTAGAAAATAATCAAATATGTTTTCAGTATGTAACTACTGTATATGCATTACTGCACACCACTAAGATAACAATGAAGAAGGATTTGCAAGTCAAATTTAAAAAATAAATTCTCTGAATCACAGCATATTTTTATAGTGAACCTTTATGATTCTTGAAGAAAGAATTATACACTATAGGACAATGTCAGGGTTTTTCCCCCCAGAAATATTTGGGTTTCCATTAACAGTTGATATTGTTTGATATAAATCTGAGTTCATGGGATATTCATTAGCTTAATAAAACTTTCATGACTGTATTTAAAGCATCTTTCAGAAATGATTAAGAATGAAACTAAATTTTAATCTATAGGTAGATAAAAAGAAATACAAAATGTCAGAAGTAATAACAGATACAAAGCAATCCAAAGTTTCCTACTTTTAACATTTGCCTACAATTTTATGAAATAAACTTTGGGTAGCATCATCCCTGACTATTGATAATCATTTTATTCAATTCTGTGTCCTGTGAGTACAGGATCAATTTTATTAATGCTATAAAACAGATGACATAATAATTAAGGGGCAGCAAATGATGCAAAATAAATTTGTTCATTAAACTTTTATCAATTGCTGAAATTATAATTATCTATTTTAAAATATGACATTCAATCACTGGTAGCAAAAATTAATATATGTTTTAATTGATTCTACTTTTATTCCTACTATTTTATTTCAGATAACATATTATTTGAAACAGAAATTAAATAAGGAGAAAAATGATAAGAAGGAAGGGGAAAAGGGAGGGAGGAATGAAGGAAGGAAGGAAAACGTGATATATTTTATAGTAGATAAATTATAATTAACAATCTAGAAAAGTAAGAAAAGATATAAGAAAAATAATAAGAACAACAAAAGGTGATAACAATAGATCACGATGAGATCTCTTAAAATATGTTAGTTAGAAAAACCTGCTCATCAAGAAATTAGAAACAAAGGAAAACTTTTCAAATATCCTTGGATATGTTTAAAAAGTGAGCAGATAATGACATAGTAAGAATAATTCTAAGGAACACCATTTAGGCAGAAAACAGAGAAGCTGCAGTATTTTAGGAAACTGTAATTTAATGCAGAGATCCCCACCATTGGGCCGTGGCCAACTACCAGGCCTTGAGCCATTCAGAACCAGGCCACAAATTGGTGGGCAAACGTGTACACCCAAATGCATCCTTGCTTGCATGAGCAAATGGCGGGCAGAAATGGAGTTATGTGCATGCACATACTTGCCTGCCGCTCAGTGGTGGGTTGCCACTGGTTCGGACCGGTTCGGGAGAACCATTAGTGGAAATTTGGCATGGTTCCCTGAACTGGTAGTGACCTCTGGCTGGCCACAACCCCAAACTGGTCACCCACTGAGATGCTCGCCCTGCCTCACCTTTGCCACGCGCATCCAACTGCCTCCTGCCTACACACAGGTAAGCATTCACGCTAGCCTACCCCCCTCCCCACCGGCCAGTGCCTCCCGAAGCCGCTGGCATTGCAACCGCGGCAGGGATGGGGGGGCAGCCCAGCAACCTTTGCAGCTGTGTGGTTAGAAGCTTTCTTGGCCGGCGGCCCCCTCCTGCCCCCAGCCAGCATCTCCCAAAGTGCCCTCCCCACCACCACTGCCCTCTCCTGCCACCGCCCTGTTCTTCTGCTGCTCCCTCTCCTGCCACACCCATGAGGACTTGAATCTTGTGTAGCAATCTCGTGCTAAGACAGCCATTCTCTGGCAAGACCAGCCGGCCAAGGAGGTGGGTGGCTGAAAACGGTGTGGAGGCATGGGCAAAGGCCAGGAGGGGGTGGGAGGGGTGGGAGGGGGTGAACACGCGGGAGGCTCCCCGCAGTTCCTCGGCTCGTCCGGGCTGCAGCTGAGCCCGCTGCCCTGAGCTGGTGGAGGCACCATGAAATGGCGAGGCTCGCTCGCCTTTTGGGCCTGGTGTGCTCAGCTTCCGCGGGGCTTTTGGGTGACTGCTGCCCGCATCCGCCTCGGGTCCCGCGGAAGCGCCACTTTCTTCCTTCTCCCACCGCTGCTGCTCTGGTGCTCGCCGGATCAGTTCATCCCAGACTAGGGGTGTGTGTGTGTGTGTGTGTGTATGTGTGTGTGTGTGTGTGTGAGAGAGAGAGAGAGAGAGAGAGAGAGAGAGAGAGAGAGAGAGAGAGAGAGAGAGAGAGAAAAAGAGAAAGAGAAAGAGAGAGAGAAAAAGAAAGAGAAAGAGAGAGAGAGAGGGAGAAGAGGATGGGAGAATGTCTATGGAGATTCTCAATCATCCAAGTCAAGGTTGTCCCAAAGTAAGTCCCCCACCCCAAAAGGCAACTGGATTTTCTTGGTTTTTCCCCCCTTTCTTTGA
>QLTV01002681.1:199976-217503 GCA_003457575.1 Thermophis baileyi
AAATAAATAATATCCTTCACCTTTTTCAAGTGGCAAAAGATTATATATACTGGAGGTTAGGAAAGAAGATTGGGCATAGATATTCTTATAATTAAAGTAAGAGATGGATTTTAAAAGAAATGTTAATAGTCAATATGGTTTAAAGAAGTGATTGTACCTTGAACAGCTTTGTTTGGTATACTAGCCAGGTTTCCTCCTAGGTTCCTGCAGTGATCACGTGCATCGCTCCAGTTTTTCTTCTCCTCTTCTGTGAAGCCAAACATTTGGAAGCACTAGAAGGATAAGAAGGGATTAATTAATCCCTTGGTTAATTGATTAATTAATCAATCAAGGAAGGTTTAATTAAATAAAAGAATAGAAACAACCAACATATAATCATCAATCATGAAATGAAATCATAATTTTTTAGCAGAACTTATTAAGTAATTCTGTACTAATAAAATTAAACTCTCCACTTTCTTTTGGGAAAAATATAAGCAATAATAAAAGTTAACATTTTTGTCTCAGTTATATGCATCCTTATCTATTCTTTGTGATGTAATTGACTTCTTAATATTTTTATATTAATGATAGTTATACAGCCAAGTTTGTACTTGCCATCCTAGTTCTGATAATACCCAGGAGAGAGGGACTGATGAAAAAAGAAAGTGCCCAAGTCTTTCAAAATCTTGGTGGCCTGCCTTGGAGATACCATTCAAGGAAGCAAGACATTTCAAATGACATTGCTTATGGATATGTACCAGAGGTGGGTTCCTCCCGGTTCGGACTGGTTCGCCTGAACCGGTAGTGACCCGCTGGTGATGTCACAGTGACATCACGGATCCGGTTCGGTCGGTGCCGGTCCTTGGGTGCCGCCATCTTTTTTTTTTTAATTTATTTGAATTATTTAAATTATTATTTTTTTAAATTTTTTCCCGGGTTTTTTTTCTTCTGCGCATGTGCAGAAGCCAAGTTTCCGGCACTGCGCATGCATCGCCATCTTGTTTTTGGCTTTTTTTTCCATGAGGCGCAGCCACGTGGCACAGGAGGAAGCAACTGGAAGCGAGGTAAGTTAGAACCCACCCCTGCCCTTTGCATCTTCCTATGCCCAGGTGGGAGAAAAACACTTCAGGGTGCCCTGATCCATCTTCCCCAACTGGGAGGCTCGGCGCTGTCGGAGGACGATGTTTTGCCCAGCCTGGAAGTTACTCCCGAAGCGTGGAGAGGCTTTGCTTTTTCTCCTCCCCAGTGAGCGAAAAGCTGGCAGGTCGGCCGGCAGGGTCCAGCCCACAAGCCCCCTCTGGCCCCACTGCAGGAGCAGCCCAAAGCAAACAGAGCTGAGCTGACCGTAACTGGGTTGCTCAACCCGAAGAACAGGCAAATTGATTGGCGGGCAAGACTGCAGGAGGCATAGCCAGAGCCATGGGCAACCGGAGCATGGGCAGCGGATCAGCTCACTGCGGGCCTGGGATTCGGGGGGTGGAGGTTTTGCTCCTCGGAGCCTTGGAGCAACTCCCAGCCCTTGCACAGTAAAGAGAAACTTCTCATGATTGTGAGGCAATTAACAACTTCTTGCACTCTTTACTGTGCAAGGGCCAGGAGTTGCTCCAAGGCTCCGAGGAGCAAAACTTCCACCACCCCCTGAATTCCAGGCCCGCAGCCCCCTGACCCTGCCGGTGCACCAGCTTTTCGCTCACTGGGGTGGAGAAAAAGCGAAGCCTCTCCACGCTTCGGAAGCAACTTCCAGGCTGGGCAAAACATCGTCCTCCAACAGCTCCGCTACTTTGGGAGAAACCTCCCAGTTGGGGAAGATGGATCAGGGTGCCCTGAGGTGTTTATCCCCACCCAGGCATGGGAAGAGGTGAAGGGGCACCAGCAGACCAAGAAAGATGTCCCTGGAAATTGTAGGAAGGTTGGGGGGTGTCTCCAGAGGAAACCTGGTGTGCGCGCACCCCAAGAGCGGAGCTTCCTGCAATGCAGATTCAAGCCCTGCCAGAACTCTGCTTGAACATGGCGGGAGACCGAGCTGTTAACGTGACCACCTCCTCCCGGCCTCGTTCCCTCTGCCAGTCGGGAAGCTGGGTTCAGTCCAAACCTGTCACCGCCCGCCCAATGCCAGCCCCCCCTTGCCCGCCATTTAATTAGCCTGTTCCTGGGGTTGGGCAGCCCAGCTACGGTCGGCTCAGCTCTTGGAGGGTGAAGAATCTACAGGTGAAGTGAGCCCCTCCGGGGAGGGCAGTGGGGAGCAGCTGCCTGAGAGGACCTGGCCACCCTCCCTCACTCTCCGGTCATCGTGTGGCCAGGCTGGCTGGAGGATTAGGTGCCCCGAAATGTGCCTGTGTCGCTGGGTCGACCACAGACCCCACAAGGCAGCAGAAGCCGGAACGCCAGCACAATCTGAGCTCCCTTTGGAGTGGGTTGCAAACAAGGTGCAAAGTGGCTCCCAAACAGAACGAAGCGGGCGTGGCACACCCAGAGCTACTGCTTCTTTGCAATAGCTGAGGATGGAAGAGGTGCCTCTTCCATCCTCGGCTGTTGGAATAAGTGGCGGCTTTGGCTGCCGCCGTGCCCACTTCGTTCTCCGGTCCCTCTCCTTCCCTCGCTGGGGTGCTATTGCCGGGGTGCCTCCAGGGCAAGCGCAGGGTGTATGTGTGTGCAGGGGAGGCATGGACTGTTTGGCGCTGAGGTAGAAGCAGCCACAGCGGTGGGAAAGCGAGGCTTCTTTGCCAGCCTCCCAGCTGGCAAAACATAATTTTTCGCCGGTTCTGTGGCCGTGGCTAGGTGAGGGGCATGTGACTGAGGGCGTGGGCGTGCGTGATGTCAAGTTGGCCATGCCTACTCAGTCACATGATCATCAAACCACACCCACAAATAAGCCACACCCACAGAACCGGTAGTAAAAAAATTAGAACCCACCCCTGATATGTACCCCAACACTGTAAGTTACAGCGAGACCTTGACATACAATATGTCGCTTAGTCACTGTTCAAAGTTATGAGAGGCCCCCAAAAGGTAATTATGACTCAGATGCAGTACTCTAGGTGTGGTCTTACTAAGGCTTTATAGAGTGGTATCAGTACCTCACTTGATCTTGATTGTATCCCTCTGTTAATGCAATTTAGGATTGCATTGGCTTTTTTGACTGCCGCTACACACTGCTGGCTCATATTTAGCTGATTGTCCACTAAGACTCCAAGATTCCTCTCACAGTCACTGCTATTAAGCCTGGTTTCACCCAGTTTATATGTGTAATTTTGGTTTTTCTTACCTAAGTGTAGGACTTTACTTTTCTCTGCATTGAATTTCATTTTGTTGGATAGGGCCCAGTGTTCAGGTCTGTCAAAATCCATCTGGATATTGAGCCTATCTTCTAGGGTGTTAGCTATTCCTGCCAGCTTAGTATCATCTGCAAATTTGGTAAGTTCCCCTTCTTTTCCCTCATCTAAGTTGTTTATGAAGATATTGAAGGTAGTCCTACAGGTAGTCCTCGACTTGCAACAGTTCATTTAAAGACTGTTCAAAGTTACAACAGTACTGAAAAAGTGCTTATAACCATTGCAGCAATGGTCACAAATTTATATTTGGATGCTTGGCAACTGACTCATATTTATGATGATTGCAGTGTCCCAGGGTCACTTGATCTCCTTTTGCGACCTTCTGACAAGCAAAGTCAATGGGGAAACCAGATTCACTTAACAATTGCGTTACTAATTTAAGAACTGCAGTGATCCACTTAACAAATGTGGCAAGAAAAGTCATAAAATGGGGCAAAACTCACTTTAACAATTTTTTCACTTAGCAACATAAATTTTGGGCTCAATTGTGGTCGTAAGTTGAGGACCACCTGCATTGCCTCTAGGATATTTGAATAAGGATCCTTTCTCAATATATTTACAATTGCTATATCCATTACCTTGTCATTAAACCAAAGCCAGCCTTCACTGCACCCTTTTGGAGTTGCAGGTAATGTGGGCGCTGCAGTTGAACGGACAGAGCTATTGTGTCTCTCGCAGATGAAGTTTTTCTGAGCACCGCAGTTTATATCATTCCATACACCTGATCAAAGAAATTATATTGTCACCTGGGAAGATTAAATTATTCTTAAAATAAATAGCAACAGCTCATATATACAGTATGTTGCAATTGAAATAATGAGGATGAGAACAATAATGGAAAGTGCAACAGTACATACTGGAATCCTACAGTATTTGTGAAACAATAGAAGCAGTTCTCACTTATTGACCACTCATTCAGTAACCATTTAAAATTGCAATGGCATTTAAAAAGATTTAGGACCAGTCCTCAAAGTGGCAGCCATTGCCACATCTCTATGGTCACGATTGTGATGCAGGGACAGGGCAGTTGACATATGTTTAAGACTATTTCAGTGTCCCATGGTCACTTGATTGTCATTTATAACCTTCACAACCAGCGTTCAACAAGCAAAATCAATGGGAAAGATGGCTGAAACCTGCAAGTCACACACATGACATCATGTTTAATGACTGCAGGTAATTTCATGAACAAGTGCAGCTGGAACCACCATGGTAAGTCAGGTGCAGCCATGTGTGTTTCATCTTATGATTGTGTGGTTTAGTGATGGAGTTGCCAGTCCCAGGTGTGGACAGTAAGTGAGGACTACTTGTTTCTTATTTTTGTAGTCTGTATGTTAATAATTCCAAAATATGGTTCTATAGAAGAGATAGATAGGTGATTGTCTATCTCTTTTGGACTGCAATTGCCTTAATCCCTGACCATTAACAAGACTATTTGGGGTTTATGAGAATTGCAAATTGCAAATTGGTTTTCCCTGGGATAGTATAATACAGTAACTAAGTAAAGTAGGGTTGGATCTATGGATAAAACTTTAAATTCTTGGTTGGAGAATATGCTACAATATTATAAAGTATTTTGTTAATGTAAATATATCATAATGTAAAACATGCTAATTAGAGTTATAAAATAATGGTTTTTCAATATATTAATGATAGGATCTATGATAATGTGTGCCAGTTAGCCCAAATTAAACAATGCTATGCCTTATCCTGAATATATACATTCAGAGAACTGTTAAAAATGTGAAGTTTTTATTTACTTGCCTGAATCATAATACATAACTACACAGTTTTCATCATCATTTGCAAAGTTGGGTTCACCAGAGGCCCAGGCTTCATATATCACTGGTGTGCCATCCATCCAGCTGAAGAAAAATATTTGTCAGTCATCTACAATGCATGAATTTATTAAATTTACTTTTTTTAAAATACCTTCTTTTGCCAAAGAGATAGCAGGATGAGGTGGGGGGAAGGTAGCTGTTGAAATATCATCTGCAAAATATTGGCCTGAAGTTGTTTCGGACCATTTTAAGCTTTGGAAAAGTCTGTTTCAATCCTGAAACTTCAAAATCCAAGCAAAACCATTTCCGAATCACAAGACTTATGAAATGGTTTGTACAATGATCAAATATTTCTGTTGAGGTCCAGATAGTTGCTCTGAACGCACAACAACTGTTGAAAGTTTGAGAAGGGGTGTTGCGAGGCTAGGAAAATTAGAATTGCAAATGGTTTATACACCTCCATTATTCAATCTCTACATTATTTAAAGACAAAATAATCCCACCAAGTGGACATTGTAAAACAAAAGTAACTGAAATAATGCAAGCAACCCATGACCTTTCTTGTTGGCTTCCCCGCTGACTTTTCTTGTGGAGAGCCAGTGGTGGGTTGCTGCCGGTTCGGACCAGTTCTCCAGTACCAGTGGTGGAAATTTGCCCCCGCTCGCCGAGCCGGCAGTGATGGCCGGTTGGCCACGCCCCCGAACCAGTTCTCCGGTCGCCACTCCGTGAAAGCGGCTTGCAAAGAACCTTCTGCGCATGCGCAGAGAGTAATTTGCACGACATGATGGGGACGCGCCAGGGATGCGACGCGATGCACTTCCGACACGATGCGAACCGGTAGGGAAGGTAAGTAGAACCCACCCCTGTGGAAAGCCTTCAGAAAATTTTGGCTGATCATATGATGCTGCAACAAGTCATAAGCTGCTTGCCAGCTGCTCTCCAAATTTTGTTCACGCAACCATGGCCAGAACTTTGAGGACCAGTTGAGGGTCTCTTCACTCAGTGCCACCCTTATTTTAAACAGTCATTGAATGAAGGGTCGATATTATAAAAGCATACTAGATTGTCAATTATCTAGATTTTTTTTAAAAAAAGAAAGAAATTCTGGGATTCTAATACAGGTAGTCCTTGACTTACAACAATTCATTTAGTGACCATTCAAAGTTACAGCGGTATTGAAAAAAGTGATTTATGACTATTTTTTACACTTATGACCATTGCACCATCACCATGGTCACATGGTCAAAATTCAGATGCTTGATAACTGACTCATATTTAGGATAGCTGCAGTCTCCTAGTGCAGTGGTTCTCAACCTTCCCAATGCCGTGACCCCGCCATGCTGCCGCGGCCCCCTCCCCACCCCCTCCCCACATGTGTGCATTGCCAGTCACCAAGATGGCGGGCTAGCGTGCACTTAGGCGATCCCTGTGAAAGGGTCGTTCGACCCCCAAAGGGGTCGCGACCCACAGGTTGAGAACCGCTGTCCTAGTGTCATGTGGGATCACCTTTTGTGACTTTCTGACTAGCAAAGTCAACAGGGAAGTCATATTCACTTAACAACCATGTTATTAACTTAACAACAGCAGTGATTTACTTAACAACTGAGTTAAGATAAGTGGTAAAATGAGACAAAATTCACTTAAGAACTGTCTTGCTTAGCAACAGAAATTTTGGGCTCAATCGTGGTTATTATTAACCCTAATAATGTTCAAAAGGTTGAAATATCACATGGCAACATTCATTGTTGCATAGAGTTAAATGTCTGTGCTTGTATTTTTTATTATCAAATCTCTAATGATATGTTGGGGGCTTGAGAGAGATTCACAGCCTACCTACTTGCACATTCCTTGATGAACCGCTTCCTCGCTGGCTCATAGATGGCTATTAGTAAAAACTGAAGAAGTGCTTATCTTAAGAAACAGAATGATAAATTGTGCTCCAAAGTGAAAGTATTGCAATGAAAGCTGATTTTTTTTTTAAAAAATATATATATATTATTGCTTTCCCTTTCAGTAAATCTTGTTGTAAAAAAAAAACCCTATCAAAATCTTGGCAAGGGTTTTGCCAAGAGCTTAATAAAATCTTTCTTATTTATATTTATTCAAGTTTATTATTAAAAATAATTTTAAAACAGAATTACATTGCACACTGCAGCATTTTGTTAATGTTTTATATACGGTTTTTACCTACCCGAACTTTTTGTCAAGACCCAAGATTAAACCAATGTAAGAATCATAATAATTTCCATAATGGAAGACCTAATACATAAAAGAAAGAATAGGAAATAAAAATAATTATTTACTGCTTTAATATAAAGTAATGATGATTTGCAAATCATCTTGAATGGAAGCAACTAAACATAAAATAAATGACATAATTTTGAAATGTGTTCTGCTTCTTAACATTGTAGTACTTTTGAAAATTCATTTGAGTAAAAAGGTAGCATATAAATTATTGTGTTTTTTAAATAATTTGTTTCCAACTAAGTTGAATGCATTAAACTTCCATTGATGTTAATTTAATTGGCCTCATCTTAATATATATTTTATCCAAGAGTTAAAAAGAAATTCTTCAGTTTCTGAAAACTTCTGGCTGTCACATCACACACACATGTATTACACACACACACACACACACACACACACACGTACATTTTCTGAAACCTCTTATTTTGAATAAGTAATTTTTGCATATATTTCTTACATATTTCCACAAAAATGTATTTTCTTCTTTACTGTCAATGGTGGTAAGATCACCATGATGTTGTTTGCAGAATTTCCGGGCTTTTTCTGCAGGCATTATTGTTTTACTGAAATAATACTCATTGTTTCCATATTCAATCCAGCCATCTTCAATTCTTGTATAAGAATTCTCTGCAAAAGAAGAAGTAGAAGAAATGACTTATATGGCTAGGATCCCTTTGCATCCATTTCACAAAATCACAAAGCAAACAGAGCTACTTGAAGATTACGTGCTGTCCTTTGGGGCAAAGCTCTTCCTTCCAAGATCTTCTGAATATGAACAAGCACACCTAAAAGACACATCCATGTAATAGCTGGCAAACTGACCTCAACTGAGTGCTTCCAATAACTGGAAGAGGCTTCTACGTAAATGTTCCAGAATGCCCAAAAGTCTCTTTTGGGTATTAGATATGCTGAGATGACACATAGGACAAAGCAATGTAAAGCGAAGCAATGAAGGGGCCATTTTAATTTGCTTTCAGAACTAGCTGGAGAGAGAAATGGGTTGTTGCCTTAGGCAACTGCTTAGCTCACTTGATTCAATCAAATCACTATCAAATGCAACCACTTCATCAAAGCTTTGCATATTTGGGAATGTTTTCTAAACCTGTCCAATGATTTCTTATGGATATGAAAAGTGCCATACATTTTAGTAACTCCTCTTTGGTTATATTTCTACGTATGCTTGAGAAACCCCTACTCAATTAATGTCTATGAAGAGAACTATGACACCTTCCTTTCACTTAAGGAAAATCACTATGTCTGTAGTTTGACACCATGCAGAGCCAATGTCTGGCTTTCTTTAGTGCTCTGAGAAATTGGTCTGCTTACAAACTGAACCATCACACATCACATTTTAGGAATGTTTCTTTATGTCATACTGTCAAATTTAGCTCAAAGTAGTTTGATTCAAATCAAACTAAAATGCAATGCACAGCCATAGCTTCTAGTAAATACTACATTTTTGACATTAAATTGCCCAACGTACCGAAGTTGTCGACTGGTTGGTCTGTTGGTATGGTTAAACCTGCAAAATTAAATATTTTAATTACAAGAAATTCAAGCCAATCTTATCACATTACTCCATTTTGCAAAAGGCAATCCACAAAAAGTGAAATGTTGTACTAGCTTAATGTATTTCTACATTTACAAGGAAATAAAATCATAGAAATCTAGATCCCAGTTTTGCCCAAAATCCAAATGGCCCCCATTTTTGAAAGAGCTATAAAGCTCTGGCTCTTCACTTATGCCTTTGGCAAGGAAGAGTGAGATCTCTCACTTCATTGCACTTGCCATCTTTTATCTTTTTATTGGTTTTACTGTAATTTCTTTGATTCTTATGAGCCCAGAGTGATTGAAAGTCACACAGTATATAAGTTTAATAAATTATTAATATTATTGCTATTATTATTAGAAAATAATTTTTTGGCATCAATAATGCCATCAGTGTACTAAATTCTTGAGCATTATTTAGATATATTTGACATTGTACTGTATTACTTAAGTCGTATATACAAATATAAAATCTGCAGTAAAAGTGAATTGTATTTAAGACTCCCAAATTTTCTCCCTCAAAAGAAAGGGGACCATCACGTAAATGCTAAAAAAAACCCACCAAGGTTTACAGTTGTGCAATGAATAAATCTCTATTGTCTGTATTAATAAACTACCTGAGAATGAAAAACATATTACCTCTTGTAATTTGACAGATCCAATATTGTAACAGCCTGCATCTCTGTGCATTCCAATGTCTAGGATTTCCCCATATTGATTTGCATCTTTCATTATTTTCACTTGCTGAATACCAAGTCATTGGTTCATAGTTTACCTACAGTAAAATTAAAATATATTTACATATTTACTTTCTAAAGCCATAAATTTTAACATTTGGAAAAAGAAACAAATGTACCATAATTGCCTTTTAATAATGTCCACATGTTTGATGGGCTATTAGCAAAATTTTACCAATGTGGTTCTGAGTACTGAAATTGAAGAAGTGGCAGCAGGCATGTATTTTTCATATTAGCCTGATTCACTGATCCAGCATATTTATATACAACTTCACATATTTTAACACAAAATATGGTGTAACTCTAAAAGAGCTAACAATAGTTGTAACTTTTATAAGATATCTGTATGGCTTTGTTCTTATGTTGTTCCAGAAGTCCTGGGATAGGATCAGTGGTGGGATTCAGCTGGTTCGCACCTATTCGGGAGAACCATTTGTTAACTTTCTGAGCAGTTCAGAGAACCGGTTGCTGGAAGAAATCTTCCAACAGCCTTTTGTTTTTTATCACTTTACAGGGCTACTGTCAGGAAGGCAGGAAGGAAACATTCTGGTGTTGTTTCTAGCCTAATCCTTATCTTTATTGCCCTGCTTACAGAAACTGCCTTATTACATTGGTTCTTGGCAGTATGCCCAGACTTTCTGTCTCTTCTCCTGAGGTTTTTTTTTCCTTGTTGGTATTAGGGGCTTGATTTTCTTAAAGGGGAAGGATTGTTTTAAGCTTTTTACACTGCTTTAGTGGTTCCTGGCACTGTCTTTTTGGGGTATACTTCCAAGAGGCAGGATGCAAGCTTAGCACTGATTTTTTACTGCCTTTCTGGGGGCATGTGATCTTTCCTTAAATCTGGATGATTTCCTTAGGATATCTTGTGAGGTGAGTGAGACCAGCTGGTATCTTTAAGTGGTGCAAATGGATCTAAGGATTGCTTCTCCTGGGTGTGAAAGGGTGCTTTGTCAGTTCACTGAGCACAGGGGTCTCTTGTCTATGGGGATTCTTCAGTCATCCAGGTCATGGCTGTCCCAAAGGTGCTTTTTTCAAGAGGCAACTGGACTTTCTTGATTTCCAGAAAGTCCAGTTGTCTCTTGAAAAAGCACCTTTGGGACAGGAGTCTCTTGCATTGCCAAGGCACATGATTGCTCACTGATAGTAAGATTTTTTTTTAAAGGAGATAGGGGTGTGGATCCTCCAATTCATTTTAGTTTTGTCTCATGATAATAAGGCTTAGTAACATGGCACCAGGCTTGAATTTTTTTTAAATATCTGTGGCATGTACTGATGTTATTGTGATCCTGACAAGCTGGGAAGGCTTGAATCTGGGTCCCCTATATAATCTGTTAATTTGTCTCGGCATTTTGTAGACCTAATATGCCCACCCACTTTCTGGAGACCTTAAATGACCTCTCTGCTAAAGGGTTTCACTTTATGAGCAAGAGTTGGCTGCTGATAGTTATCATTGCATTTTAACTATTTTAATTCCTCAAGATGCTCTGGCACCCTGCCTGATTTGTAACTCCGGCTTGCAGGTATTTCTAATCTAATGATTGACATTTAGGGCAGCTTTTTGCAAGCAAAGAAGCTTTTTGTATTTTTGTACAGGTAATCCTTGACTTACAACAGTTCATTTAGTGATCATTCAAAGTTACAATGGCACTGAAAAAAGTGACTTATGACCATTTTTCACACTTATGACTGTTGCAGCATCCCCATGGTCACAAGAGGCCGGGTGAGGTGAAGCGCCCCTCAACGTGAGTGACATTGAGTTGGCCACTCCCACCCAGTCACATGACCACCCAGCCACGCCTACCCAGCTGGTCATTAGGGCAGAGAACCAGTTATCAAATTATTTGAATCCCACCACTGGATAGGATGCTTATGAAACATTATTGGTTGTGTCTTGAAGGTAGGGTAGGACAAGAAGACAGGACAAGGGTTTGAGAGTAAGACAAGAATCAATAGGGGAAGCTTCTATATAGTCTTTAAAAGCAGCCCCATGTACAGCACATTTCAGCAGTCCAAATAAGAAAGCAAGATAGGTGTGACTGTGGATAGTGTCTTACATTCTAAGGCTGTAAATGGCACAATAGATGAAGATGAGCAAAAGTCCCTCCTCATCACAATTGCAGCATACCTCAAGGGAGCATGATTCCATCCATAGTTAGAGATGGAATCTCTCTGCAGTCAGTTGGCTTCTAAACTTCAAACTGCCTCATCTTGCTGGGATTAAGAGGTCTTATTTAAGTATTCTAAGGTCTTATTTAAGTATTCTCAATTTTAACTGTTTTTATGTTTATCTTTTTACCATTTTGTAAGTCACTCAGAGTAGCCTTATGGGTACGATGAGCAGCATATAAATTAAATAAATTAATAAATTAGAATGTTTATCCCCTCCAGAACCTAGTAAACTCCAGACATCAGGAAAGGGGGCTCAAATGAATCACCTGTTCATTCAATGGCTGAGATATAAAGTTATATATCCCTCATTGATAATATTTAACCTCGTGTCAATGGATCATATTCCCAACCAGTTTTAGGTAGATGCTAAATAAAAGTGGGAAGGGTATCGGGCTCTGAGACAAACCATGGCTTAGAAATTGACAGCCGTGCCAATTGAAATCCCTTTTTCAGAAAGAAGGATTATGACAATAGACTTTCCCAGTTCATGGAGTTGATCCAGAAGGATACCATGGTTGATGGTAATGAAAAGCCACTGAGAAGTCAAGTAATATCAAAAAGGTCCTCCATTATGATCTTGCCAAAAATCAGCTATAATTATGACTTGTGTGTCTCTACTTCCAAACTTAAAGATATGGTTCCATGTAATTAACTTCTTCCAGAGTTCTTTACACTATAGCAAAGAACTAACTAAAGATATAGGTCTAAAGAACTAAAGAACTAACTAAGGATATATGTCAATAATTGTCTAATATTTTCAGATCAAACTATTCTTCTGAAAAGGTAGAACACACTTCTTCAAGGCATGTGCACTGGTCCATCATCCAAGAGTGCATTCATCACTCCTCCTACACTGAATTCTTGTCACTTTTCTGTCACTTTTCTTTTGTCCTCCATAGTGATACAGATTTTTCTGCTTGCAGAGAAAAGGAGCAGGATGAGTGAAATCCAGTACTTAGAAACGTTGCTTGCTCAGTTCACTCCTTCCTCCCCAAAGCAGATCCATCTTCCTTGCATTGGTCCTCTTTCTGGGTCACCACCACAATGATGAATTCCCACCGATCTCCTTGATCTCTCTAGATCTCTTTTACTCTCTTTTACTCTTCAATTGCTTTGGAGGTTTTCAGCCTCTTTTCATGATGATACTTGGTCAGCCACCATGTTGTCTGCTTTTGCTAGGTGCTATGAAAACTATCTTCTTAATCTGGCAATATCACCATCAATATCAAATGGCTCCAATGGGCCCAATAGTAGCAACAGCAGTATTCACAAACATAACAGATAAACTGCCATGATGTCCGGTATTCCACTTTACCATCCCCCAATTGCACTTTTATGACCATTAGGAATAAATGACATATTGGACATCCAGCTCAAAGTTGTAGGCATTTGAAAATACTCAACATAATACGTAGGAAAAGGACCACTCGGCTATTCTTAATTAACTGGAGGTCCTCTCACATCAGCAAAAACGGATAAAGAAAAAATTAGTAGGATGTGAAATGAAAGATTTCAAATAGTTTGTAAGTTCTATAAGAACAATGCAATCAAACCTTTTTCAATAGCAGCCTGAAGTAAGTCCATAGAAACTGTCAAAATAACCTGAATCAAGTCAAATAGCAACATCGTGTTATATTAAGATTTTAATACTTGGTTTAACTGTTAACTAGAATACTGTTATATATCTATGAAAATATCTACAAAAATATTACTAATACCTGTCCTCCATTAAATATTAAGAAAATCAGCAATTCCAGGTAACATTTGTGTTTTGCATGTTAATTATATACTTACAGGAGACCCGTCAGTCCAAGTGTATCCTGAGCTGGAATCCACAATTCTTAAACCAATCCAGCTCCTTTGATATTGTAGTCTAAAATGTAATAATCAGCAAGTATGTTAAAATATAATTTATGCACATGTCTTGCTTAAATACAAAACTGAAATATTCTCTGTGGTTTTTTTTCCACATACAGAACATAAGCATGTCAGCAAATGAATAACCCCAAGAAATATCCAAGATCTCAAATATGGCATATGCCCTCACACAGGGGTGGGTTCCAACTTACCTCGCTGCCGGTTCACTTCCTCCCATGCCGCGTGGGCACGCCTCGTGGGCGTTCACGCGCTTTGCATGTGCACACATGCGCAGTAACAAAAAATCAAAAATAAAATAAAATAAAATAAAAGCTGAAAAAAAGATGGCGACTGCATGCACAGTGCTGGAAGCCGGCTTCTGCGCATGCTCAGAAGGGGAAAAAAATTCAAAAAAATTCAAAAAAAATTCAAAAAAAATTCAAAAAAAAAATTCAAAAAAAAAATTCAAAAAAAAAAGATGGCGGCCCCCACGGACTGGGCCCGACCGATCTGGTTCGGTGACATCATCTTGATGTCACCTGCGGGCCATTACCGGTTCAGGAGAACAGGTCCAAACCGGGAGGAACCCACCCCTGCCCTTACAGCTGAAATATACCCATTTGAATGGAAATAGATTCTGATGACTACTATAGAATTCATTTAAGTAATCGTGTATAGGATAATACTAAAAGCCTTGTTACTTTGATGATAATTATAACTGAATCTACATTTTTGACCATTCATTATTATTTCTGTTGTAACCACTTAAGGAGGTTTTTTTATTTTAAAGAAAAATAGTGATGGTGAACTTACCCACTGATTATTGACATAAATGGGATCTCTAATTCTGAGGGCCCTGAGAGAAAACTCAACTATATGCAAAGTACTTCAGAATGAATATATGTAGGATTATGAGGTTTACACTAGTTATATATTCCATGATGATGAATTCAGTGCTCCAATACACTCTTTGCCAGTAGTGTTTTTGCCTTGACATATAAAAAAATAAAGTTTATATACTCACTGTTGATTTAGTAACTCAAACTCTTGTCTGTTATGAAAAGAAGCCAGGTCTCCTCCAATTGATTTACAAAAGTCATATGCCTCAAACCAAGTTTTCTTTTCAGTTTTCTTCTCTGTATATGCCTAAATGCATATAAATACATCTCGTTACAAATGAGCATTAACACTGCAGTTGTCTACTTCCCTTCTTGGCTCATATTTGATTATCTTTTCAATTAACTATCCAAATTTTCATGTTTGATACATTCATTTTTTACATTTTTCTAACCAATAAAATACCTATTGATCACCATCATCTTTTAACAACCCCATAATCCTTTGTGGGGTGGAGTCTGGGCAACTGAATGGAGCTGAGCCCTTCCTGTCGCCAATGCAGAGTTTGTTTAGCAGATATATTCTCATTGTGCCCAGAGAGAGAAATATCTGCCTCTACCTAGGATTGAACTCACAGCCTCCTGAATGTGAGGTGAGAGCTCCACCTGTAGGCTACTGCACCACTCCTAATAGAATACCTACAGTATTTATGTTAGAGAAAATGGGAGAAGTTAAAGGGAGAGGTGTTTTTTTTTTGCTGCTGCCATAAATAGAGTTATGCAAATTGGATGTAAAAGAACACTTGCTGGATTTTCTACACATATTCCCCCCTCCCCTTTCTATGTAGGATGATGATAATGATAATAATGATGATTTCGATATGTGTCTAAAAGATAGTTAGGCAGCCAGTTTGGTGTAGTGATTAAGGCAGTGATGGCAAACCTTTTTTTTTGCTCGGGTGCCAAAAAGGCGCGTGCACAGTGTGCAGACCTCACTGAAGCCTCCGGACTTTTGGTAGGCCCGTTGGACCGTTTTTCGCCCTCCCTAGGCTTCAGGAAAGCCTCCGGAGCCTGTGGATGGCAAAAAGCGGACCCAATGGGCCTACCGGAAGTTCGGTAGCCCGTTGGGCCATTTTTTGCCCTCCCCAGGCTTCAGGAATGCCTCCGGAGCCTGTGGATGGCGAAAAACGGCCCAACCGGAAGTTCATTTCCAAACTTCCGGTTGGGCCGTTGGGCCGTTTTTCACTGTCCCCAGGCTTCAGGAAAGCCTCCTAAAGCCTGGGGAGGGTGAAAAATGGCCCAACCGGTAGTTCGTTTCCGAACTTCTGGTTGGGCCGTTGGGTTCGGTTTTTGCAATCCACAGGCTCCAGAGGCTTTCCTGAAGCCTGGGGAAGGCAAAAACGACCTCCCCCCACCCTCCGGAAGGCCGAAAATCAGCTGGCCAGCACGCATATGCGCGCTGGAGCTGACATAGGGAAATGCCTCGCGTGCCCTCAGATATGGCTCCACATGCCACCTGTGGCACACGTGCCATTGGTTCGCCATCACTGGATTAAGGCATCAGGCTAGAAATTGGGAGATAATGAGTTCTAATCTCGCCTTAGACATAAAGCCAGCTGGATAACTTTGAAGCTGTTACTCCCTCTCAGGAAGGAGAGAATGACAAACTATTAATAAAAAAACTTTGCCAAAGTAACTGAAGGGATTTATCTGGGCAGTCTCTGAGAAACAAACACAATTGAATGGTAGCAAAAAAGTTATGACAAATCCACACAAGTGAAGTTGTAAAAAGTTAAAAATATATGAAGCATCGATTGCAACAAAAATGCCAACTTGTAACCTTTCTATTAGGGCCATAACTGTCTTAGGCTAATTCAATAATAATAGTCATCATCTTGATTGGATTGCTTAGACCAGGATTTCTTGGGACATAGTAACCCAAAGTGTATCAAGACAATTAATGGGAATTTCAGAGAGAGGACCAAAGATATGCTGGCTGCAAAGGAACGTGACCAGTTTCCATGTTCTCTATGATTCCTTCCTTGTTCTTCCAATCACTCTATTTCCTTTTCAGAGGAGGGTTAATCATGGCTGAAGGGCACCAAATTCCCCCTGGAAGGACGGGAGGAGAGGCTGGGATGCCAGCTCCTGTTGCAGTGTCTGCCTTTTGACCTGGCCTGTCTCAAAGGGATGAATCTGGTTGAGCAAGCCAGATTCCAAAACGGGCTGACCCACCTTGTAGCAGACATTCCTCGTTGGACTTGCAGTCCATCCTTCAGGACATGGGGGAGGGGACGTTGTTGTCGGGATTGGAGGAGGCGTCACCCCTTCAGCCAAATGCTTGCAAAGGAACGCGGCCCTCTCCTCACAATTAACAACATCCCACAGTCCAGCAGCATCTCCTGTTCTCATGGCAACGCAGCCGGGATTTGGGCCTGGCAGAATGGAAGACCAGAGCCAGCTAAATTTAATGCATCTCCATAGACAAGCTAAACAGGATAAAAGCTTTCCTGCTAGGATGTATTTGCTCTGACAGACTCCATACCAGGCATTTTTGCATTCCAGTGAGTGAACTGAATGGGGCCTCCATTGGTCCAGTTGAAAGTCCCTGGATTCACTACATCCGAAAGGCCGATCCAGAAATATTTTTCAGGACGGTGTCCAATTTGGCTAGTCAGGAAGGCCTGCTCAAATCTGTGGTAAAAATAATTCAAATCAGGATGGTCTCTGATTTTCTCCATTTTCAGATTCTGCAGGTGGTTAATCCTAGGCCCAATTTACACTTTTATTAGTCAATCCATTTCAAAGGATTGTTGTGGGGAAAATAGGAGTCAGGAGGATTCGGTACATTTCTATATATTAAAAAGGGCCTGCTCAAATCTGTGGTAAAAATAATTCAAATCAGGATGGTCTCTGATTTTCTTCATTTCCAGATTCTTCAGGTGGTTAATCCTAGGCCCAATTTACACTTTTATTAGTCAATCCACCTCAAAGGATTTTTGTGGGGAAAATAGGATCAGAAGGATTCTTACAGCAAA
>QLTV01002681.1:225119-249702 GCA_003457575.1 Thermophis baileyi
GGAATGTAATGGAATTGAATGGAATTAAGCAAGGTTTCTCTTCCGTATTCCTATTTGCTCTGGAGGGAGAGGGAGAGAGAGAGCGAGGGAGAGAGAGAGAGAGAGAGAGAGAGAGAGAGAGAGAGAGTCTGTGTGTGTATATATACACACATGCGCACATGCACACACACATATATGTGTGTGTGTGTGCGTGCATGTACATGTGTGTGTATTCTGAAATTATATAGAGAGGGGGGGGGAGAAGAGAGAGAGAAGAGAGAGTGTGTACAGGTAGCCCCTGAGTTATGATCACAGTTGGGGGCGGATTTTTGGTTATAAGTTATTATAGTCATAAGTTGTTATAAGCATCCACATGACGGAACTTGATTTTATCACATTTTTTGCAGCATCTACTAAACAAATCATTGTGTTAGTTAAGCAAACGTGTAATCATAAGTGAGAATCCATTCTTTCAGGAAACCCCCCCCCCCCAGCAAAAATCATGTTCTGTGATTGTGGGACATAGCACAACTGGTCCTAAAGGTAAACTAGTTGTCAAATCTTCCAAAGACAGTTACCGTACATAAACTCAGAAGTGCAGGTGAGGGATGGGATGACATTTTATGATGGCTAGAGATGCTTTACATCACCTGGATTCTGGATCTGTCTTAATTCTGAATGATTGTTAAGTAACTTGTCATAAAACAAAGACTGTCTGCAGTTTAGGATCTTTTCTATGCATGCATACCTTTAGTTCTGTAAATCTTCATGATTTAACTCATCTAAGAGGTGTGCAATATTTCATATTAAAATTTTCTGAAATTAAAATTATGCTAAATACATTTTTCCCCTATTTCCTCAGGATCTTGGATCATCAGAATAGTGATGAGAATTCAGCATCTCCCCATCCCCACCCCCACTAAAAGCATAAGTGTGTACATAGGATTTTTAGGCTGTCTTGCCTCCTGCCGTTTAGTGGACCTTTTTGGCCTAAGCAAAATTGTTTTTGCATAATGTGCATTCAGAACCTGAATCTCTGCATGTTCTCCAGTTCAGGTATCTATTATTTCACATTATTCTAAATAGATGGCTCTGGGATCAAAATCATCACTAGGAAAAGAATGCAAAAATGTTATCTGGGGCATGTGTGCCATGCATATCAGTGAAAGAAGATTTATTCAGTTAACTTAATTTCCAGTTTGCAACCTACCTGAAGAAGGTGCAGATGCCTGTATTGAAGAGTTCACTCTTTTACAGATGTATCCACGCTTCAGTTCACACAGATTATTTTCCCATTTGCCATTCCTACCCTGCATCAATCCACAGTTTTTTCCTGTTTCAGAAGAGGGGCTACCTGTAACAGAGAGTGATTGCCCTATCACTGTTTGATGTCCAAGATGATAACAATTTTTTATCTGTAAAAAAATCGTAATGTTTTTCTGCCTTCTTCTTCAATTGTATCTCAAGATACAATTTTATCTGCTATAATGAATATATATGAGCTTTCCTATATCTACTGTGGAAGTCTCCCTCTGTGGCTGTGCACCTATCATTTGGGCAAGGCATTGTATTTTCTATCCAATTAGACATTGTGTGAATTCATATGTAATTGACCAATGGTGGCTTCTGACAAATGCCATTTTTCCAATTGTTATAATGCTAACTATTAGAAGAGTGTAGTGCTTTGAAAGGATGCTTCATTTCAACAAAGCTTCAATGCAAGCCCTCAGAGGAAGACAGTCAGTCAAACTGGTATTCTCCTTCGATGAACTGGACTGTAGTGGCTGGCTACCTTCAATCAGTGATCCTTTTGACCAGATCAAAGGGGCCAGCCAAATCAAGTCTGTATATGAGGCAGAACAATTTTTCAAGTCAAGGCACAGCTTCCATCTCAACTGTCATGAGTGACAGGAGTTGGGTGGCACATTAGTAAGGAATGGAGCCACCTTGCACAGGCCTACGAACTCTACACAAGAGGATTAGTTTACTTTATTGTCATTGCACCTCATACAATGAAATTAAATGCCATCTTCAGTGTACATCATACATAAGAAAACTATAAAAATAAAACAAAAACACACATCCTTCACATTCTATACAATTGAATTGAAAACCCCTGATACTGCATTAGTATTACACTAATTAGTATTACCACATTGAGCTAAACATAGCTACTGAGTCTCTTTTAAGAGTTTTCTGTCAGGATCAGAGGCATCTTCAGGGTGATGAAAAAAGTGAAGGAGACAATACTGTAAAAATCAATGTTTATATACTTCTTATATACTTCATATAAGAATGCTAGAGCATTTCTAAAGAAACTGTCAATTAAATCAAAAATATAATACATCTCATTACAAAAAAAGACTACAAAACTTTTAAATGCTACCCTGGCCTATTTAAGAAGAATAATTTTGGATAATACAACAAGAATTTCCAAATATTCTAATCTTATTATCCTTAAATGTTTACACTTTTCTTTATGAAATACCAATGGCCTTCTAACTATAAACATTTACTCACCTGGAGCCCAGTTTAAATATTTTAATGGTTGGTCATTAATCCACTGCCATCCACTGTCAAAATCTGGATTATTAAGACCAATCCAGTAGTTGGCTTCTGAACTTTGTGTTAATCCTAGTTGAGAAAGAAAATTCACATACTGATCAACTCTGTAACTCTGAGGCTGAAGACAAAATAGACAAAGTAGAACTGAACCTGAAGTACAACTATCATTCCCTTGGTCTGAAGCTATAACTTTAATATATACATATACGTGTGTGTGTGTGTGTGTGTGTGTGTGTGTGTACGGTATGTATTTAACAGCCACTATATAGGACAGACAGGCAAAAATGCAACCATAAAATCAATCTAGCAGTCAGAAGATCAATCAAAACACAATGAAAACTTCACTGAATATGTTACCTAATCTGCATGAAAACAACCAAGCTCAGAATGCACCAAGGAGCCTTCAATTTGACCATGACCTACTTATATTCTCTTCTATTTGTACAATGAAAACTCCTTAACCTCACAACACATGGACAGACTTAACCATGATTTTCACTGGGAAACTATGAGCATCTTAGATCAAGTTAAATTTAAAAATGCTAGGGAACTTTTGGAATTTGGCACTCAGACACATCAGTGTGATGTTTTCTCCCTGTTCTTTGGTTAAAGTATTGTGTTCTGCTTAATTATTTGGTGTTAATGTCTCCTTATCTGGGTGTTAGGTGGTTGAAGGGGATGTGTTCTGATTTTTTTGTTTCCTTCTTAGCTTTTTAATTGTCACTTTTGAATGGTATGTAAATCTATATTGATATAGAGCATAGAGGTAACCACATTTACACCCTATTCAAAAGTGACAGTTAAAAAGCTAAGAAGGAAACAAAAAATCAGAACACATCCTCTTCATCCACATCATACCCAGGTAAGGAGACATTAACACTAAATAATTAAGCAGAACACAATACTTTAACCAAAGAACAGGGAGAAAACACCACACGGAGGATGTTGCCTAGTTAGGTAATGAAACATCTTCAAGCAAACAACCAAGGTCAGAGGGCACCAAGGACTCAACAATTCAACCTGAGCTACAAGTATTTTCTTCTATTGATATTTATGTATTAATTTCAAATCAATCAAATAAATGTTCATCTTTGGAATCCAAATTCAGTTATGTCAAAATACCTGTTCCTTGAAACTGGATAATTCAAAGCATCAAATATTTTTGAGAAGATAATTTCTTTGGAGGAAAAATGATGTTTCTTATATGAAGCTTTTAAAATTGCTTACTACAGATGAGAACATGTTTCTTATCAGAAATGCCTTTAGAAGCCCTTTAAGAAATGTTTTGTTATGTGATACCTGTCAAATATGCTTGCTCATATAGTTCGTTGATGGTCAACAATTCTGAATTTTGTTGGTGACAGCTTTTTCTTGCTTCATCCCATGTTAGAGCTGAGCGGGAATTGATCTGGTAGAGATCTCCTGTCCAGTAATTTTTGGTCCAGAAAAAGTTATCATTTTCATCTGTAAGCATTATGAAAAATAGAGTCAGCTCATTAGTAACAAAGTCCAAGTAGCAAGTAGCAAAGTGTTTATATTTTCATTGCATTATTTTTCATTGCATAGTTTTAGTTAATAAGAATTGCCAAAAATTGAACAAGTAGTCTGTAGATTTTGAATGGTACTTTGCTTCATCCAGCCACATAGTGAAGTAAATCAACTCCCCACTTCTAAACAACAACATTGTCATATAACTTCACCGGATAACAGAGACTTCTGTCCATGTGTACTAGGAGTAAAGCCAAGCAGAGGTTTAGATATTCTCCTTCAAGACACCCTTGCCTACCATTGAATCATGTACCTCATTTTTAAACTAGATGTTTATGGAGAAAAAAAAGGATCTCAATCATCCAGGTCGTGGTTGTCCCAAGGTACTTTTTCTAAAAGGCAATTGGACTTTGTTGGTTTTTAATTTGAAAACATTTTCCTTCTCATTCAAGAAGCTTCTTCAGTTCAAGAAGCTTCAGAACTGAATAAGCTTCTTGGATGAGAAGTGAAATGTTTTCAAAGAAAACAAACCAAGAAAGTCCAGTTGCCTTTTGGAAAAAGCATAATGGAACACATTTTGACTACTGCAACATGCTTGTATGGGGCTTTCTGTGTAAATGGGTGGTAGCAATTGGTTGAAATTGCATTGACCTTATTACTAATGGAAAAAATAGTTTTAGTAGTATTACGTCTATACTGAGATTCCTTCATTGATTTCCAACAGAATTCTGGCCCAATCTAAGGTGCTGTTTTTAACTTTTAAGTCTTACATTGCTTGGAACCCATATAGTTTTGTTTAAAATCTCTCTTAGCAATAATGTGCCTATCTTGTACATACACCCTGAAAGCCCACATATAGTAAATGGATTAGGAACCCAAAGGTATTCTTTTTGTCGTAGCCTCTCATTATGCCCCCAAGTCATCACCCACTTTACTCACACTTTGCAAAACTATTAAGATCATTCTTTCTGATAGATTTTTCTGCAAGAAATGGATCCAGGCTGCATTTGTGACAATAACATGACTTTATTATGTTCAACTAGTTTTTGTTTTGTTTCATTTCATTTATTTTATTATTTTGATTTTATTTAATGTTATTTTCACATTTTTGAGCCACCCAACTCCCTCAGAGGTTTTTATGTTTCTTCATCATAATGTGTACAATAATGTTACTACAAATACATAAAACATAAAATAAATAATGAGGCTCAGCCTAAGTCATTCTGTGAGTGGACATAAAGATAGCAGCCCAAAGTACCATCATGCATTTAGAGGGCAAAAGGGCCACAAGACTCCTAGTTCTGCACAATTAGTTTCTCTTAATGCCTGGATGGCTGCCTTCATCACAGCCATTAAGAGGATGATGATATTACCTAGTTTGGGTAGTCTGCAAGAAAACAGCCAAGCTCAGAGAGCACCAAGGATACCTCACTGTCTCTTTTAGCCTAGCTTGAAAGGAGGAGAAAAATATAAACCTTATACCTCCAATTATGAGTATTTAAAAAAGAGGTAAGGAAGTAGTTTTTAAGAAACTACTAATAAGGAACTTGCTGAGTAAATGTACAGTATGTATGACTGACTGTGGTTTTAGAAGTGTTGATTTTAGAAGTGCTAGCTTCCTTTCCCACTTCCCATTCTATGAGCTAGCAAACCAGAACAAACAAATAAACAAACCACCCAGTGGAGAGCTCTGAAAGCAATCAGAGAAAATTCATTTGTAAAGGGCAAGGGGTTGTCATGTTAGCTTCATCCTAGCAAACCATGGTTGCCTGGCTTCTTCTGCCAGGCATGAGAATAATGCTGCTAGTGGGGTTCATGTGGAAACATAGAGATCCCTCCAGGCAATCAGGAATCCCCTGAAAATATTACCATCTCACTATTATACTTTGATTCCAAACTATATACAGGGACTTCTCGACTTACAACAGTTCCTTTGATGACCATTGAAAGTTACAACGGCACTGAAAAAAGTGACTCATTTTTCACACTTATGACCATTGCAGCATCCCCAATGGTCACATGATCAAAATTCGGATGGTTGGTAACTGGTTCGTATTTATGATGTTGCAGTGTCCTGGGGTCATGTGATCAGATTTTGTGACCTTCTGACAAGCAAAGTCAATGGGGAATCCAGATCCACTTAACAACCATGTTACTTACTTAACAATTGCAATAATTTACTTAACAGTGGCAAGAAAAATCATAAAATGGGCAAAACTCACTTAACACCTATTTCAGTTAGCAACATAAATTTTGGGCTCAATTGTGGTCGTAAGTCAAGGATTATCTGTATATATATAAAAACATAACAAGACTATATAAAAAATTAAGATTCCCTGAAGAGAAGTTTGATCCTGATCACTGAAAACAGAACAAAAGTGCTTTGTGACTTACTTCTTTTGGGATTTTTTCTAACATCTTAGTGTAACCTACAACCCTCAGATATCCTGGTGGTCTCCTCCCACCCCACTACTAATGCTATCTGGTCAAACAAGATCAGTGTTGCCCATTAATGCAGAAAAGATACAATTGAAGTCAGTTTTATGTAATATTTTGATATAGTCTAAAAAAAAGAGGGTTCCACATTTTGTGAAAATATGAACTCACAGTATAAAACATTAATGAAATGCATAAGAGATAACTTTATGCCAAAATGACTCTTCTGACATTCTGATCCTTCCTTCCTTCCTTCCTTCCTTCCTTCCTTCCTTCCTTCCTTCCTTCCTTCCTTCCTTCCTTCCTTCCTTCCTTCCTTCCTTCCTTCCTTCCTTCCTTCCTTCCTTCCTTCCTTCCTTCCTTTTGCAGGGCCTCAAGGTGGTACACAAAACGCTCTCTTCCCATTTCTCCCCACAATTACAATCCTGTAAGATAGGTTGGACTAGGAGAAAGTTTTCAAAATCACTCAGTGAGCTTCTGGAGATATGGTGGACCTGAACCCAGGTTTCTCCAGTAGCAGTCCAATCTCTTTTTCACCAGATTCTGCCCCACAAATGCACCCAATTTAACAAATGCAAACACATGCTCTTAAGCACCTTAACTGTGAACAAAATAGATACTTCTAATTATATTGCAAGGGTGATTTGAAAATTTTAATTAATCTTATTTTAAAATGTACTACATTAAGTTCTAATTGATAACACATTACCAAGATGTTGTGACACCACCTATAGGGCACAGCTGCTTTAGAATATTCCAGTAGTGAACATGAAACAGTCTATTATAAAAGGCTTGATTTTAAACATAGATATGCATATTCCATTGCATGAGAGCCAGTTAAAGCATTAGGCTAAAAAAGAGAGATTGTGAGTTCAAATCCCACCTTAGCCATGTAAGCTAGTTGGTGACTTTTAGCCAGTTACTCTCTCTCAGTCCAACCCCCCTCAATGAGTTGTTGTTGTAGGGAAAATAGGAGGAAGAAGGTATGTTTGTTGCCTTGAGTTGTTTGTAAAAATAATAAAGGTGGGATACAAAATAAATAAATGTATCATCAAATAAGAGTTTACCTTTTATGGGACAATATCCAGATAAAGAGTCTTTGTCCACATCCGAAGTTGTTCCACACCAAAGTCGTTGGTATTCATCATCATCAACTATGCATTCAGCATGCCATTTATTCATATACTTGAAAGGAAATACACAGGGTGCTCCAAAGGCATTGCCGTCTATAGTAAATAGAGCTATAAAAAAATCAAACATATTTATCTTAGATTGAAAAGTACTAATAAGAGAGTAGAAATGCTATACAAAAATATCTCAGGATTTAGTTCTGAGGAATGTGTACAGTTTGTGTACTATACATGTAACCATGTTTACACATTTTTCAGAATTTGTATCTTAGAATATAGTAATCATGCATTCATTTAGTCATCTATTCATTTAGTGACCATTTGAAGTTACAACGGCACTGAATAAAGTGACTTATGACTGGTTTTCACACTCATGACTGTTGCAGCATCCCCATGGTCACATGAGCAAAATTTCGATGCTTGGCAATTGGTTCATATTTATGATGCTTGTAGTGTCCTAGTGTCATATGATCATCTTCTGACAAAGTCAATGGGAAAGCCAGATTCACTTAATAACCATGTTACTAACTTAGCAACTACATAATGATTTTATGGCAAGAAAGGTCATAAAATGGAGCAAAACTCATTTAACAACTGCCCTGCTTAGCAAAAGAAATTTTGGGCTCAATTGTGGCTGTACGTTAAAGACTACCTGAACATTCCATTTTTTCTCAGATGATGTAAAAGACAACAACACTAATATGTTAAAGGACAACTAGGTAGTAATATAATTTGAAATTATACCTTTAGTATCCAATTTATTTCAATTTTCAGGTAAAGAGATTCAAAGAGGAAGAGAATTTAGGTAAGCAAATTCAGGAAGAAGGATTAATGTTCAGGTATTTACCTTCATATTTCTGGGCGCATAAGCTTTTCTTTGTTCCGTAGATCTTCCAAACACTTCTTTTGGTGGAGTTTGCTGATAGTATAACCCTATTCTCATGCCCATTAGCAGGATTTAAAAACAGATCTTCTGTTGCAAGTACAAGCGTGTCATTTCTGCATTTCCATTTTTGTACATTAAGGGTATCATTGCATGGTGACAGTGTAACTGTATTCATGTTTGTTGTTGAAGGCCCACTCAGACATAACCTCACTGCCATATTCAATAATTGATAATCGGATATCCACTTAAAATTTTGCTGGTCGCTATACTTGTTGCAGATCTCAAGGGATAAGGAATGAGATTCTTGAAGTTTTAGGCAAAGATCAAGATTTTCATTGTATATCAAAAAAGTTTCACTGTCTATAAAATAAACCAAACAATAATAATAAATATAGAGTAACCACATTCATGCTGTGGAGATATATATATGGCTATCATTTTCCCCCCATAAAAATGTATAGTTTTATCCTATACTGTGTTATACTATTCTACTTTTATCTTATACTATTTATACTATTTCTGTGTTTTCCACCTTCTATACATTTTAAATTCTGAAACAATTCTATTGTATCTCAGATTTAATCTATTTAAATTTAACATTTTCTATTATTAATTATTAAAATATACCAACCAATAGAAAAAAAGAATTGTTTTTTTAAAAAGGTATAAAAAATAAAAAAAACCTTTATAATGTTAATCTCTAAAAGATTATTTAGATACAATCAGTAATTATAGAAAATGCTTCCATACATTAGTGCTGAGGAAAAAATACAAACAACTGAAGAACTGTGACAGAATAAAAATAAATTAAACGATTGAATATTTAAATAATTGAATTTAAATACATATATTTTAAAACAATTTAAATAATTGAATAAATTTTACCTGATAATTGAAAAGCTGGTTGAATGAGAAATAAAAAATTTAGGAACAAAAAAGTAGGCATTGTAAATAATAAAACATTCCAGAAACTACCCTGAAATTAGGAACCAACTGAGGTAACTTCGTTTCAGGAACTCCTTTATATATAAGAGCAAAGAAGACAGCAATATTTACTTCTGCCTTCAGTGTTATGAAATGTGTATTGTAATAACTAGTGCTATAAATAATATTTGGCTTCTAAGTAAAAGACCTATTTCCATAGAAATTTCCTCAGGAATTTACAGTTAATCATTAAACACTCATCATTCATATATCTATACATCAGGGGTGGGTTCCTCCCGGTTTGTACTGGGTCTCCCGAACCGGTAGTGAGCCGCTGGTGATGTCACAATGTTGTCATTGACCCACTTTGGTCGGTGCCGGTCCGTGGGTGCCGCCATTTTTTTCCGAGGATTTTTGGCAAATTTTTGAAGTTTTGTGCCATTTGTGCTCTGCTGCTGCTTCAGAAATGGCCCTCCTGCCTGCCCCCGGGGGTATGCTGACTTTTATTCTTCGCTGAAGCACAGCTGATCAGCTCCTCAGCTGTGTTTCGGGCCGATTATAGTGACTGAGCATGCGTGGAAGCAGAATTGCACCGGGGGGTGGGTCGGTTTTTGTGTGGGTCGGAGGGGGAAAGAAATTCTGACTTGGGGTCTGCTTCAGCCTCCTCGTGCGGGGTTTGGGGCGAAGGCTGGAGGGAAGCACTGCTGGTGGCGTAGAGCCAGAGGGCCTCGTTCTAGTGGGACTGCATCATGGCCTGGAACTGGCTGACCATCTCAGCCCACTGAGCCTCCAGGCGCCAGTACCTGGTCTTGCACTCCCTCAGGCCTTCCCTCTGCTTAGAAAGCCTATATTTGTAGTCCTCAGTGAGGTGCTTCTGCTGAGCCTCCTTCTCGGTCAGATCCAATTTGAACTGAGCCAGCTGTTTTGCCAACTCTTTCTCGTGGTGGCTGCTTAGCTCCAACAACTGCTTCCTGTTGGGGCCCCAAGGAGCCTGGGCATGCAGGCGAGGAGTTGCTTGGAGGGGAGGGGCAAGAGGAGGCCAGCGAGGTGCCCCTCAATGTGAGTGACATCAAGTTGGCCACGCCCACCCAGTCACATGACCACCTAGCCATGCCCCCCCAGCCAGTCATTAGGCAGATCGTATTAGTGGTCCACGGGATTTAAAATTATGAATTTAAGGGTCCCTGAGGTCCAAAAGGTTGGGGACCCCTGATCTATATAATTTATTAACAGAATAACAGAATGGAAGGGACCTTGGAGGTATTCTAATCCAATCCCCTGCTCAGGTAGGAAACCCTATACCATTTTAAACAAATGGTTGTCCAATATCTTCTTGAAAACTTCCAGTGTTGGAACATCCACAACTTCTGGAGACAAGTTCCACTTATTAATTGTTCTGTCAGGAAATTTTTCCTTAGTTCTAGGTTGCTTCTCTCTTTGATTACTTTCTATCTATTGCTTCTTGTCTTGCCCTCAGGGTGCTTTGGAGAATAGGTTGGCTATCATGTCATCCCTAGTCCTTCTTTTCATTAAATTAGACATACCCAATTCCAGCAACCATTCTTGATATATTTTAACCTCCAGTCCCCTAATCATCTTTGTTGCTCTTTTCTGCACACTTTCTAGAATCTCAACATCTTTTTTATATTGTTATGACCAAAACTGGATGCAGTATTTCAAATGTAGACTTACCAAGACATTATAGAGTTGTATTAACACTTCACGTGATCTTGATTCTATCCCTCTGTTAATGCAACCTAGGACTGTGTTGACTTTTTTGGCAGCTGCAGCATATTGCTGACCCATATTTAAGTGATTGTGCATTAGGAGTCCAAGATCCCTCTCACAATTACTACTATTGAGCCAGGTACCACCTATACTATACCTGTGTATTTGGTTTTTCTTGCTACAGTGGAACCTTACTTTTTTCACCATTGAATTTCATTTTGTTAGATAGAGCCCAATGTTCAAGTCTGTCAAGATCTGCCTGTATCTTAAGCCTATGTTCTGGAGTGTAGGCTATTCCTGCCAGCTTGGTGTCATCTGCTAATTTGATGAGTTCCCCATCTATCCCCTCATCTAAATCATTGATGAAGATGTTGAGGAATACTGGGCCTGAGCCTTGGGGTACTCCACTGCATACTTCCCTCCATGTACATGCAGTTCCATTGAGGACTATACATTGGGTGCAGTTGGTCAGCCAGTTACTAATCCAACTGGTGGTTATGCTGTCTAACCCACATTTTACCAAGTAGTAGGTTGTGTTCTACGTTATGAAATGCCTTACTGAAGTCCAAGTAAATTATATCCACCGAATTTCTCTGGCCCACTAATTCTGTCACTTTGTCAAAGAATGCAATAAGATTAGTCTGGCATGATCTGTTTTTGACAAACCTGTGTTGACTTTTGGTTATGGCTTTGTTTGCCTCTAGGTGTTTACAGATTTGTTGCTTGATTATCTTTTCCAGAATCTTCCCAGGTATTGATGTCAGGCTGATAGGTCTGTAGTTTCCTGGATCCATTATTAACAATTAATAACAAAATAATTAACAAGAAGAACATTAATAACTAAAAAAGGAAGGTTAAAGTCTCAAAACCTTCTATTAACAAACTGTTATTGTAATCAACTTGTGGACAATTTACCATGCATCTTATCCTTCCCAAATTGTCCAAGAGTTAACAGTAATTCTTTCTGTATCAAATATCCACGTTCGTTTCTTAATTCCATCTCTTAACAATTGTTGTCTGGTTAAATATAATAAATTCAATCTCCAAAGTCAGTTTTACCCAAAAAGGCCAGAAATTGTTTTCCAATTAAGTGTGATAAATACATTCCCCAATGTTCTTCAGTCTTTCTAGGAAAAACCAGTTTATCATTTCTCCATTCAGTCAGGTTTTTCTGTTATAGAAGAATGTAAAGTTGAACTTCAGAGATACATATGTAATCAACTCTTCTCAGTCTTTACCATCCATATTTCTTTCCAATGGATCTTCTACTTTCAAATCACATTCCTTTTGTAAATCTAATTTATCCAGAGTTACATGCATCTAAATATTTTCTACAGCCATTATCATTCCATCAAACTTTTAAAAAGTAAAATGTTCTCTAAGAGAGAAGTAAACCCATGAGTCAGATGAACCCAGTGCCAAGCTTCTTATGAAAGTATTTGAGAAAAAGTTTTCTATGTTACATGACATGCTACAAAAGATGAATTAAACATCTGATAAAAAGTTTGAATTATTAATAACAGAGTTAAAACAAACCAAAAAAGATGTTAAAAATATACAGATTAGATTGGATAAAACAGATACAAGGTTAATTTTTTTTAATTCAATTTTTTTTCATTCAAATTCAGATTAATTGGATTTGAAACAGAAATAAGTTTTTCTGAGGCTAAGAGGAATTTCTGCAGGAATCAAAAACCTAAAAGATGTAATTGTAACAGAAATTAATAAATGGTTTAATGATGAGAAATTAGATTTCTCTAAAGAAATAGACAACATTTACAGAATAAATTCATCATATGCAGTCAGAAGACAATTGCCAAGAAATGTTATGATCCGATTTGTAAGAAAATCTATCAAAGAACAAGTAATTCAGAAGCATTACCATCAGAAATTTAGTATTTCTGGAGAGGAGGTGCAACTATTTAGAGAAATTACAATTACAATATTAAGAATATTCCTTCCTGAGAGATCTCTTAAAACAAAATAACATTCCCATTTCTTGGGATAAACTTGAAGGGGTTATCTTTACTTTTAGAAATCAGCATTCTAGACTAAATTCAGTCTCTAAACCCAAGATTTTATGGAAATATATGGATCGGATATTCACCATTTTTCAAAAGACAAAGATCAGTTATCACAAGAAATAGGCCACAATTGAGCCCAAAAAAAGACAAAAAGAGATTTGATGCTGATCAAGGACAGACTGTGGAAATGGGAGCCACAACTCGAGTCCCTGGAACCTCCTCTTTATTACAGATGGATTGCAATATTCTGTCATGAAATTTTAACAGGACAAATTCCCCACAAAAGAGTAAAAAAAATTTTTTTCATTATTTGAAACAAAGTAAATCATGATATAATACAGTATGTTTGCAAGAAACGTATATCAAAGAGACTGACAAAAAGTATTTAATAAATAAGACCTTGGGTATGGAATTTATTTCTGCTAACTAAGAAGAAAATGTATGGGGTAATTTTGTATATTAAAGCCCAATTATATCCATATTTACTGTTCGCTGATGATCAAGGCAGATATGTAATTGTGCAAACTGAATTACAGGGAATAAAATGCTTCACACCAGGAAAAAGCTATGTTGTTTATAAACATTTGTCTGAACATTTACTCTCCTATTCTTTTCAGTATTGGTGTGTAATTGGAGATTTCAATGGGGTGGTAACCCTTACAATTCCTTTATCAGCTGATAAAGGAATTAAAGAAATACAAGGGAAACTGCCCCAAACTTTTTTTGAATTGACTGATACATTAGGCCGGATCAATGTATGGAGATGTAAAAATGGACTGACAAAAAAATTTACTTTCTTTTCAGAAAGACACAAATATTTTTTTCATAATTGATACAGTTTGGATTATAAAAAATTTGATCCAAAAAACAATTAAAGCTAATATTTTTCCAAAACATTTTCCTGATCATAATCCAATGTCCTTACATCAGAGGTGGGTTCCTCCTGGTTCGGACTGGTTCACCTGAACTGCTGGTGATGTCACGATGATGTCACAGAACCGGTTCTGTTGGTGCCGGTCCATGGGCGCCACCATCTTTTTTTGGAATTTTTTTGGGGGGGGGATTTTTTTCCAGGTTTTTTTTTTCTTCTGCGCATGCGCAGAAGCTGAGTTTCTGCCTCTGTGCATGCGTCACCATCTTGTTTTTGGCTTTTTAAATTTTTTTGGATTTTTTCAGATTTTTGGGTACTGTGCATGCGTGTGCGTGCAAATCACACGTGTGCGCCCATGCGGCATGCCCACGCGGTGCAGGAGGAAGCAAACAGGCAGCGAGGTAAGTTAGAACCCACCCCTGCCTTACATCTTAAATTTGGTTCTCAGTCTTTCAAATGGAGATTAAATGAGTCTCTATTACAGAGGCCACAGATTGTTAAAGAAGGTAAGCAAATACTTCAGGATTACTTTAAAAATAATCTTGCATACTGCTTTACAGTGCTTTACTGCCCTCTTTAAGCAATTTACAGAATCAGCATATTACCCCAACAATCTGGGTCCTAATTTTTACCAACCTCAGAAGGTTGGAAAGGCTGAGTCAACCTTGAGCTTGGTGAGATTTGAACTGCCAAATTGCAGGCAGCCAGTAGTCAGTAGAAGTAGCCTGCAGTACTGCATTCTAACCACTGTGCCACCACGGTTCATTAGTTATACTAATAAATATATTATATATATTATAACTATGTATTAGTTATACAAAAACAACTATGTTAAAATATGGAAGGAGATAAAGTTGGGTTTAAATAGATGGCAAAAATTAGAATTGTCATTGGGAAGAACTTCAGTAATTAAAATGAATGTACTACCTAGAATGTTATTTTTACTCCAGACTATACCAATATTGATTAAAGATTATTCTTTCAAATAATGGCAAAAAGATATATCCAAATTCATTTGTCAAAATAGAAACCAAGAATTAAATACAAGCTCTTACAGGATTCTAAAGAGAGAGGAGGTCCAGGTTTGCCAAATTTTAGATTATATTATGATATTTGTTGTTTGGTATGGTTAAAAGATTGGATAACTCTAAAAAATTCAAGATTGCTAGACCTTGAAAGTTGTGATTTGAGATTTGGATGGCATGCCTATTTGTGGTACGACAAAGTAAAAATTAATCCTGGATTTAAGAATAATAATATTAGGCAAATGATTTGGCATGTATGGTGGAAATATAAAAGAAGACTTTGGTTATCAACTCATGAAGTACTAGATAGAACAGAGATGCTATTCAAAGGTAAATGAATTACAAATCAGGACTTGTTAACATTTGAAAAAGGGGGACTTAAGATAAAGACAAGAGAGCAATTAGTAAGTGAAGGTTTTGTTTGTGACTGGTTTAATCATTATAGAATTTTGAAAGATTTAAATTTGACTTTAAAAAGTTTTGTTTTCACAGGAATTAAAACTGAACTAAAATTGGATATCAATTTATGTTCTAGAGATGATACTTGATTGTTAAAGTATACAAAATGTTATTCAAGATGAACCTGGAAGACAAATATATAAAAGACTGCATGGTAAAATAGGCAAAAAAAAATTGGGTATAATATAAAGCTAGATAAGTGGGAGAATGTATGGACTAATGGATTAAAATTTACTTTGAGTTGTAGTTCAAAAGAAATTTTTTATAAAATGATGTAATATTGGTATTTGACTCCAAATAAATTAGCAAAAATGTATAGAGGGACTTCTAACAAGTGTTGGAAATGTAATCAAAATCCAGGTACATTTTATAATATTGCAAGCAGTGGTGGTATTCAACCGGTTCACACCTATTTGCTAGAACTGGTTGTGAACTTTCTAAGCAGTTCGGAGAACCGGTAGTTGGAAGAAATCTCCTTTTGTTTTTTTTCACTTTACAGGGCTAATCCTGTAAGGAAGGCAGGAAGGAAACATTCTGGTGTTGTTTCTAGCCTAATCTTTATTAGCAATAGCACTTAGACTTATATACTGCTTCGTAGTGCTTTACAGCCCTCTCTAAGCAGTTTACAGAGTCAGCAAATTGCCCCCAACAATCTGGGTCCTCATTTTTACCGACCTCGGAAGGATGGAAGGCTGAGTCAACCTTGAGCCTGGTGAGATTCGATCTGCCAAACTGCTGGCAGCCGGTGATCAGCAGAAGTAGCCTGCAGTACTGCACTCTAACCACTGCGCCACCGTGGCTCATCATTATTGCCCTATTTACAGAAACTGCCTCTCGGTTAACCCTTATTACATTGTAACAGCTAAAGGTTCTTGGCAGTATGCCCAGATTTACTGTCATCTGAGCTTCTCCAGGGTTTTTTTTTCCTTTGCTGGTACTTTGCTGGGGCTTGCTTGACTTTCTTAAAGGGGAAGGGTTGTTTTAAGCTTTTTACACTGCTGTTGGGAGGAAATACTCCCCTGTTGGGGTTCTTCCAGCCGGGATCCAACGATCAGCACTTTGAAGAAATAATTGAATAATGAAGCAGAACTGCCGGAAAGAAGCTTTTAATGACAAGGAACCAAGATGAGTGACATTCAGCAAGGCTTCTTGGCTAGCTAGAAAGATTGAAATTCAAACGTGAGCTTACATACCCTTTCTGAGTTTTGGTCTAAAACTGTTTTTTGGTGAAGTGTAATTCTGTGCTTGGTGACATTTAATCCTGTGTTTATTGATGGGATAATTTTCCCTATTCAGCTTTGTTTGGAAGGAAGAAGGTTAATCTCTGTTCCTGAAAAGAAGCAGGGTTGAGAAATCTGTCTAATTCCTGTGTCTATTTGTTCTGGTAATTGGTCTAACAAGCAACAGCTACTATGTTTGCTCGTTTGCTACATTCTAGCGCTAATTGCATTTTTTGTAGTTAGGCTTATCTCAAGTGTTTACACTTGAGCTTGCCTGTGGTGTGAGATCTGACAATCAGTCAGACAAGGCTTGAGTTTTAGTTTAAAAGGATTTAAACTGTTGTGATTTAATTATTTGTATTGTGTTTGAATTTTTTTCTGCCTCATGGTTTCTTTTTCTATATGGGAGGGGGTCTTTCTACACTGCTTTAGTGGTTCCTGGCACTGTCCTTTTGGGGTGTACTTCCAAGAGGCAGGATGCCAGCTTGGCACTGATTTTTTTACTGCCTTTCGGGGGGGGCATGTGATCTTTCCTTAAATCTGGATGATTTCCTTAGGATATCTTGTGAGGTGAGTGAGACCAGCCATGCTTGACAAACTTGGGAAGGCAGAGACTTGAACCTGGGTTCCCTATATAATTTGTTAATTTATCTCTTTAGCTCGGCATTTTGTAGCCCAAATATGCCCACCCACTTTCTGGAGAGCTTAAATGACCTCTCTGCTAAAGGGTTTCACTTTATGAGCAAGAGTTGGCTGCTGATAGTTATCATTGCATTTTAACTATTTTAATTCCTCAAGGTGCTCTGGCACCCTGCCTGATTTGTAATTCTGGGCTGCAGGCAGTGGTGGGATTCAAATAATTTAACAACCGGTTCTCTGCTGGGTAGGCATGGCTGGGTGGGCATGTGACTGGACGGGCATGGCCAACTCAATGTCACTCACCATGCCTGGCCCTGCCTCCTGGCCACTCACCTCAAAGGTTTCAGCAAGATACAATCTCTATTTATTTACTACTACTATCACTTAATGGTGGCAAGGAAAATCACAAAATGGAGCAAAACTCACTTAAATCTTGCTTAGCAATGGAAATTTTGGCTCAGTTGCGGCCATAAATCGAGGACGACCCCTAATGAGAATGTAGGATAAGGAGCCTACTTTGCTCATGGACTTTGCTCATGGACTGCTGTAGTAATCATGGACACGTAGACATGTTTCTTGAGCAAAGCCTCGTGAGTTAAGAAGTCTCTCCTCTCGGTCAGCTGCATTTATTCTTATAGCAATCTTCTTGTGTACACAATTGCAATGATTGATTTACCCCAAAGATAGCTAACTAGTAACAATGCAATAATTGGTTAATATAAGAAACTTCTGAATCATACAGACAGATCATGTCAAGCGTATAGGTGAGCGTGTGATTGTATTTGTGCTGGTTTAACCTTTACTCTTAAATAGAACAATAGAAAGAGCTGAGTAAGTAACCTTTATTCTAAATAGAACAGAGAGAAGAGTAAGTAACCTTTACATTTAAATAGAACAGAGAGCAGAGTGTTTAATCAAGATAGTCAAGATAGGCATTCCATATCGTTGACAATGATTGACAATAACCTACAGCTCACCCCTTTGGGGTGACTTTCAAGAAACATTTCAAGATGAAAGATTTTGGGCACAGGGGGTGGTGGTGTCACTGAAGCTGGTGTCGGTTGGTGGGGCAGCTGCGCTTGGCTGAGTGCTGCCAGAGGGAGGTGGGGAATCTGAACGAGGGCAGCGCTTCCGGCGAGAAGGCCCTTTGGGCACTTCTCATGCAAGGAGGTGCTACCCAGCTGCCTTGGGAGCGAGGGGGAATAAAGACGCCACCTGGCAGGCCAAATGTTCACTCACTCACTTGCTTTGCTCTCCTGAGTCTGCTCTTGCAAGCTGCCATTTCTCTTCCTGGCTCCCCTCATCCCAGAAGCACTCCCCTCTGTGCTAACCCCCTTCTCCCTCTCCCTCTGCCGGGTGATCCCATGTGAAGAAGGGCTCCCCAGCTGCACTTTTAAAAAAGGAATTGGAAACCTCCAATGTGGTGGCCAATCCTGAGCCAAAAAAAACCCAGCTGTCCCCTCTCCACCCGGCGCATCTGCTTCATCTCGCTAGATCAGGCCTAGAGCCTGGGGAAGGATGACAAATTTAACGGGGGGGAGGGGGGGAAGGACAGAAAAGCAGCAGAGTGAGGTCCATGAAGTAAACTCAAATTTCTTAACTTGGACCAGCAAAAGGCGGCAGGCAGCGGTGGCAGGGAATACAAAGGACAACTGGAGTGATGGAGCAGCACTCGGCCATCCAGGCTTCAAAGAAAAGTTAGCTTTAGGGCAATGGGTGCAACTGACGCCACTTTCTAACTGTTCCTGCTAAGCTCCAGATCCTACAAAACAAGGTGCAGTGTTCAGTCTGTGCACCCACCTCCTGCCTTTCTAAAGGGACACCTCCCCGCTTGGTCCCTCATGTTTCCACTGCTGTCTCACCCTTCGCCAGGTCACCTCTTTCTTTGTCCAAACATACACACAGAGCAAACACGCGCATACCTCACGGTGCCGGAGGGACTCACCCACGCGCTATCTCCTCGCAGAAGGTCCCAGGGCCGTGAGGTGTGTGCATGTTTGCTCTGTGTGTATGTTTGAGGCTGAGAAGGAGTAGACGACTTGGACAAACTTTTGCTGCTCTCTTCACAGCGAAGCTGCTCGGAAAGCAGCCACTGCGGCCTGTCCCTTTAAGATACTTCAACGCTGCCCACCGTCTGGCCCTGTGCAAAGGCAGCCAAGCGGGGCTGCTGCTGCCAAAGGAAAAGGGCTCGACTCTCCCAGTTCCGGTCGCTCTGCAAGCTGAAGCCGGGGGAGGGGGGACCTTAAAGGGACAGGGTTGGGTTCCCTTTTCCAGCTGGGTCCACAGCCATTTAAAAGCCATCTTGGTTCATTCCTAATTGCTCCCATTCAAATCCAGGGAGCAGCACTGCTAGAAAACCAGTTTTGGCAGCAAACTCAGCAGATTGTCAGCAGGAAAAAGAAAAATCCCTACTATTCAGCAGCCATCTTGGGGAGAAGTCATTAATATGTAATAAATCTGAAGTGCTAAATAAAGTGTTCTACATACAAGTATCCATGAATATATAAAATATATTAAACAATAAAATCAATACAATAAAATTCTTTTTTATTTACTTTTTAGTGATAATCTCTTTGCTAAGCATTTTCTTTATTATCCCAGACTTTCATTGTATTGCACTGTTTTTACCTCATTCAGCAACCAAATTTCTATAATTCAAATGCAACTTCATTTTCATCTTCATATATTTCTTTATGATGTGCCAAAGAGTAAAGCTTTGATCTTCTTACCCCTACATGACATAAAGCTAATGTACAATTTCCAAATCTCATTCATTCAATTTATATTCTGTTACTTTTCCAAGCAACTTATCAATCAATATCATAAATACATAAGTATTAACAAAAGTTTAAAAATGGAATGATTAATAAGAATTATAATATAATCTATTTAATAAGCCACTCCTTGAAAACTCTTTATTTCCTGAAGAGCAGTACATTTCCTGGTTGGTAGGATGCAAGCAACAGTGTTTTGGCTCAAAATGTATTTTGGCTTAAAATGTGTTTTCTAAGCTAAAGAACTTAGCTTGCATAGAAAAATTTGAATATACTGGCCAAAATGTGCCCAAACCGACCATGGCTGTTGTTACTATTAGCAGTAAATGAGTTATGTGGAATAATTACAATTAAGGTTGATATCTGGTCTGCTCTTTCCTTTCTTTACTAAAAAGCATTATATAATAGTCATCCAAATGCAATAATATCTATTCCCTTGGATTTCTATTCCTGCTACTGATTCAATAGAAAGAGAAAAGAAAAACCAAATGCACTATTGAGCGCCACTGAACCATGATCCTCTTCATACAAACTTCTTTGATCATCCCTCCACCCTGGGACATCTCTTGGGAAAGAAGGTTTGAAGGGGCTTTGAAGGGAACTTTGCCTTAATTGTTTATTCTTCATGAATGATATACATGGCTGTTGTTTCCTTGTGCTGCTAAGCCTTCAGCTCCTAAATATAGAGACAACCAACCTACTCTCTCACAAACAATTTGGTTTCAGGAAAAGTTTATCCTGCAATCTGCAACTTCTACACTGTAAAAACATATGGACTACACAACTCGACCAGGGCAAAGCAATAGACGCAATTTACATAGACTTCTGCAAAGCCTTTGACTCAGTGGTACACGACAAACTACTTCTGAAAGTAAAATCTTACGGCATTTCTGGACCCTTGCACAAATGAATAACTGCATTCCTATCAAACAGGCAACAAGTGGTCAAAATAGGAAGCGCTTTATCAAACCCTGTACCTGTCAACAGTAGTGTTCCCCAAGGAAGCGTTTTAGGACCAACTCTCTTTATTCTTTACATAAATGACCTTTGTGATAACATAAAAGGCAACTGCATCCTCTTCACAGATGATGTAAAACTTTTCAACACCACCAACAATACTACCACCCTTCAAAAAGACCTCGACTATATATCAGAATGGTCATACAAGTGGCAACTTCAAATCTCAATCAACAAATGCTCATTCTTACACATTGGCAAAAATAATCAGAACATAAAATACAAGTGACCCTCACTCTGTCAAGAACCTTGGAGTACTTATCTCAAATAATCTAAGTGCCAGAGCCCACTGTAACAGCATGGCCAAAAAGGCATTAAGTGTCATTAACCTAATCTTGCGTAGCTTCTTCTCCGGCAATATTGAACTGCAAACTAGGGCATACAAAACATTTGCTAGACCAATCCTCGAATACAGCTTATCTGTCTGGAACCCGCACTGCATAACAGACATTAATACAATCGAGCAAGTCCAGAGATCTTTCACGAGAAGAGTCCTCCACTCCTCTGCTCGCAACAACATACCTTATACCACTAGACTTGAAATTTTAGCCTTAGACAACTTAGAACTACGCCGCCTACGATACGACCTAAGTGTAGCACACAAAATTATCTGCTACAATGTCCTACCTGTCAATGACTACTTCAGCTTCAACCGCAACAATACACGAGCTCACAATAGATACAAACTTAATGTAAACCGCTCCAAACTTGATTGAAAAAAATTCGACTTCAGCAACAGAGTGGTCAATGCCTGGAATACATTACCTGACTCTGTGGTTTCTTCCCCAACCCCCAAAACTTTAAGCTTAGACTGTCTACCGTTGACCTCACCCCATTCCTAAGAGGTCTGTAAGGGGCGTGCATAAGCGCACCAGTGTGCCTACCATCCCTGTCCTAACGTCGTACTCATAAAGTATCATGTACTCATAACCATGCTTGTACTTATTATTATTTTTTTCACAATCATGTTTATACTTTATCTGTAAACATATACACGTTTGACAAATAAATAAATAAAATAAAATCTGATAAGCTGATGGTTTCCCAGGTTTCAATCATTTCCCTGGGTATAGCAATAGCACTTAGACTTATATACCGCTTCATAGTGCTTTTACAGCCCTCTCTAAGTGGTTTACAGAGTTAGCATATTGCCCCCAACAATCTGGGTCCTCATTTTACCCACCTCAGAAGGATGGAAGGCTGAGTCAACCTTGAGCCGGTGACATTTGAACCGCCGAACTGCAGCTAGCAGTCAGCTGAAGTAGCCTGCAGTGCTGCACTCTAACCACTGCGCCACCTCGGCTCCTTCCGAGGGGTATCTTTGTTCCTGCACAGTCAACAATCTCAGTTGTTGTGAAATTGAATGTATGTCCTTGTTCATTGCAATGTGACACTATCAATGAGTTTGGGTCTCCTCATCTGAGTGCTTGCTTGTGTCTTTGCAGTCTGGTCGTTAGTTTCCTCCCCGCCTGTTCTACATAGTCACAGGGGCAATCCATGCAGGGGATCTGGTAGATTACATTTGAAGTATCTCCAACCTCCAATCAATCCATGCAGCAGGACCAAAATTTAGGTATGTGTAGCATTTCAAAACTACATGCCTGGACTTCCGGTTGGACTTCTGGCGAAATCAGAAGCCTGGTCTGCGAGCTCCCATCCGGCTCCAAACTCTTCCTGTCAGAGGGTCTGAATTTGGACCATAGCCACTCTGGAGGAGTGGCGAAGCAAAGGGGGACCACCTAGCAGGTAGAGGGGAGCCGCATCTCCCCTCCCTGATATGGAAAGCCCCCTCAGCCGATGACTGGGAGCAGTGGCAGCAAACATGGCTGCCATGAAGCCGAAGACGACCAGAATATCCAAGACAGAGCAGGAGGAGAGAAAGTGAGTGGCTTGTGATCTGGGCAAAAGATTTATTTTTTTTAAATAATCCCAAGAAATATGAGGGGGAAGTATATTGGAGCCATGTGCTAGCAGTGGAACAAATACACTAAAAGGAAATCATAATATTTAAGAGGAGAACTTTTTAAAGAAAACTAAGAAAAAAAATTGAACTCTCAAAATGAAGACGTGGCTTTGGAAATGTATTTTTTAAAATACTGGAATTCGACCTGGAATTTGTTACTATTTTATTACTATCAAACTGATTATTATTTACTCACCCATATATTGGATTTACAATTTAAAATGATTAAATTTGGATTATTAGCATAACGAAGAGAAGCAATACTGAACTGAAGCAGGAGCACCATCTGCTGCTAAGAGGAGAACTGTGCAACTTTGGGAATTTTTATTTTTGTTGGACAATATTGCTGAGCAAATAAAAAAGATTGGAAGAGACGTGGATAATCCCCTGGATTCTTCTTTTAAAATTGGTTTGATTGTAAAATGGAAATAAGTGGAGATAAAGATATGGAGCAGACATACCAAGACATTAAGGATATCATAAAAGAACAATGTAAGAAGATGATGGAAATATCTGGCTGTATGGATCCTACAGAGCAAGAACATATAATACAAGGAATAACCAGTATAGACCAGAACTATGAGGAAAGAATGGAAGAACCTGAAAAAGTGGAGGAGACAGCAGAATTGGGAAATCAACAACAAGAAGTAGATAACGAGAGGATAATAGTAAAATTGATGGTGAAAAAGGGATTAGAGCAGAAGGAAAATATTTTAGAAGACATGAAAAAGAAATGGGAGAAACAGGAAGTTAGTTGGGGAGAAGAAGAAGGGGCTAGAATAGGTAGTCACAGAACAAAACAAGGAGGGAAAAGGACAAGGGGAGAGAAAGCTAGAGATTATAGTCAAAATACAGATTTAAAAGCAGATGAAATAAATGATCTAAAAGAAGTATATGGGAGACAACCTAAAAAAAAATAAAGATTAAAAATTTGGATGAGGGTGAAAGATGTGGGATAAAGGGGAATGAAAAGAAAAGGAGTATGAAGCAAAACATTTTATGAAAGCTTTTTAATAATGTGTATGAATATTAGAATATTAGAATTATACAAGTTGAACAACTTTTTGTATGTGTTGTAAGAGATAAAAATTATTTTTGAATATTTGTTAGGAATGTAGTAAAGGAATTTATATTATTACTAGAATTGTATAAGTGGAAAAATTAGCTAGTAAGATTACAAGAAATGAAGAATTGGAGAAAATATTATATACATAAAAATTGTGAGCAATAATGAAAAGCTAGAGAATAGATCATGATTCATATACGAAAAATTGAATAATGAAAGAAGGAAAGATCACGTCTTTGATTATAAGAACGATAGGAGAAGGGAAAAAAAGAGGGCTAAAATAGAGACAGGAATATGAGGGGGAAAAGAGTAAAAATAGATATTAAAATGATAGGAAGTGTGGTAGAATTATGAGAAGGATTAGAATTGGAAGATGATAGCAAATATTA